>CM061749.1:132312906-132809796 GCA_030979885.1 Lolium multiflorum | reverse complement strand
CCGTGGTTCATCCCTGCATATTCTAAGAAGACTCAAGCGTATAAGCTTGGGGATGCCCAAGGCATCCCCTTCTTCATCGACAACATCATCAGGTTCCTCCCCTAAAACTATATTTTTATTCAATCACATCTTGTGTTCTTTACTTGGAGCGTCGGTTTGTTTTTGTTTTTTTTTTTGTTTGAATAAGATGGATCCTAGCATTCACTTTGTGGGGGAGAGACACGCTCCGCTGTTGCATATGGACACATGTGTCCTTAGGCTTTACTCATAATGTTCAAGGCGAAGTTTCTTCTTCGTTAAATTGTTATATGGTTTGAATTGGAAAATGCTACATGTAGTAATTCTAAAAATGTCTTGGATAATGTGATACTTGGCAATTGTTGTGCTTATGTTTAAGCTCTTGCATCATATACTTTGCACCCATTAATGAAGAAATACATAGAGCTTGCTAAAATTTGATTTGCATATTGGTCTCTCTAAGGTCTAGATAATATCTAGTATTGAGTTTTGAACAACAAGGAAGAACCGGTGTAGAGTCTTATAATGTTTTTACAATATGTCTTTTATGTGAGTTTTGCTGCACTTGTTCATCCTTGAGTTGCTTCAAATAACCTTGCTAGCCTAAACCTTGTATCGAGGGGGAATACTTCTCATGCATCCAAAATCCTTGAGCCAACCACTATGCCATTTGTGTCCACCATACCCTACTACATGGTATTTCTCCGCCATTCCAAAGTAAATTGCTTGAGTGCTACCTTTAAATTCCATCATCCACCTTTGCAATATATAGCTCATGGGACAAAATAGCCTTAAAAACTATCATAGTATGAATATGTACTTATGCACTTTATATTTTATTAAGTTGCTTGTTGTGCGATAACCATGTGGAACGCCATCAACTATTGTTGAATATCATGTGAGTTGCTATGCATGTCAGTCTTGTCTCTGAAGGTCTATCATTTTAGTGGTTGGGGCATGCAAAATTGTTAGAGAAGAACATTGGGCCGCTAACTAAAGCCATGAATCATGGTGAAAGTTTCAGTTGGACATATATACTCAATCTCATATGAGAATAATAATCATTGCTACATGCTTATGCATTTAAGAGGAGTCCATTATCTATTGTCCATGTTGTCCCGGTATGGATGTCTAAGTTGAGAATGATCAAAAGCGAGAAATCCAATGCGAACTTTCTCCTTAGACCCTTGTACAGGCGGCATGGAGGTACCCCTTTGTGACACTTGGTTGAAACATGGCATGCGAAGATCCGGTAGTCCAAGCTAAGTAGGACGAGGTGCGGACACTATTAGTATACTATGCATGAGGCTTGCAACTTATAAGATATAATTTACATAACTCATATGCTTTATTACTACCGTTGACAAAATTGTTTCATGTTCTCAAAATAAAAGCTCTAGCACAACAGCAATCGATGCTTTCCTCTTTGAAGGACCATTCTTTTACTTTTATTGTTGATTCAGTTTACCTATCTCCTTCCACCTTAAGAAGCAAACACTTGTGTGAACTGTGCATGATTCCTACATACTTGCATATTGCACTTGTTATATTACTTTATGTTGACAATATCCATGAGATATACATGTTATAAGTTGAAAGCATCCGCTGAAACTTAATCTTCCTTTGTGTTGTCAACACCTTTACACTGATTATTGCTTTATGAGTTAACTCTTATGAAAGACTTATTGATGCTTGTCTTGAAGTACTATTCATGAAAAGTCTTTGCTTTATAATAGTTGTTTACTCATGTCATTACTTTTGTTTTGATCGGTTGCATTCATTACATATGTTTACAAATAGTAATGGTCAAGATTATGATGGCATGTCACTTCAGAAATTATCTTTGTTGTCGTTTTACCTGACGGGACGAGCAGAACTAAGCTTAGGGATGCTGATACGTCTCAGCGTGTGAGTAATTTCTTAAGTTCCCATGCTACTTTATTGATGATACCCACATGTTTTATGCACATTATATGTCATATTTATGCATTTTGGAACTAACCTATTAACAAGATACCGAAGAGCCAGTTTCCTGTTTTCTGCTGTTTTGGTTTCAGAAATCCTAATAAGGAAATATTCGGAATTGGACGAAATCAACGCCCATGGTCCTATTTTTGCACGAAGCTTCCGGAAGACCGAAGAGAGGAGACGGAGTGGGGCCACGAGGCGGCCAGGAGGGTGGCAGCGCGGCCCAAGCCCTGGCCGCGCCGACCTAGCCTCTGGGCCCCTCGTGTGGCCCAGCGTTGACCTCCCAGCCCTGCCTTAAAAGCTTAGTGTGAGAGCCACACGGTGCAAGGGAGCAGATACGGAAAACCTTGCGAGACACGCGCGAATCCATCTCGGGGATTAGGAGAATGCCTCAGCACCACTGCCGGAGAGGGGATTCATCTCTCGGAGGACTCTACGCCGCCATGCCTCAGGTGATGATGGAAGTAGTTCACCCCTGGACCATGGGTCCATAAGCAGTAGCTAGATGGTCGTCTTCTCCTTGTTGTGCTTCATTGTTGGATCTTGTGAGCTGCCTAACATGATCAAGATCATCTATATGTCATTCTATATGTTGTGTTTGTCGGGATCCGATGGATAGAGAGTACTATGATTATGGTGATTATCAATCTATTGTTTATGTGTTGTTTATGATCTTGCATGCTCTCCGTTACTAGTAGAGGCTGGCCAAGGTTTTACTCTTAACTCCAAGAGGTATTTATTCTCGATAGTGGGTTCATGCCTTCATTGACATCTGGGACAGTGACAGAAAGTTCTAAGGTTGTGATGTGCTGTTGCCACTAGGGATAAAACATTGATTCTATGTCTAAGGATGTAGTTATCGATTACATTACGCACCATACTTAATGCAATTGTCTGTTGCTTTGCAACTTAATACTGGAGGGTGTTCGGATGATAACCTGAAGGTGGACTTTTTAGGCATAGATGCGGTTGGATGGCGGTCTATGTACTTTGTCGTAATGCCCAATTAAATCTCACTATATTTATATATCATGTATATGCATTGTTATGCCTTTCTCTATTTGTCAGTTGCCTGTAGTTTGTTCACCCAACATGCTTTATCTTATGGGAGAGACACCTCTAGTGAACTGTGGACCCCGGTCCATTCTTTACATCTGAATACATTCTACTGTTTTTACTGTTCTTTGCAAACAAACACCATCTTCCACTCGATACGTTTAATCCTTTATTTTCAGCAAGCCGGTGAGATTGACAACCTCACTGTTACGTTGGGGCAAAGTACTTTGATTGTGTTGTGCAGGTTCCGCGTTGGCGCCGGAATCCCTGGTGTTGCGCCGCATCACATTTCGCGACCATCAACCTTCAACGTGCTTCTTGGCTCCTCCTGGTTCGATTAAACCTTGGTTTCTTTCTGAGGGCACGCTGCGCCGCGCATCATACCTTCCTCTTGGGGTTCCCAACGAACGTGTGAGTTACACGCCATCAGGGGGCTACTCCCATCGGGAGCGCTGGACGCGCACCCGATAAACGTGAGCGCTGGACTCGGGGCTACTCCCAATATATTCTTGTATAGAAAAGCTCAGCTCGGTCACACTTTGGTCACGAAGCCCCCGTGCCCCGGACTCGGGGCTACTCCCATCGGGGCCCAGACAGTACACCCGATAAGAATTTTGCACTCAGGTCTTCCCGAGGACTTGATTCTGTGTAGGGTGATGCGCGTAGATGTACACGTCCGTTGGGAACCCCAAGAGGAAGGTTATGATGCGCACGGTGGCTGGGTTTCCCGAAGCTGAGGCCAAGGTTTGTCGAACCCCGAGTAGAAACCAAGAACACGTTGAAGGTTGATGGTATGAAATGATGCGAAGTTTGCACCGGGATTCAGACACCACACCCAGCCCCCAACCCAAACTCTGTCCCAGCGAAGCCATGATGAGTGTCAATCTCTGCCCAGTAGTATGGCAAAGGATTAGAAAGCAGATGTCGAGAGAGAGATGACTGCAAAAAAAATAATTATTTTATTATGATAAGAGTGTATGCTATGTAAAATAGGACCGGGGTCCACAGTTCACTAGAGTTGTCTCATAACATAAAAGCATGTTGGGTGAACAAATACGGTCGGGCAATTGACAAATAGAGAAGGCATCACAACAATGCATATACATGATATGACAAATATAGTGAGGATTTGAGTGGGCATTGCGACAAATACATAGACCGCCATCAACATCTATACTGGCCGCAGCCCGAGTATCATCTGACATAGAATATTTTATCTAGTGGCAGCGGCACATCCACAACCTTAGAGGCTTGTCAACTGTCCCGAATTTAATGGGCATGAACTAACCCTCTTGGAAGTTAAGTAAAAACTTGGCGAAACCCTCTAATAGCGAATGCAAATCATAAACAACAAAATAAGTAATAGATTGATAATCACCATAATCATAGTACTCTCTATCCAGCGGATCCCGACACAACATATATAATTACATATAGATGATCTTGATCATGTTAGGCAGCTCACAGGATCCAACAATGAAGCACAACAAGGAGACTGCTATGGCCCCATGGTCCAGGGGTGAACTCCTCACTCATCACTCCGGAGGAGGCCATGGCGGTGTAGAGTCCTCACGGAGATGAATCCTCTCCGGCGGGTCTTGGCGTCTCTGAATCCCCGAGATGAGAGGTGTGGCCGGTGCTGGAGGTTTCCGTGTCGTGGCTCTTGGGGACACCGCGACGAACAGTGGGCGGAAGAAGATCAACGCGGGGGCACACGAGGGCCCGAGAAGCTAGAGCGCGGCAGACGCGCCGCCCTAGCTCACAGCTGCCTCGTGGCCCCACTTTCTCGAGATCTTTCCTTACTGGGATTTACGAGCCAAAACGGCGGAGAAAACGGCTTTCTGTGCCCGGCCCATCTTGGCATAAATAAGGTTGGATTCGAATCATAAATATGACATATATGCATAAATATTATCGTAATAAAGTGGCATGGAACATAAAATTATCGTCATTGCTAGCGTATCGGCGTCCCCAAGCTTGGGTTCGTCCCGGCAGTATGTATAATTTACAGTGTGCTCATCATAATCTTGATCATACTATTTGTAAACATATGTAATAAATGCAGCGATCAAAAATGACATGAGTAAACAAGTGAATCATATAGCAAAACTTTTGTGAATGTAGACAAGCATCCAATAGAATCTTGCATATATTAACTCATAAAAACAATAAATCAAAGCGTTAGAGCAACACAAAGAAAAGGTAAGTTTCAGCGGTTGCTTCAACCCATAACATATCTCATGGATAATAATCAGCATAAAATAATATAACAAGTGCAATATGCAAGTATATGTGCACACAAGTGTTTGCTTCTTAGGTGGAAGGAGATGTTCTTAAACTCAATAATAAATGAAATAGTCCTTCAGAAGGAAAGCATCGATTCTTTGTATTTCAATGCTGGAAACTGACGAAGGCATGACAATTTTGTCAACGACAATAAACATATGAGTATATAATTATATCTTTACAAGTACAAGCCTCATGCATAATGCTACTAATAGTATCCGCACCTAAATCCTAAACCTTGGACTCGCGATATTTGCATACTAAAGGGTACACTCCATACGTACAAGGTCTAAGGAGAAAGCTGCATTTTGGATTTCTTAAAAGCTTTTATTATTCTCAACCCGAGACAGACTAACGGTGAATGGACTCTCTTTTTAATGCATAAGCGTATGGCAACAATTATTATTCTCATAAGAGATTATATGTCCAAAACTAAAACTTCAACCATGATTCTATGGCTTTGGATGCTTGACTAATGTTCTTTCTCTAACAATTTGTCTCTAACACTAAAATAATAGATCCTCGAGACAAGGCAATTGTATGCATAGCAATACATGATATTCAACAATAGTTGATAGCGTTCCCGAAGCATGAGATTTATCGCACAACAAACTAACATAATAAAATATAGAAGTGCATAAGTATATTCAATATACGATAGTTTACTTTATCCCATGGGTATATTGCAAAGGTGATGATGGAAATTTAAAGTAGCACTCATGTGGAATGGCGGCATGTAGTAGAGCAAGTATGTGGACACAAATGGCATATTAATTGGCTCAGGATTTTGAATTAAACGAGAGTATTCCTCTCGATGCAAAGAGGTTTAGGCTTTGGCAGGCTACGAGCAGACTCAGGATGTAGAGATGCAGCAAACTCATAAAAAGGCATATTGTAAGCATTATAAGACTTCTACTGCCCGTCTTCCTTGTTGTTGAACTCCAATACTAGATATTATCAGACCTTAAACCAAATAACAGGAAATCCTTTAGCAGCTCTATGTAATTTCTTCATTAATGGAGTGCAAAGTGCAAGGAAACAAACATGAGCGCAACAATTGCCAAGTATCACATCAGACATTTAAATTACTACATGTAACCTTTTCAATTTAACTGTATAGCTGTTTAGCGAAGAAACTTAGCGCTAATGTTATAGTAAAGCCTAAGGACACATGTGTCAATATGCAGCGGGGCGTGTCTCTCTCCCACAAAGTGAATGCTAGGATCCCTTTGTCCAGTAAGCAAAACAAAACAAACCCGGCAGCTCAATAAGGCACAAGATAACAATTGAGAAAAGAAAGGGGAGAATTTTGATGATATTGGCTCGGCGAAGAGTGCCTTGGGCATCCCAAACTTAGGCAGCTTGAGGTCTTTCTTAAAAATATGCAAGGGGGTGCAGAGGCATCCCAAGCTTAAATTTCCTCTCTTGATCATAGTATATCATTCTCCTCTCCCTGACCCTTGAAAACTTCCTTCACACCAAACTTCAAGCAAACTCATTAGAGGGTTAGTGCACAATTAATAATTCACACATTCAGAGGTGACACAATCATTCTTTACACTTCTGGACATTGCATAAAGCTACTGGACATTAATGGATCAAAGAAATAAATCCAACATAGCAAAAGAGGCAATGCGAAATAAAAGGCAGAATCTGTCAAAAACAGAACAGTCAGTAAAGACGAATTTAAAGCTGGCACCAGACTTGCTCAAATGGAAAAACTCAAAACTAATAAAAGTTGCGTACATATCTGAGGATCACGCTCGTAAATTGGCAGATTTTTTCGAATTGACTGTGCCCAGATTCGTGACAGACAGCAATGCTGTTTCTGCGCAGCGATCCCAAATATAACATCAACTTTGACATAGAAACTTTTCTTGGCACAAAAACATGATAAGGAGAGGTTGCTACAGTAGTAAACAACTTCCAAGACTCAACAAAACAAAAAATTGCTGTAGGTAAAAACATGGGTTGTCTCCCATAAGCGCTTTTCTTTAACGCCTTTCATCTAGGCGCAGAAAGTGCAAATCAAGTAACATCGAGAGTAGAAGCATCAACATCATAACTTGTTCTAATAATAGAATAAAAAGGCAACTTCATTCTCTTTCTAGGGAAGTGTTCCATACCTTTCTTGAGAGGAAATTGATATTTAATATTACCTTCCCTCATATCAATAACAGCGCCGTTCGAAGAAAAAGGTCTTCCCAACACAATTGGACAAGATGCATGCATTCAGTATCCAAGACAACAAAATCAACGGGGACAAGGTTATTGTTAACCGTAATATGCACATTATCAATCCTCCCCAAAGGTTTCTTTTTAACATTATCGGCAAGATTAACATTCAAATAACAATTCTTCAATGGTGGCAAGTCAAGCATATCATAAATCTTTTTAGGCATAACGGAAATACTTGCACCAAGATCACATAAGGCATTACATTCAAAGTCATTGAATTTCATTTTAATGATGGGCTCCCAACCATCTTCTAACTTTCTAGGAATAGAAGTTTCAAGTTTTAGTTTCTCTTCTCCAGCTTTTATGAGAGCATTTGTAATATGTTTTGTAAAGGCTAAATTTATAGCACTAGCATTAGGACTTTTAGCAAGTTTTTGTAAGAACTTTATAACTTAAGAGATGTGGCAATCATCAAAATCTAAATCATTATGAGCTACAACAATGGGATCATTGTTCCCAAGGTTGGAAAAAATTTCAGCAGTTTTATCACAAGCAGTTTCAGCAGTTTTAGCAATTTCAGGCAGTTTTGTTCGCTTTGCACTAGGAGTAGAAACATTGCCAACACCAATTATTTTACCATTGATAGTAGGAGGTGCAGCAACATGTGAAGAATTAGCATTACTAGTGGTGGTAATAGTCAAACTTTAGCTACATTATTCTCTTTAGCTAGTTTCATTTTCTTCTCTATCCCACCTAGCACGCAATTCAGCCATTAATCTTATATTCTCATTAATTCTAACTTGGATAGCATTTGCTGTAGTAGTAATCTTATTATCAATATCATTATTAGGCATAACTTTCAATTTTAAAAGATTAACATCGGAGGCAAGCCTATCAACTCTAGAAGCAATAGTATCAATTTTATCAAGCTTTTCCTCAATAGATTTGTTAAAAGCAGTTTGTGTATTAATAAATTCTTTAAGCATGGCTTCAAGACCAGAGGGTACACTCCTATTATTATTGTAAGAATTCCCATAAGAATTACCATAACCATTACCATTAGCAGAAGGATATGGCCTATAGTTATTACCGGAGTTGTTCCTATAAGCATTGTTGTTGAAATTATTATTTTTAATGAAATTCACATCAACATTTTCTTCTTGAGCAACCAATGAAGCTAAAGGAACATTATTAGGATCAATATTAGATCTACCATTCACAAGCATAGACATAAAGGAAGAGGTTTCTTCAACAGAAATTACCTTCTTACCTTGTGGAGCTCTTTCCGTGTGCCATTCAGAGTAATTTATCATCATATCATCAAGAAGTTTTGTAGCCGCCCCCAATGTGATGGACATAAAGGTACCTCCAGCTGTAATAAATTCCGCGAAGAAAAATTTAGTCCTGCATAGAAGGTTTGGATGATCATCCAAGTAGTCAGTCCATGGGTTGGGCAATTCTTTACCAAAGTTTTCATTCTCTCCCATGCTTGAGCAACATGTTCAGTATCTAATTGTTTAAAATTCATTATGCTACTTCTCAAAGATATAATTTTAGTGGGAGGATAATATCTACCAATAAAAGCATCCTTGCATTTAGTCCATGAATCAATACTATTCTTAGGCAAAGATAGCAACCAATCTTTAGCTCTTCCTCTTAATGAGAAAGGAAACACTTTCAATTTAATAATATCACCATCTACATCCTTATACTTTTGCATTTCACAAAGTTCAACAAAATTATTGAGATGAGCAGCAGCATCATCAGAACTAGCACCAGAAAATTGTCATGACAAGATTTAGTAGAGCAGGTTTAATTTCAAAGAATTCTGTTGTAGTAGAGGTGGAGCAATAGGTGTGCATAGAAATCATTATTATTTGCATTTGTGAAGTCAACTTAGTATTTTCAGGAGTATTCATTTTAGCAACGGTAAATAAAACAAACTAGATGAAGTAAATGCAAGTAACTAATTTTTGTGTGTTTTTGATATAGAGAGCAAGACAGTAAATAAAGTAAAACTAGCAACTAATTTTTGTGTTTTGATTTAGTGCAGCAAACAAAGTAGTAAATAAAATAAAGCAAGACAAAAACAAAGTAAAGAGATTGAGAAGTGGAGACTCCCCTTGCAGCGTGTCTTGATCTCCCCGGCAACGGCGCCAGAAAAAGTGCTTGATGCGCGTAGATGTACATGTCCGTTGGGAACCCCAAGAGGAAGGTATGATGCGCACAGTGGCAAGTTTTCCCTCAGAAAGAAACCAAGGTTTAATCGAACCAGTAGGAGCCAAGAAGCACGTTGAAGGTTGATGGTCGCGAAATGTGATGCGGCGCAACACCAGGGATTCCGGCGCCAACGTGGAACCTGCACAACACAACCCAAGTACTTTGTCCCAACGAAACATGAGGTTGTCAATCTCACCGGCTTGCTGTAACAAAGGATTAAACGTATCGAGTGGAAGATGTTTGCAAAGAAAACAGTAAAACACAATTGAGTAAATTGTATGCTATGTAAAGAATAGGACCGGGGTCCACGGTTCACTAGAGGTGTCTCTCCCATAAGATAAAAGCATGTTGGGTGAACAAATTACGTCGGGCAATTGACAAATAGAGAAAGGCATAACAATGCATATACATGATATGATAAATATAGTGAGATTTAATTGGGCATTACGACAAAGTACATAGACCGCCATCCAACTGCATCTATGCCTAAAAAGTCCACCTTCAGGTTATCATCCGAACCCCCTCCAGTATTAAGTTGCTAAGCAACAGACAATTGCATTAAGTATGGTGCGTAATGTAATCAACAACTACATCCTTAGACATAGAATCAATGTTTTATCCCTAGTGGCAACAGCACATCCACAACCTTAGAACTTTCAGTCATTGTCCCAGATTTAATGGAGGCATGAACCCACTATCGAGCATAAATACTCCTCTTGGAGTTAAAGTAAACTTGGCCAGAGCCTCTACTAATAACGGAGAGCATGCAAGATCATAAACACATAAACAATAGATTGATAATCACCATAATCATAGTACTCTCTATCCATCGGATCCCGACAAACACAACATATAGTATTACATATAGATGATCTTGATCATGTTAGGCAGCTCACAAGATCCAACAATGAAGCACAACAAGGAGAAGACGACCATCTAGCTACTGCTATGGACCCATGGTCCAGGGGTGAACTACTCACTCATCACTCCGGAGGCGACCATGGTGGTGTAGAGTCCTCCGGGAGATGAATCCCCTCTCCGCAGGGTGCCGGAGGCGATCTCCTGAATCCCCCGAGATGGGATTCGCGGCGGCGGCGTCTCTGGAAGGTTTTCCGTATCGTGGCTCTCGGTTTGGGGGTTTCGCGACGGAGACTTTAAGTAGGCGGAAGGTCAACGGGGGGCCACACGAGGGCCCAGGGGGTAGGTCGGCGCGGCCAGGGGGGCCGCGCCGCCCTAGCTCTGGCTGCCTCGTGCCCCACTTCGTTATCTCTTCGGTCTTCTGGAAGCTTCGTGCAAAAATAGGACCCCGGGCGAAAGTTTCGTCCAATTCCGAGAATATTTCCTTACTAGGATTTCTGAAACCAAAAAGCAGCAGAAAACAGCAACTGGCTCTTCGGCATCTTGTTAATAGGTTAGTTCCAGAAATGCATAAATATGACATATAATGTGCATAAAACATGTAGGTATCATCAATAAAGTGGCATGGAACATAAGAAATTATCGATACGTTGGAGACGTATCATAGGGTAACATTGTTTTGCCATTGGCAGTTAACCAGCAAAGCTGGGCACGTTACTCAATATCCTTTACGCGTTCAAACCTCACTGGAAAATACAAGCCCCGATGCAAATGTATCGGGTGACCTATGAATACTTGCAGAAAACTTCGGCAGAAGAAGATGTTCGAGTGGCACAACTTGAGTCTACGCACGGATCGCAAGCATCCGCGCCTAGACTCGGGGCTACTCATACGAGCATTGGACGCTTTTCGATAGAAGAAGATGACGCTATTACAAGGTGGACAAGGAAAATCAATGGAGAAGAACATTCAGTGGAGGCATGCTTTAGTCTCTACCCGAAATATATTCGGCTAGACACTCGGGGACTACTGACGTGGGCATTACCCTTCGGGTAACCTACATTGCCCTATACTGTATGGCCCAACTGGAGGCCCATGAAGATACTCGATGGCAAGGTGGGCCACTAGGGCGGTGCTGGAGAAGATTCCTTGAAGAACAAGACGAAGAGGAGCCGAACAAGGAAAGTTTAGAGCTAGGTCTTTTGTAAACCTAGTCATACCCGGACAGATCTCTTGAGACCTGGCCTCCTATATAAGGGCCAGGAGAGGGGCTGCCGAGGGACACAATCAATCTTAGCAACTTTAGCCACCATAAGTCCAGAGCTAGGTCCCCGTAGCACTTAGCTCTCTGACGAGATCACAGCCGAAACCTTCGGCACCCCATTGTAACCCAATATTTTCATAATCAAGATCAGACAGGCAGGACGTAAGGGTTTTACCTCATCGAGGCCCCGAACCTGGGTAAATCGCTCTCCCCGCTAGTCTGTTAACCGATGTCTCGTGTCAGCCTACAGGATTCCATCAACCCTAAGCCCCAATCGGAGGGCATTGCCGAGGAGTACCCTCGACATCATCTCTATGGACACAAGGCATATTAGTATATAATGCAATGGAAAGAGTTAGAGGGTTCACATGCATACATATTCACAAGAATTAAAGCAAGGAAATAATAATAAACCTAAAAGACATATAGCATCGGTATCACATAAGTAATCAAGTTCAACGACAACGACTACAATAGTAATTGAAGTCCAACAACAACGACCCGTTTCGAGCAAATTAAGCAAGTTTAGTTTACAACACGGTACAAATTGTCCATCGATTCAAAGTAATGCTAGGCACACCGGCCTCGGTCAACGAGACGTCTTCTTGAGCGGCTCCGGGAACGGCTTGTACAAGCCCTTCGTCGTCCACGTCCTTCCATCACCCTGCCTATGTAGGCATTCTTCGATATCCCTCTTACACAACCCTCTTAGTTGGTGTAAGAGCCCCGATGAGTTGGATACATCTTGTATGGTAATTTCCGATAGCTTTACTTGGATGCGATGGAAGTCTTCTCTAAGATCATCATCATTGATCTCCCCCGACATTTTAATGGGGTCTCGCTTACTAGGTGGCAGAGACATCATCTCTGCATCCTCGACAAACCCTTTAAGGTGATGGAGGACATAGAAGGCATCCTTAATGCTGGCAACTGGCTGCTTGATGCAAGGGAAGTCGAGCACGTGCTTGAACCCGAGCTTTTTAGTGTCCGGCCTGACAAATTTCCCCTTCTTGTCGAAGGTGCCTCCATTTTTGGAGTAGCCAAGTATAGCCTCATCGAGAACACCCCTTATTCTCCTGTAGTCTTTCCTCGTCGTCGTATTCGACGAGTCGAAATACTGGGCTAGTGACCACTTCGGGCAAAGGATGACGAGTGTGCAGTATTTGTCCCTGCTCAACACATGCAATTGAAATGGAATGTTGGAAAGGATCGGCAATGGAAGAAATATATAAGAAAGCATAAGTTACGACGGCCGTGAGCGGATGTGTACTTACTCGGGAAAGACAGGCAGAAGAATGGTGTTCTTCTCTTTGTTCATGAGCATGAAGCTCTCGAGGTACCGCACCGCCTTGGTCCGTGTCCTTGAGCCGTCCTGGAGCTGGCTATCGCGCATGTAGTAGGGATCCGCTACCGCGATGTGGGGGGTCTCTCTCTGTTGATCTTCATCTGAAGATTGATCGCGTATAGGCGGACCAAGTTATAGTCGAGCCGTTTCGAGTGAAATAGATTGAAGACGTCCTCGAACGCTATGAAGAAGATATCCGCGGGGTCTTCATGGACGAAGTTCGGGTCTTTGGCACCTTGACCGAGAACACCGGGTAATTTGGATCCTTCTCTTTAAGAAGGGTGCCCTCTAGATAATGAATAGTGTGCTGCAAAGGGAGCATTGGTCCACTTGCGAGGTGTTCCATGTCCTTAGGCAGTATCGGTTTACCAGCTTCATGACACCGGGGCAAGCCATCCGGTGTCGGTGGTACCATGTCGTCGGCCCGGATCCTCTTAGGAGCAGGCTGGCTCGAAGATGCGCCCTTCTTGGCTCCTCTCTTCCTTGCCTTCTTCACCTGCTGGGGGTGCTTCGGGTGCTGGTGGTGCTGATGGTGGTGCTTCGGGTGCTGCTGGGGTCAGTGCTGGTGGTGCTTCTGGGGTTGATTTGAGTGGCTCCCCGACGATCGTCTTACGCAGCGTGTTAGGGCTGAAAACGGTAGCAGGCTTGACTTGAGCTGGATTGCCAGCCTCCGGAGGAGTGTCTTGAGAAAAACCCGTGAAGACCAGGCGCTGCTTCGTGACTGTAGTGGGACGACCAAGTTGATCGCCGTGAGTGCGGAAGGCTTCTTCATCCATAGGAGGCATGTACATATCTTGGCTGCAGGCGCCAGTGTTGATGTAGGCATCGATGTCATCATCATCATATACATCGTTGCCATCAAGTGGCGCCATGTCCTGGACCTTATGTGGTAGCGGTTGCGGTAGCGCTCCAAACAGCTGTTGGTGGCGTGTGGTGGTGGTGGCGATCGCCGGTTCCTTTCGGGTGGCGGCGGCGGTCTCTGGTTCCTTCCGGGTGGCGGCGACGACCGCCGGTTCCTTAGGGTAGCGACCGCCGTTTCAAGGGTGTCGTCGGCGCCGGTGCTGTTCCTAGGGCTCGGGAAGACCCCCCCAGACGAATCTGGTTCTTCGGCCATGTCATAAGCCATGAGGTGCAATCCCCAAGGGGCAAAACGTCGCCCTCGTCTGTGCCCGTATGTTTGGCTCGAGGCGCACCCGGTCACTAGCGCCGTGCCAACTGGGCTACTCCCACGGAGCGCTTGGACGCGCACCGATAAAACTTTGCACTCCGGGATCATGCCCGGGGACTTGATTATGTGTAGGGTAACGTTGTTTTGCCATTGGCAGTTAACCAGCAAAGCTGGGCACGTTACTCAATATCCTTTATGCGTTCAAACCTCACTGGAAAATACAAGCCCCGATGCAAATGTATCGGGTGACCTATGAATACTTAAAACTTCGGCAGAAGAAGATGTTCGAGTGGCACAACTTGAGTCTACGCACGGATCGCAAGCATCCGCACCTAGACTCGGGGGCTACTCCCATCGGGAGCGCTGGACGCGCACCCGATAGAAGAAGATGACGCTATTACAAGGTGGACAAGGACAATCAATGGAGAAGAACATTCAGTGGAGGCATGCTTTAGTCTCTACCCGAAATATATTCGGCTAGACACTCGGGGACTACTGACGTGGGCATTACCCTTCGGGTAACCTACATTGCCCTATATTGTGTGGCCCAACTGGAGGCCCATGAAGATACTCGATGGCAAGGTGGGCCACTAGGCGGTGCTGGAGAAGATTCCTTGAAGAACAAGACGAAGAGGAGCCGAACAAGGAAAGTTTAGAGCTAGGTCTTTTGTAAACCTAGTCATACCCGGACAGATCTCTTGAGACCTGGCCTCCTATATAAGGCCAGGAGAGGGGCTGCCGAGGGACACAATCAATCTTAGCAACTTTAGCCACCATAAGTCCAGAGCTAGGTCCCCGTAGCACTTAGCCTCTCGACGAGATCACAACCGAAACCTTCGGCACCCCATTGTAACCCAATATTTTCATAATCAAGATCAGACAGGCAGGACGTAAGGGTTTTACCTCATCGAGGGCCCCGAACCTGGGTAATCGCTCTCCCGCTAGTCTGCTAACCGATGTCTCGTGTCAGCCTACAAGATTCCATCAACCCTAAGCCCAAATCGGAGGGCATTGCCGAGGAGTACCCTCGACATCATCTCTATGGACACAAGGCATATTAGTATATAATGCAATGGAAAGAGTTAGAGGGTTCACATGCATACATATTCACAAGAATTAAAGCAAGGAAATAATAATAAACCTAAAAGACATATAGCATCGGTATCACATAAGTAATCAAGTTCAACGACAACGACTACAATAGTAATTGAAGTCCAACAACAACGACCACCGTTTCGAGCAAATTAAGCAAGTTTAGTTTACAACACAGTACAAATTGTCCATCGATTCAAAGTAATGCTAGGCACACCGGCCTCGGTCAACGAGACGTCTTCTTGAGCGGCTCCGGGAACGGCTTGTACAAGCCCTTCGTCGTCCACGTCCTTCCATCACCCTGCCTATGTAGGCGTTCTTCGATATGCCTCTTACACAACCCTCTGAGTTGGTGTAAGAGCCCCGATGCGTTGGATACATCTTGTAAGATAATTTCCGAGAGCTTTACTTGGATGCGATGGAAGTCTTCTCTAAGATCATCATCATTGATTTCCCCCGACATTTTAATGGGGTCTCGCTTACTAGGTGGCAGACACATCATCTCTGCATCCTCGACAAACCCTTTAAGGTGATGGAGGACATAGAAGGCCTCCTTAATGCTGCCAGCTGGCTGCTTGATGCAAGGGAAGTCGATCACGTGCTTGAACCCGAGCTTTTTAGTGTCCGGCCTGACAAATTCCCCTTTCTTGTCGAAGGTGCCTCCATTTTTGGAGTAGCCAAGGATAGCCTCATCGAGAACACCCCTTATTCTCCTGTAGTCTTTCTTCGTCGTCGTATTCGACGAGTCGAAATACTGGGCTAGTGACCACTTCGGGCAAAGGATGACGAGTGTGCAGTATTTGTCCCTGCTCAACACATGCAATTGAAATGGAATGTTGGAAAGGATCGGCAATGGAAGAAATATATAAGAAAGCATAAGTTACGACGGCCGTGAGCGGATGTGTACTTACTCGGGAAAGACAGGCAGAAGAATGGTGTTCTTCTCTTTGTTCATGAGCATGAAGCTCTCGAGGTACCGCACCGCCTTGGTCCGTGTCCTTGAGCCGTCCTGGAGCTGGCTATCGCGCATGTAGTAGGGATCCGCTACCGCGATGTGGGGGGTCTCTCTCTGTTGATCTTCATCTGAAGATTGATCGCGTATAGGCGGACCAAGTTATAGTCGAGCCGTTTCGAGTGAAATAGATTGAAGACGTCCTCGAACGCTATGAAGAAGATATCCGCGGGGTCTTCATGGACGAAGTTCGGGTCTTCTGGCACCTTGACCGAGAACACCGGGTAATTTGGATCCTTCTCTTTAAGAAGGACGCCCTCTAGATAATGAATAGTGTGCTGCAAAGGGAGCATTGGTCCACTTGCGAGGTGTTCCATGTCCTTAGGCAGTATCGGTTTACCAGCTTCATGACACCGGGGCAAGCCATCCGGTGTCGGTGGTACCATGTCGTCGGCCCGGATCCTCTTAGGAGCAGGCTGGCTCGAAGATGCGCCCTTCTTGGCTCCTCTCTTCCTTGCCTTCTTCACCTGACCTACTGGGGGTGCTTGTGGTGCTGATGGTGGTGCTTCGGGTGCTGGTGGTGCTTCTGAGGTTGCTGGGGTTGATTTGGGTGGCTCCCCGATGATCGTCTTACGCAGCGTGTTAGGGCTGAAAACGGTAGCAGGCTTGACTTGAGCTGGATTGCCAGCCTCCGGAGGAGTGTCTTGAGAAAAACCCGTGAAGACCAGGCGCTGCTTCGTGACTGTAGTGGGACGACCAAGTTGATCGCCGTGAGTGCGGAAGGCTTCTTCATCCATAGGAGGCATGTACATATCTTGGCTGCAGGCGCCAGTGTTGATGTAGGCATCGATGTCATCATCATCATCTACATCGTTGCCATCAAGTGGCGCCATGTCCTGGACCTTAGGTGGTGGCGGTTGCGATGCCGCCGCTTGGCGTAACCGTTGTTGGTCGTTGCGGTGGCTGGTGGTGGCGGCGGCGATCGTCGGTTCCTTCCGGGTGGCGGCGGCGACCGCCGGTTCCTTCAGGGTAGTGGGGGCGGCGACCGCCGTTTCCTTAAGGGTGTCGGGTCGGCGCCGGTGTCGTTCGACTCGGAAGACCCCCCCAGACGAATCTGGTTCTTCGGCCATGTCATAAGCCATGAGGTGCAATCCCCAAGGGGCAAAACGTCGCCCTCGTCTATGCCCGGAGGTTGAAAGGGGGGATGGCGTAGCGGTACTCCGGCACTACCAGTACCAACTTGACCTTCACCACGTCTTCCGCCAATCTAGCGCCGTGCATAACGCGGGAAGCCATGACAAGGCCGCTAGCAACTTCCACCAACTTGCCGCCGGGCTCCACCGTTTGCAGAAGTATGCATTGTTCATCCTGAGTCAGGGGCGCCATGTTGGGCATCGTGAGATGGCAGTCACGAAAGGCATATATAGTTAAAGAAGATGACGCGAAGGAGTAACTAATGAGTTTACCTTCTGGATGGCGTCGATCTCGGCTACTGTCGATACAAGGGCGGCGGTTGGGGGCGTCGATGCGACCAGTTGGAGCTGCGGCGGCGGTTGGAGCTGCGGCGTCGGGTGGAGCGGCGGCGTCTGGTGGAGCCCCGACGCCGGCGTCGGGTGGAGCGGCACCGTCGGCGACACGTGGAAGCTTGAGTTGCTGCCGCTGATGCTGGGCACATGTATCGGCCCCACTTGACCTCCCGCATTCCAAGCAGCTAACCCCTCCATCAACCCAGGGGGGATGATCTGCCGGATCTTCTCGTCCAATAACTTGTTCATCATCTCCGTGTTCTCCACAGGCTTTTCGGCCACCAGCTTCTCTAGTGACTCCACCTTCTTCTTCAGCTCCTGAACCTCGGATTTATCCTTAGCCGATGACCTCCTCTCCAGCTTTCTCGTCTTGGCATCCGATCCGTAGTACTCGGATAGCTTCATACTTGTGCCAAAGCCGGACACACGGCCACCCGACGTCGGTGGCTTGTCCAGCTCCCTCTCCTTGTATTTGTTCGTCGCCCTGTTGAAAGGCGTGTCCCACGGTTCCGTCGACCCCTGGGACGACGGGCCAGCCGTACAACTAGCCTTCAACTCATCATCCTTCAGACAAAGGAACTTAAGGTTAGCCCATTTGGCTTCATTGCCTAATAAGATGAGCGAAATAATATAGACTATCCTTACCAGGTACTTCTCGAAATCCCTCACGTCTTTGTAATCCGTAATAAATTCCCCCGTCTTCCAGTCTAAGTAGTAGCGGGACCGGACAAAGTTCCTAGCCTGTACATCCTCGATTTTGTGCCAGGGGTTTTCTTTCCCCAGACGTACCATCTCGGCATCCTCCTTGTCCCAAGTGGGCTGTTTTCCTCGGTAACCGCCGCTTCCGCAATGGTGGGTCCCTAAGTTCAAGTCCCGCATTTTCTTCCCCCAGGCGGTCCATTTTTTAACACTGTCAGTCTCTAAGTAAGACTTGAATGCATTAAAGTCTTCTAAGGAGAGCGACGGGTCTTTGCTACTTATCCTCTCCCAGCTTTCACCGGCCTCGATCTCTTCAGCCGGTTCTTCCAGCTGCTCAAGGCGGTGCTCATCTTCGTGAGAGCTAAAGAGTCCACCTTCTTATTGAACGGCTCCGGGAACGTGTATCGTTGGTGAAGCTTCTGGAGGAGGGATTGGGCGATAGCCGCGTTGTCCTTGCTTCTGAGGTCCTTAGTTAGGATCGGCACGGTTTCACGGACGATGCACCCTAGTTGCATGTTGTACCCTTTGGCAACCCACGAAGGCTCCAAGGGTAGGCCACTTTCGGAGACTACCGTGACAGCATCGGTGACGTTGGCGAGCACTTGCGGCCTCCGATCCCTCCTTGGCCTCCTCGCCGTCCTCTTCTTCTTACCCTCCTGAGGGTTGCCGCCGCTATCACCTTCCGTGCGGTTGGCCGCGTTCTCTTCACCGGTCGTCTCTTCACCGGTCTCGGCGGCGTCGTCCCAGGTATCGTCATCGTCGCCGGTGTCGTCGGCGGCCCCCCGGCCCTCTTCCTCATTGCCGGTGTCGGCGGCGGCCCCCGGCCCTCTCCCTCAGAGGCGGCGTCCCGGCCCTCTTCCTCATCGCCGATCGACTCGGCGGCGGCCTTCTGGCGCCGCTTGATGACCCAGAAGTATAGGGGGTGTATCGTAGTACTTTCGATAAATAAGAGTGTCGAACCCAACGAGGAGCAGAAGGTGTTGACAAGCGTTTCGATGAAGGATTCACTGAAATGCTCACAGACAAGTATACAGGGGGTTTTGATATTGCAGATAAATAAAGTACAAGTAAATAAAATGCGAGAGAAATAATTGCAGCAAGTGGCCCAATCCTTTTTAGCACAAAGGACAAGCCGGTTTGATTACTTATAATGACCAAATGTTCTTGAGGACTGATGCGCGTAGATGTACACGTCCGTTGGGAACCCCAAGAGGAAGGTATGATGCGCACAGTGGCAAGTTTTCCCTCAGAAAGAAACCAAGGTTTAATCGAACCAGTAGGAGCCAAGAAGCACGTTGAAGGTTGATGGTCGCGAAATGTGATGCGGCGCAACACCAGGGATTCCCGCGCCAACGCGGAACCTGCACAACACAACCCAAGTACTTTGTCCCAACGAAACAGTGAGGTTGTCAATCTCACCGGCTTGCTGTAACAAAGGATTAAACGTATCGAGTGGAAGATGTTTGCAAAGAAAACAGTAAACAAGTATTGTAGTAGATTGTATGCTATGTAAAGAATAGGACCGGGGTCCACAGTTCACTAGAGGTGTCTCTCCCATAAGATAAAAGCATGTTGGGTGAACAAATTACAGTCGGGCAATTGACAAATAGAGAAAGGCATAACAATGCATATACATGATATGATAAATATAGTGAGATTTAATTGGGCATTACGACAAAGTACATAGACCGCCATCCAACTGCATCTATGCCTAAAAAGTCCACCTTCAGGTTATCATCCGAACCCCTCCAGTATTAAGTTGCAAAGCAACAGACAATTGCATTAAGTATGGTGCGTAATGTAATCAACAACTACATCCTTAGACATAGCATCAATGTTTTATCCCTAGTGGCAACAGCACATCCACAACCTTAGAACTTTCTGTCACTGTCCCAGATTCAATGGAGGCATGAACCCACTATCGAGCATAAATACTCCCTCTTGGAGTTAAGAGTAAAAACTTGGCCAGAGCCTCTACTAGTAACGGAGAGCATGCAAGATCATAAACAACACATAAACAATAGATTGATAATCACCATAATCATAGTACTCTCTATCCATCGGATCCCGACAAACACAACATATAGAATTACATATAGATGATCTTGATCATGTTAGGCAGCTCACAAGATCCAACAATGAAGCACAACAAGGAGAAGACGACCATCTAGCTACTGCTATGGACCCATGGTCCAGGGGTGAACTACTCACTCATCACTCCGAGGCGACCATGGCGGTGTAGAGTCCTCCGGGAGATGAATCCCTCTCCGGCAGGGTGCGGAGGCGATCTCAATCCCGAGATGGGATTCGGCGGCGGTCTCGAAGGTTTTCCATCGTGGCTCTCGGTACTGGGGGTTTCGCGACGGAAGCTTTAAGTAGGCGGAGGGTCAACGCGGGGGCCACACGAGGCCCAGGGGGTAGGTCGGCGCGGCCGGGCTTGGGCCGCGCCGGCCACCCTCTGGCCGCCTCGTGGCCCCACTTCGTTATCTCTTCGGTCTTCTGGAAGCTTCGTGCAAAAATAGGACCCTGGGCGAAAGTTTCGTCCAATTCGAGAATATTTCTTTACTAGGATTTCTGAAACCAAAACAGCAGAAAACAGCAACTGGCTCTTCGGCATCTTGTTAATAGGTTAGTTCCAGAAAATGCATAAATATGACATATAATGTGCATAAAACATGTAGGTATCATCAATAAAGTAGCATGGAACATAAGAAATTATCGATACGTTGGAGCGTATCAGCATCCCCAAGCTTAGTTCTGCTCGTCCCGAGCAGGTAAAGCGATAACAAAGATAATTTCGAAGTGACATGCCATCATAATCTTGATCATACTATTTGTAAACATATGTAATGAATGCAGCGATCAAAGCAAAGGTAATGACATGAGTAAACAAGTGGATCATATAGCAAAGACTTTTCATGAATAGTACTTCAAGACAAGCATCAATAAGTCTTGCATAAGAGTTAACTCATAAAGCAATAAATCAAAGTAAAGGTGTTGAAGCAACACATAGGAAGATTAAGTTTCAGCGGTTGCTTTCAACTTATAACATGTATATCTCATGGATATTGTCAACATAAAGTAATATAACAAGTGCAATATGCAAGTATGTAGGAATCAATGCACAGTTCACACAAGTGTTTGCTTCTTAAGGTGGAAGGAGATAGGTAAACTGACTCAACAATAAAAGTAAAAGAATGGTCCTTCAAAGAGGAAAGCATCGATTGCTGTATTTGTGCTAGAGCTTTTATTTTGAAAACATAACAATTTTGTCAACGGTAGTAATAAAGCATATGAGTTATGTAAATTATATCTTATAAGTTGCAAGCCTCATGCATAGTATACTAATAGTGCCCGCACCTCGTCCTACTTAGCTTGGACTACCGGATCTTTGCATGCCATGTTTCAACCAAGTGTCACAAAGGGGTACCTCCATGCCGCCTGTACAAAGGTCTAAGGAGAAAGCTCGCATTTTGGATTTCTCGCTTTTGATTATTCTCAACTTAGACATCCATACCGGGACAACATGGACAACAGATAATGGACTCCTCTTAAATGCATAAGCATGTAGCAATGATTATTATTCTCATATGAGATTGAGGATATATATGTCCAAACTGAAACTTCCACCATAATTCATGGCTTTAGTTAGCGGCCCAATGTTCTTCTCTAACAATTTTGCATGCTCCAACCACTAAAATGATAGATCCTTCAGACAAGACGGACATGCATAGCAACTCACATGATATTCAACAATAGTTGATGGCGTTCCCCAGAAGCATGGTTATCGCACAACAAGCAACTTAATAAAATATAAAGTGCATAAGTACATATTCAATACTACGATAGTTTTTAAGGCTATTTTGTCCCATGAGCTATATATTGCAAAGGTGAATGATGGAAATTTAAAGGTAGCACTCAAGCAATTTACTTTGGAATGGCGGAGAAATACCATGTAGTAGGTAGGTATGGTGGACACAAATGGCATAGTAGTTGGCTCAAGGATTTTGGATGCATGAGAAGTATTCCCTCTCGATACAAGGTTTAGGCTAGCAAGGTTATTTGAAGCAAACTCAAGGATGAACAGGTGCAGCAAAACTCACATAAAAGACACATTGTAAACATTATAAGACTCTACACCGTCTTCCTTGTTGTTCAAAACTCAATACTAGATATTATCTAGACCTTAGAGAAACCAAATATGCAAATCAAATTTTAGCAAGCTCTATGTATTTCTTCATTAATGGGTGCAAAGCATATGATGCAAGAGCTTAAACATGAGCACAACAATTGCCAAGTATCACATTATCCAAGACATTTTAGAATTACTACATGTAGCATTTTCCAATTCCAACCATATAACAATTTAACGAAGAAGAAACTTCGCCTTGAACATTATGAGTAAAGCCTAAGGACACATGTGTCCATATGCAACAGCGGAGCGTGTCTCTCTCCCACAAAGTGAATGCTAGGATCCATTTTATTCAAACAAAAAAAAACAAAAACAAACCGACGCTCCAAGTAAAGAACACAAGATGTGATTGAATAAAAATATAGTTTCGGGGGAGGAACCTGATGATGTTGTCGATGAAGAAGGGGATGCCTTGGGCATCCCCAAGCTTAGACGCTTGAGTCTTCTTAAAATATGCAGGGGTGAACCACGGGGGCATCCCCAAGCTTAGAGCTTTCACTCCTCTTGATCATAGTATATCATACTCTCTCTTGACCCTTGAAAACTTCCTTCACACCAAACTTCAAGCAAACTCATTAGAGGGTTAGTGCATCATTAATAATTCACACATTCAGAGGTGACACAATCATTATTTTCACTTCTGGACATTGCATAATGCTACTGGACATTAGTGGATCAAAGAAATAAATCCAACATAGCAAAAGAGGCAATGCGAAATAAAAGGCAGAATCTGTCAAAAACAGAACAGTCCGTAAAGACGAATTTAAAGCTGGCACCAGACTTGCTCAAATGGAAAAACTCAAAACTAATGAAAGTTGCGTATATATCTGGGGATCACGCTCGTAAATTGGCAGATTTTTTAGAATTTTCTACAGAGAACTGTGCCCAGATTCGTGACAGACAGCAATGCTGTTTCTGCGCAGCGATCCCAAATATAACATCAACTTTGACATAGAAACTTTACTTGGCACAAAAACATGATAAGGAGAGGTTGCTACAGTAGTAAACAACTTCCAAGACTCAACAAAACAAAAAATTGCTGTAGGTAAAAACATGGGTTGTCTCCCATAAGCGCTTTTCTTTAACGCCTTTCAGCTAGGCGCAGAAAGTGCAAATCAAGTAACATCGAGAGTAGAAGCATCAACATCATAGCTTGTTCTAATAATAGAATCAAAAGGAAACTTCATTCTCTTTCTAGGGAAGTGTTCCATACCTTTCTTGAGAGGAAATTGATATTTAATATTACCTTCCCTCATATCAATAACAGCACCAACGGTTCGAAGAAAAGGTCTTCCCAATACAATAGGACAAGATGCATTGCATTCGATATCCAAGACAACAAAATCAACGGGGACAAGGTTATTGTTAACCGTAATATGCACATTATCAATCCTCCCCAAAGGTTTCTTTTTAACATTATCGGCAAGATTAACATCCAAATAACAATTCTTCAATGGTGGCAAGTCAAGCATATCATAAATCTTTTTAGGCAGAAATACTTGCACCAAGATCACATAAGGCATTACATTCAAAGTCATTGAATTTCATTTTAATGATGGGCTCCCAACCATCTTCTAACTTTCTAGGAATAGAAGTTTCAAGTTTTAGTTTCTCTTCTCTAGCTTTTATGAGAGCATTTGTAATATGTTTTGTAAAGGCTAAATTTATAGCACTAGCATTAGGACTTTTAGCAAGTTTTTGTAAGAACTTTATAACTTCAGAGATGTGGCAATCATCAAAATCTAAATCATTATGAGCTACAGCAATGGGATCATTGTTCCCAAGGTTGGAAAAAATTTCAGCAGTTTTATCACAAGCAGTTTCAGCAGTTTTAGCAATTTCAGGCAGTTTTGTACGCTTTGCACTAGGAGTAGAAACATTGCCAACACCAATTATTTTACCATTGATAGTAGGAGGTGCAGCAACATGTGGAGAATTAGCATTACTAGTGGTGGTAATAGTCCAAACTTTAGCTACATTATTCTCTTTAGCTAGTTTTTCATTTTCTTCTCTATCCCACCTAGCACGCAATTCAGCCATTAATCTTATATTCTCATTAATTCTAACTTGAATGGCATTTGCTGTAGTAGTAATCTTATTATCAATATCATTATTAGGCATAACTTTCAATTTTAAAAGATTAACATCGGAGGCAAGTCTATCAACTCTAGAAGCGATAGTATCAATTTTATCAAGCTTTTCCTCAACAGATTTGTTAAAAGCAGTTTGTGTACTAATAAATTCTTTAAGCATGGCTTCAAGACCAGAGGGTACATTCCTATTATTGTTGTAAGAATTCCCATAAGAATTACCATAACCATTACCATTAGCAGAAGGATATGGCCTATAGTTATTACCAGAGTTGTTCCTATAAGCATTGTTGTTGAAATTATTATTTTTAATGAAATTCACATCAACATTTTCTTCTTGAGCAACCAATGAAGCTAAAGGAACATTATTTGGATCAACATTAGATCTACCATTCACAAGCATAGACATAATCACATCAATCTTATCACTCAAGGAAGAGGTTTCTTCAACAGAATTTACCTTCTTACCTTGTGGAGCTCTTTCCGTGTGCCATTCAGAGTAATTTATCATCATATCATCAAGAAGTTTTGTAGCCGCCCCCAATGTGATGGACATAAAGGTACCTCCAGCAGCTGAATCCAATAAATTCCGCGAAGAAAAATTTAGTCCTGCATAGAAGGTTTGGATGATCATCCAAGTAGTCAGTCCATGGGTTGGGCAATTCTTTACCAAAGTTTTCATTCTCTCCCATGCTTGAGCAACATGTTCAGTATCTAATTGTTTAAAATTCATTATGCTACTCTCAAAGATATAATTTTAGCGGGAGGATAATATCTACCAATAAAAGCATCCTTGCATTTAGTCCATGAATCAATACTATTCTTAGGCAAAGATAGCAACCAATCTTTAGCTCTTCCTCTTAATGAGAAAGGAAACACTTTCAATTTAATAATATCACCATCTACATCTTTATACTTTTGCATTTCACAAAGTTCAACAAAATTATTGAGATGGGCAGCATCATCAGAACTAACACCAGAAAATTGATCTCTCATAACCAAATTTAGAAAGCAGGTTTAATTTCAAAGAATTCTGTGTAGTAGCAGGTGGAGCAATAGGTGTGCATAGGAAATCATTATTATTTGCATTTGTGAAGTCACACAACTTAGTATTTTCAGGGGTATTCATTTTAGCAAAGGTAAATAAAACAAACTAGATAAAGTAAATGCAAGTAACTAATTTTTTTGTGTTTTTGATATAGAGAGCAAGACAGTAAATAAAGTAAAACTAGCAACTAATTTTTTGTATTTTGATTTAGTGCAGCAAACAAAGTAGTAAATAAAATAAAGCAAGACAAAAACAAATTAAAGAGATTGAGAAGTGGAGACTCCCCTTGCAGCGTGTCTTGATCTCCCCGGCAACGGCGCCAGAAAATTTGCTGTTGCCGTGGGAGGCAATTCTCTTGGGTGTAACTTTCTCCCCGGCAACGGCGCCAGAAAAAGTGCTTGATGCGCGTAGATGTACACGTCCGTTGGGAACCCCAAGAGGAAGGTATGATGCGCACAGCGGCAAGTTTTCCTCAGAAAGAAACCAAGGTTTAATCGAACCAGTAGGAGCCAAGAAGCACGTTGAAGGTTGATGGTCGCGAAATGTGATGCGGCGCAACACCAGGGATTCCGGCGCCAACGCGGAACCTGCACAACACACCCAAGTACTTTGTCCCAACGAAACAGTGAGGTTGTCAATCTCACCGGCTTGCTGTAACAAAGGATTAAACGTATCGAGTGGAAGATGTTTGCAAAGAAAACAGTAAAACAAGTATTGCAGTAGATTGTATGCTATGTAAAGAATAGGACCGGGGTCCACAGTTCACTAGAGGTGTCTCTCCCATAAGATAAAAGCATGTTGGGTGAACAAATTACAGTCGGGCAATTGACAAATAGAGAAAGGCATAACAATGCATATACATGATATGATAAATATAGTGAGATTTAATTGGGCATTACGACAAAGTACATAGACCGCCATCCAACTGCATCTATGCCTAAAAAGTCCACCTTCAGGTTATCATCCGAACCCCTCCAGTATTAAGTTGCAAAGCAACAGACAATTGCATTAAGTATGGTGCGTAATGTAATCAACAACTACATCCTTAGACATAGCATCAATGTTTTATCCCTAGTGGCAACAAGACATCCACAACCTTAGAACTTTCTGTCACTGTCCCAGATTCAATGGAGGCATGAACCCACTATCGAGCATAAATACTCCCTCTTGGAGTTAAGAGTAAAAACTTGGCCAGAGCCTCTACTAGTAACGGAGAGCATGCAAGATCATAAACAACACATAAACAATAGATTGATAATCACCATAATCATAGTACTCTCTATCCATCGGATCCCGACAAACACAACATATAGAATTACATATAGATGATCTTGATCATGTTAGGCAGCTCACAAGATCCAACAATGAAGCACAACAAGGAGAAGACGACCATCTAGCTACTGCTATGGACCCATGGTCCAGGGTGAACTACTCACTCATCACTCCGGAGGCGACCATGGCGGTGTAGAGTCCTCCGGAGATGAATCCCCTCTCCGGCAGGGTGCCGGAGGCGATCTCCGAATCCCGCGAGATGGGATCGCGCGGCGGCGTCTTAGTAAGGTTTTCCGTATCGTGGCTCTCGGTACTGGGGGTTTCGCGACGGAAGCTTTAAGTAGGCGGAGGGTCAACGCGGGGGCCACACGAGGCCCAGGGGGTAGGTCGGCGCGGCCAGGGCTTGGCCGCGCCGGCCACCCCTGGCCGCCTCGTGGCCCCACTTCGTTATCTCTTCGGTCTTCTGGAAGCTTCGTGCAAAATAGGACCCTGGGCGAAAGTTTCGTCCAATTCCGAGAATATTTCTTTACTAGGATTTCTGAAACCAAAAACAGCAAAAAGCAACGGCTCTTCGGCATCTTGTTAATAGGTTAGTTCCAGAAAATGCATAAATATGACATATAATGTGCATAAAACATGTAGGTATCATCAATAAAGTAGCATGGAACATAAGAAATTATCGATACGTTGGAGACGTATCAAGGACACACGGGGATCTTAGTCTAGTGCTTTCGCTTCATGTGGCTAAATAATCTTCATTGTTTTGATAAGTGTTGTGTGGGTGAACCTATGCTAATGCACCGCCCTTCCTAGGACTAATACATACTTGTGATTATACCCCTTGCAAGCATCCGCAACTACAAGAAAGTAATTAAGATAAATCTAACCACAGCCTTAAACTCTGAGATCCTGCGATCCCTCCTGCATCGATATACTAACGGGGGCTTAGGTTTCTGTCACTCCGGCAACCCCGCAATTAGCAACCGAATACAAGATGCACTCCCCTAGGCCCATAAATGGTGAAGTGTCGTGTAGTCGACGTTCACACGACACCACTAGAAGAATGACACCACAACTTAAATATCATAACATTGAATGTTACTCAACCATAATTCACTACTAGCATTTAGACTTCACCCATGTCCTCAAGAACTAAACGAACTACTCACGAGACATCATATGGAATACAATCAGAGGTGATATGATGATGAATAACAATCTGAACATAAACCTTGGTTCAATGGTTTCATTCAATAGCATCTACAACAAGTATAGAATAACACCGGGAGAGTTTCCCCTATCAAACAATCAAGATTTAACCCGAATTGCTACAGCGATGACGAGGTGCAGCGGTGGTGATGGCGGTGTAGATGGTGGAGATGATGATGATGATGATGGAGATGATGTCCCGCTTGATGACGATGGCGATGGCGTCGATTTCCCCCTCCGGGAGGGAATTTCCCGGCGGATTCCTGCCCGCCGGAGAGCTCTTTTTCTCTGGTGTTCTCCGCCCCGCAGAGGCGGCTGTAACCCTTCGCGAGGTCCTCTCTGTGGCTTAGGTTTCGGGACGAAGGAGTACGCGAAGAAAAGGAGGCGAAAGGGGCTGTGGGGCCCCCAGAGCACAGGGTGGCGCGGCCAGGCCATGGGCCGCGCCGCCCTATGGTCTGGGCCCACAGTGGCTCCTCTCTTCTTCCCCTTCTGGCTCCCTCCGTCATCTGGAAAAATAGGAATTTACGTGAAATTCCCTTCCACAGTTGATCTTCCGAAATATTGCGTTCGACGGTGCTTTTTCCCAGAATCCTGGCTCCGGTGCTTGATCCTACAATAATGATGAAACATGCAAAATAGATGAAATAACATAAGTATTGTGTCCCAATATGAAATATATCAATGAATAACAGCAAATTATGATACAAAATAGTGATGCAAATTGGACGTATCAACTCCCCCCAAGCTTAGACCTCGCTTGTCCCCAAGCGAAACTGAGCTCGATAAACAAGACCACATGTTTATGGAGTGAAGAGTCGATAAATAAAATACGGACAAGAAGCATCATATTCATTCACACAAGACATTCTAGTAAACAACTTCCTCATATAACTCATCTTGAAATAGGTAAAGAGAAATCACAAGTAAAGGTGCATAAGAAATCATAGTTGGTGATGGCAAACTTTGTTCTTGGTCAGAGAACTACTAACGGATTGTACTTCTAAGCAAAGCTTTCATATTAGATTTTATAGCTGAGCCTTCATATTTAAGCATAACAATCTCCTCATAATCATTGATAACTTCAAACTCATATTCATTCAGATAAAATTGGTACTAAACAAGAAAGTATAAAAGACATGATCAACTGAATCATAGCATAAATGATTGGTTCACAAAAACTCAATTGCTTGCTTGAGATAGAGAGAAATAGGTTTACTGACTCAACATAAAAGTAAAAGATAGGCCCTTCGCAGAGGGAAGCAGAGATTAAATCATGTGCTAGAGCTTTTCAAGTTTTGAAATCATATAAAGAGCATAAAAGTAAGATTTTGAGCGGTGTTTGTTGTTGTCAACGAATGGTAGCGGGCACTCTAACCCCCTTGCCAAACGAACCTTTCAAGAGCGGCTCCCATGAGGGACGGCATCTCTACCAGCAAGGTAGATCATCCCCCTTCTCTTTTGTTTACACATGTATTTTAGTTTTATTAAGGATGACACTCCCCCAACCTTGGCTTTCTCAATCCATGGCTAACCGAATCCTCGGGTGCCTTCCAACATTCACATACCATGGAGGAGTGTCTATTGCAAAATTAAGTTGCTTACTGATAAATCAGAGCAAAACATGTGAAGAGAATTATTAATAAAAGTTATTAATTGGGGCTGGGAACCCCGTTGCCAGCTCTTATTGCAAAATTATTGGATAAGCGGATGTGCCACTAGTCCATAGGTGAAAGTCCGCCCAACAAGATTGAATGATAAAACACCACATACTTCCTCATGAGCTATAGAACATTGACACAAATAAGGAGTAGTAGTTTGAATAATTTAAAGGTAGCACATGAAGTATTTACTTGGAATGGCAGAAAATACCATGTAGTAGGTAGGTATGGTGGACACAAATGGCATAGGTTTGGTCTAAGGTTATGGATGTATGAGAAGCATCTCCTCTCAATACAGGTCTTTGGCTAGCAAGGTTTGATAGCAAGCATAAAGGTTGAGGGAAACAAACAAATATACAAATGATAGAACAATCATGCATCTTTCTCATAAGCACAAGCAATTTTAACTTAAGAATACTAAGCTCATAAGCATAGAGATAATAGAGTAGTATATCTAAGTGTATTTCTCTTTTATTAAACATCAAGGTGCTGTTGCTATTGACCAATGCTAAGTTTGCCAAAACCAAATAGATTTACTCGATGCTCCCAAAGTGATATCAATACTCATGTCAAGAGTAATCATATATAATGGAGATTGCAAACTAAAATAAGGTGTGCAAAAAGTAAATGATAAGACTTCTCATTAATATTCCATAACGATAACTCACACCAACGGATACATAGATAACTAACTAAGAGAGATACTTCCACATTGCATACTATTTCATATGATAACTTCCCTACTCATGATATGACACTACTTGATAGTAAAAGATAAAGGTGGTGGTGATGTGATACCGCGGCACTCCCCAAGCTTGGAACAAACCAAGGGGATGCCAATACCGATGATGAATTACTCCTTCGGTGATGATGGTGATGGATTCTTCTCGCGCTTCATAAGGATCTCCTTCAGCTTCAGCTTCTCAATTTTGCAATTCTGCACCAAAACCTGAAGAGACTCATTGTTACCCGAGTGTGGCGGTGACGGCCTTGTGCTGGGATTTGAGTAATATTCCAGCATTCTGCGAAGTCGCTGGTTCTCCTCCTGAAGTATCTCCACTTCCCTTCTTAGAGCACGATATTGATCACAAAACTCATCAGCAACCCGTATGGCTTCCTCCACACAAGGGAAAGAGTCGAGGTCCAGAGCAGGCGGAAGAGCTCCCTGCAAGTTATGAGAAAAAGAACGTCCAGTGTTAACCGATCCCACCAAGATTGGCTTACTCCTCGTAGTTTCCCACTCTCCTTTTGCTGATGCTATCTTCTCCTTCTCCTTATTGATCCTTTCATCCATCTCTTCCCTCCAAGGCCCCTTGTCTTTGTTGTTGGAGACCATGGTGCTTCTAGATCAAAACAAATCTGGCAGAAAACAGCTCGAAACAAAACACGACGAGAATACGATATTACGGACCTCCAGGGGTCCGGGGGATTATATAGCAAAAATTTCGCGACAAAAGGAAGGTTCCAGATTGAACCGAGTCGGAAAGGGGCAACGAGGCGGCCAGACCATAGGTCGGCGCGGCCGTGGGGCCCGCGCCGGCCTATGGTGGCACGCCCTCGTGCGTCCTTTCCACTCCGTTTCGAACTCGTAATTTTTCATATTTTCTAAAAACAGCAGAAATAATGTTCGGAAAGGTAAACGCGGACTTTTTATTACCTATACTGTTACCTACTCAAAGTCGAGTTCTGGCGGACTGTCAATTTGTCCTTTGATGAAAGCCTCCGGTGTTTCCACTTGAATAATATCAACATCAACATTATAAGAATCACCCGAGATATAATGCTTGAGTCTTTGTCCATTCACCACTTGTGTGGCATTGCCTTGGAGAGAGCTAATTTTAATTGCTCCTGAACGATACACCTCCTCAACAACATATGGTCCTTCCCACTTCGAGAGTAATTTCCCTGCAAAGAATCTGAGACGAGACCGATATAATAGAACTTGATCTCCAACATTAAATTCTCTTTTAATGATCCTTCTATCATGCCACTTCTTAACTTTTTCTTTAAAGAGTTTAGCATTTTCATAAGCTTCACTTCTCCATTCATCTAGAGAACTTAATTGCAACAACCTCTTATTACCGGCTAATTTAGGATCTTTATTTAGTTCTCTAACAGCCCAATAAGCTTTGTGCTCTAGTTCTAAAGGTAAATGACAAGCTTTTCCATAAACCATTTTATAAGGTGACATTCCCATAGGATTTTTATAAGCAGTTCTATAAGCCCATAGTGCTTCTTTCAATTTGCTAGCCCAATTCTTTCTAGATTTATTAACAGTCTTTCCTAAGATAGCTTTAATCTCTCTATTTGATAATTCTACTTGACCACTAGTTTGAGGGTGATAAGCGGAAGCAATTCTATGATTAATACCATACTTAGCAAGAGTTTTTCTAAAACCTCCATGAATAAAATGAGAACCTCCATCAGTCATAATATATCTAGGTACTCCAAATCTAGGAAATATAATATCTACAAGCATTTTTATAGAGGTCTCACCATCAGCACTTTTTGTAGGTATAGCTTCTACCCATTTAGTAACATAATCAACAGCGACAAGTATATGAGTGTTACCGTCTGAAGAAGGGAAAGGTCCCATGAAGTCGAATCCCCAACAATCGAATGGTTCAATAACAAGAGTATAATTCATAGGCATTTCATTACGTCTAGAGATATTACCAACTCTTTGACATTCATCACAAGATAAAATAAATTTCCTTGCATCTTTGAAGAGTGTTGGCTAATAAAAACCTGATTGTAGAACCTTTTGCGCGGTTCTATCTCCAGCGTGATGTCCTCCATAAACACTACCATGAAATTTACTCAATATCTCCTGTTGTTCATATTCAGGAACACATCTTCGCATAATACCATCCACTCCTTCTTTATATAAGTGTGGGTCATCCCAAAAATAATGCCTCAAGTCATAAAAGAATTTCCTCCGTTGCTGAGCTGAAAAGGTTGGAGGCAAATACTTCGAAACAATAAAGTTAGCATAATCTGCATACCAAGGGCTCTCTCGCGAGCTCACCTTTATCACAGCCAATTGTTCATTTGGAAAACTATCATTAACAGGAACAGGATCATAAGCAATATTTTCCAATCTAGACAAATTATCAGCAACAGGATTATCAGCACCTTTCCTATCTATAATATGTAAATCAAATTCTTGCAACAGAAGTACCCATCTAATAAGCCTTGGCTTAGCATCTTTCTTTGTCATAAGATATCTAATTGCAGCATGATCAGTATGAATTGTAACTTTTGAATCAACAATATAAGGTCTAAACTTGTCACAAGCAAAGACTACAGCTAACAATTCCTTTTCAGTTGTAGCATAATTTCTTTGAGCAGCATCAAGAGTTTTACTAGCATAATGAATAACATTTAATTTTTTATCTACCCGCTGTCCAAGAACAGCGCCTACAGCAAAATCACTAGCATCACACATAATTTCAAAAGGCAAATTCCAATCAGGAGGTTCGACTACAGGAGCAGTTGTTAAGGCTTTCTTTAGAGTTTCAAAAGCTTCCTTACAATCATCATCAAAAACAAAAGGTACATCTTTTGAAGAAGATTAGTAAGAGGCTTTGAAATTTTAGAGAAATCTTTAATAAATCTCCTATAAAACCCAGCATGACCAAGAACACTACGAATACCTTTAACATCCCTTGGATAGGGCATCTTCTCAATTGCTTCAACTTTAGCTCTATCAACTTCAATACCTCTCTCGGAAATTTTATGTCCCAATACAATTCCTTCATTAACCATAAAGTGGCATTTCTCCCAATTAAGAACAAGGTTAGTTTCTTCACATCTCTGCAAAACTTTATCGAGGTTTCGCAGGCAATTATCAAAAGAATTCCCATAGACAGAAAAATCATCCATGAACACCCTCTACAATACTTTCGCAAAAACCATGAAAAATAGCAGACATGCATCTTTGAAAAGTAGCAGGAGCATTACATAAACCAAAAGGCATACGCCTATAAGCATAAGTTCCATAAGGACAAGTAAACGTGGTTTTCTCTTGATCTTTAGCTTTAACAGCAATTTGTGAAAACCCAGAATAACCATCAAGAAAGCAAAAATGAGTATTTTTAGATAATCTTTCTAGCATTTGATCAATAAAGGGTAAAGGGTAATGATCTTTCTTAGTAACTTTATTAACTTTTCGAAAATCAATGCACATTCTATAACCTACAACTATTCTTTGAGGAATAAGCTCATCATTATCACTAGGCACAACAGTCATTCCTCCCTTCTTAGGAACACAATGCACAGGGCTAACCCATCTACTATCAGCAATAGGATATATAATACCAGCTTCAAGAAGTTTTAATACCTCGTTTCTTACCACTTCCTTCATCTTCGGAATTAGACGACGTTGATGTTCAACAACAGGCTTTGCATCTTCTTCCATATTAATAGCATGTTGGCAAATAGAAGGAGAAATCCCTTTCAAATCATCAAGAGTATAGCCAATAGCTCCTCGATGTTTCTTCAATATTTCCAATAACCTTTCTTCCTCAATCTCTGAAAGCTTAGAACTAATAATAACAGGATATATTTTCTTATCATCAATATGAGCATATTTAAGATTATCAGGTAAAGGCTTTAAATCAAAAATAGGATCTTCCTTTGGTGGCGGTGTTGTACCCAAATCTTCCACCGGTAAATCATGCTTGAGAATAGGTTGGCGAAGAAAAATTTCCTCAAGCTCATCTCTTTCTTTCCTAAAAGCTTCACTTTCACTATTCTCCAAATATTGCTGCAAAGGATTATTAGGAACAAGGACAATAGATGCACACTGCTCCATTTTAAAATCATTACTAGGCAAGTCAGCTTTATAAGGAGTTTTGGTAAATTTAGAAAAGTTAAATTCATAAGGTTCACCAGCAAATCTAGTCAAAATTTTCTCTTTCTTACAATCTATAATAGCTCCACAAGTATATAGAAAAGTTCTACCAAAAATGATAGGACAATGATCACTAGCAGCAGAACCAAGTACCAAAAAGTCAGCAGGATATTTAATCTTACCACATAGAACTTCCACATCTCGAACAATACCAATTGGAGAAATAGTTTCTCTATTAGCCAGATGAATAACCACATCAATATCTTCAAGTTCACAAGAACCAATTTCGTGCATAATCTCCGTGTAAAGCTCATAAGGAATAGCACTAACACTTGCACCAATATCACATAAACCATAATAGCAATGATCACCAATTCTAACAGATAGCATAGGAACACTAACTTTTTTGGATTTATTAGGATGTGAAACAATATTAGAAGCATCTTCACAGAAAATAATATGACCATCCTCCACATTTTCAGTCACAAGATCTTTAACTATTGCAACAGCAGGTTCAATTTTAATTATTTCTTCAGGTTCTTTAGGTTTCTTTTCACTTTTATTAACCGCACTAGATATGACAGAGTACTCCTTCATTTTAGCAGGGAAAGGAGTTTTTTCAATATAAGCTTCAGGAATAACATAATCAATAGTTTCAATCACTACACATTTGTTTACAGATGAATCAACTTTATCTTTATACGGTTCATGATACTTATCAAAATTCATCTTAGGCAATTCATAATGAGAGGCAAAAGCTTTGTAAAGATTTGCAACAACTTGGGAATCAAGACCATATGTAGCACTCATATTACGAAATTTATCAGTATCCATAAAAGCTTCAATGCATTTATAATCACGCTACACCACAAACCATCCTGTAGCTACGGATGTCTCCCAACGGAATTAGCAATGCGTTGCAAGGAAACCACTCCCCCGTTTCTCATGCCAGCGACGAGATATGACACGATCTATAACTTCCCCAAATAACCCCCTTCCGTGAACATTGGCCCTCGATCCCAATCTTCTCCTCCCACCAGTTGCGCCCCCGGCGAATCCTCTCCCCCTTTTCGCCCGGCCGCAGCTACCAGTCGCCTTGCTGTGCCCATGTGAGAAGCCGTGCGCGAATCTCCACCTCAACCTCGTGTCGTTCGAGGATCTCCACCTCAGTCCAGTCGCCTTGATCCCCCAGCCAATCTATGTCGCCGTCTCATGGTTCAACCGGTCGTGCTATGTTCTCCGCAGTCCGTTCTTTCGGATTCGGATGCCGAGGATTCTTCAATTATGTGCAGAAACGAGCAGGCGATCCAAACAACACTGCATAACCAACCATCGACAGCCACCACTGTGTGCAGATACGCTGCCGGAAGTCCGGCAATCCTGTCAGGCTCTAGTGGTATATTTTAATTTCTCTCTCACCCATCCAATACTTGTAATCCTGATCCGTTCTTCAATATTTCAGGCTATTTTCTTGCTGGATCCGTGTTGCACCGCCGGCCGTTCTCACCCCTCAGCCTGGCACTTGTTACCTGGTACCCAGCCACGAGTACTGCCAACTACTGCCCTCACCAGGCTTCGTATCCCTGCGCGTGATCACTCATTTTTTACTAAATCTATTAGCACATGATCAAGTTCCCCAAATTTTACAAAATATCATAAGTGCTCCTGGGATATGCAAGATGTGTTCGAATACAACTTCTGTTACTATGTCTTCCTTAATCAGGTGACTAGGTCCTACATGTAATTAGTTTGACAGCTGCGTTGTTGATTCCTATGTCTTTTTTTAATTGATCGTCCATATATGTTAGTCAATCATTTGAATTTTTTTGCAGGCCACAGCTGTGTTCTTTCCCATACATACAATAGTAGAATAATCTTATAGATCAGCTTAAGTTTGCTGCTACTTCCTCCGATTCAAATTACTTGTCGTTGATTCAGTTAAACTGTTGCCTAAAATTCGTCTAGGTTCATTGAATCCGCGACAAATAATTTGGATTGGAGGGAGTACTTGCTATACATGTGCAAACAAAACAAATTTCATTTGCTAAACAAATAATCATCTTGTCTTTAACGATTGTGTACGCAGTTGCGGAGCCAGGATCCAGCAACGCCCCGGGCCATCCTTTTGCTACAGTAGCTATAGTGCTAGCTACAGTGTGAATTTTGCTACATTTAAGCCTAAGTTTTTGGCCCACACCCCAGGCCAAGGCCCGTGCAGCCTGGGGCCTGGCTCCGCCACTGTGTGTACGGGTGTCCATTGTATGCAACTTCTCTTGTCTGGTCGATGTATGTTGCTAAAATTCTTTAACTTCCTATATTTCGTATTATCTAATTATGTTTGTTAGGTAATCTTTACATGGAGCTATATACAATGGTTCTAAATTTTTTTCCCATGATTGTACAAAACGGTTCATAAATTAATCAGAGCTTGTGGGACGACCTGATGACATCTTTGGCCATGATATTACTATAGTCTCAAACATATCAGTCTAGTCATCTCACATGTACTAGCTTACATGCAGAAGTGTCCAAATATATATGAATTTAGTTTCATGTGCATTTGGTTTGCTTAACTTCATATACTTTCATCTGAATAATTAAAATGGTTTTTTTTGGAGATTTACAATCAAATTTACTTCCAGATAGATGCATAATGAGTCAGCATAGCACAAAAATACTTAGCTAATTACTAAGCTATATCTTTCATTTTATCTTATATATTCTTTTAATATGTATTAGTCTCTGTGGTTCAGTCAAAAGAAAGGCCTAGCCAATTACTATACTACATTTTATCCTATCTGATATATTCTTTTAATCATTTACTCTCTGAACACAACAGGTTTATGAAATGATTAAGGCACTAAGATACTTCATGTAAGTCAGATTGCTCTCCCCATTAAGCTATTCTCAGCGAGCGTTGGAGCCTATGATGATTAGAAGGATCTGGAACTAAAAGGAATGCAAGAATCTACTGCAGTAAAGAGATCGATACTGTATAAATTACTAAAGGAGTTCTCATTTTCTTCTGGTTGTTTTGGCTCGCTGTTGAAAGAAGATAAGCATCTACTTCCTGCCATGTTCAGAGAAGTTGTCATGTGGGAAGAATATTTATCTCACGGCTTTCAACCTTCTTATATTGCAGCTATTTTAAATTTTATACTGTTTTACTATTTTTTTTGTTCTACTAACGGTACTTTACTTGTCTCAGTATGTGCTGCTGCTGTACACACTCCACAAATAAATGGACGATGCATGTCTGAGAACCTCAGATGTTGAGAGCAAGTTCAAGAACAACGCTAGTACTAGTACCTCATAGATATAGATCATATTTTAGAATGTCATTTTTGTATTCATTGTATCATGTTCTATGTAACGCTACAGAGTTTATTTAATATATAAGGCTGTTATATTTATTATATAGTCTCAGCATATAATATAATGCAGACACTACCATTAATTGTTCGAGTTATCTAGCTGATCTATTAAGCTTGTGGAATGGTTTGTGGCGTCCATTTCAAAATACATTCATATGTAGGGTAACCACCAACGCATTTTAGCTGTTGTTAGACTGTATCTATATGCGTTGCTACCTTACAACACTTATTCGTGTTGTTTACCAACGCATGCATATGTGTTGTCGTAGACCCTTGCAACGCCACCTACGGCAACGCATATGAGATCCGTTGGTGTAGACATTACCAACGCTTATATGGACATTCGGCAACGCATCGATGCGTTGCCAAAGGGGGGGTCCTGTTGTAGTGTCATAAATTATACCTGATTCTCTATCTTTGTCGTTCTCCCATCCTTTAGTATTTTCTTGGATCCGATCAAGAAGGTCCCTTTTAAACTCTTCATTCTTGCGTGTAAATGATCCAGAACAAGAAGTATCCAGCAAGGTCTTGTCTTGAAAAGAAAGTCTTGCATAGAAATTATCAATAATAACATTACCAGGAAGCTCATGAATGGGGCATTTGAGCATTAAAGACTTCAATCTCCCCAAGCTTGGGCAATACTCTCTCCATCATGAGGCCAGAAATTATATATGCGGTTCCGATCTTTGTGAATTTCACTTGGAGGATAAAATTTGGAATAAAATAAAGGCACAATGTCCTCCCAATCAATAGAATCACCATTCTTCAGCAATTTATACCAGTGCGCCGCTTTACCAGACAGCGATATAGTGAATAGTTTCTTCCTAACTTCATTCATAGAAATACCTGCACATTTGAATAACCCGCATAATTCATGCAAAAACAATAAATGATCACCAGGATGAACAGTTCCATCCCCTTCATAGCGGTTATCCATAACACGTTCAATAATTTTCATAGGTATTTTATATGGTACTACTTCCTCACCTCGCGCTTCATCCACTACCGTTGCAGTAGTAGTAGATTTCCCAAATAGAAATTGAAGAGAAGATCTCTCCATAATGACTTATAGCAGCAGGCAGAAATAAAATCAGCACAAACAGTAAAGGTTTTCCTTACCAATTCCACTTACCAATAGCGCTTCACTCCCCGGCAACGGCGCCAGAAAATAGTCTTGATGACCCACAAGTATAGGGGGTGTATCGTAGTACTTTCGATAAATAAGAGTGTCGAACCCAACGAGGAGCAGAAGGTGTTGACAAGCAGTTTCGATGAAGGATTCACTGTAAATGCTCACAGACAAGTATTCAGGCGGTTTTGATATTGCAGATAAATAAAGTACAAGTAAATAAAATGCGAGAGAAATAATTGCAGCAAGTGGCCCAATCCTTTTTAGCACAAAGGACAAGCCGGTTTGATTACTTATAATGACCAAACGTTCTTGAGGACACACGGGGATTTTAGTCTAGTGCTTTCGCTTCATGTGGCTAAATAATCTTCATTGTTTTGATAAGTGTTGTGTGGGTGAACCTATGCTAATGCACCGCCCTTCCTAGGACTAATACATACTTGTGATTATACCCTTGCAAGCATCCGCAACTACAAGAAAGTAATTAAGATAAATCTAACCACACCTTAAACTCTGAGATCCTGCGATCCCTCCTGCATCGATATACTAACGGGGGCTTAGGTTTCTGTCACTCCGGCAACCCCCGCAATTAGCAACCGAATACAAGATGCACTCCCCTAGGCCCATAAATGGTGAAGTGTCGTGTAGTCGACGTTCACACGACACCACTAGAAGAATGACACCACAACTTAAATATCATAACATTGAATGTTACTCAACCATAATTCACTACTAGCATTTAGACTTCACCCATGTCCTCAAGAACTAAACGAACTACTCACGAGACATCATATGGAATACAATCAGAGGTGATATGATGATGAATAACAATCTGAATATAAACCTTGGTTCAATGGTTTCACTCAATAGCATCTACAACAAGTATAGAATAACACCGGGAGAGTTTCCCCTATCAAACAATCAAGATTTAACCCGAATTGCTACAGCGATGACGAGGTGCAGCGGTGGTGATGGCGGTGTAGATGGTGGAGATGATGATGATGATGATGGAGATGATGTCCCGCTTGATGACGATGGCGATGGCGTCGATTTCCCCCTCCGGGAGGGAATTTCCCCGGCGGATTCCCTGCCCGCCGGAGAGCTCTTTTCTCTCTCTGGTGTTCTCCGCCCCGCAGAGGCGGCTGTAACCCTTCGTGAGGTCCTCTGTGGCTTAGGTTTTCGGGACGCAGGAGTACGCGAAGACAAGGAGGCGAAAGAGGCTGTGGGGCCCCCAGCGCATAGGGTGGCGCGGCCAGGCCATGGGCCGCGCCGCCCTATGGCCTGGGCCCACAGTGGCTCCTCTCTTCTTCCCCTTCGGCTCCCTCCGTCATCTGAAAAATAGGAATTTACGTGAAATTCCCTTCCACAGCTTGATCTTCCGAAATATTGCGTTCTGACGGTGCCCAGCAGAATCCTGGCTCCGGTGCTTGATCCTCCAATAATGATGAAACATGAAAAATAGATGAAATAACATAAGTATTGTGTCCCAATATGAAATATATCAATGAATAACAGCAAATTATGATACAAAATAGTGATGCAAATTGGACGTATCACCGCCCATCGTAGTCCACCCAGAAGTCCTTGTTGGCCTCTCTCGCGTCTTCGTTCTAGCTCCTGGGCTTAGAAGTGTTGCCCGACATGTTTATTTTCACTTCATTACAAAGAGGCAAAAAGTTAGTACAAAAGTCAACCAAAAAATTCAAAATTCGGCATGACCTTTGCTAATTTTTCTACGTAGGAGTGCCCATTTCTCAACCGAAACGGAAGTTAATCAACGCTTCGGGAGAAATGGGCAACTCAATGAAATCCCTGCAAAAATATCCACCATATACACCATATATCCACCATATCCACCATATATCCACCATACAAAGTTGCCCATCTACAATACATCAAACAAAACCCAACAAACCTGGAGCATCTATTTCAACATATTTTTTTAACCTGGAGCACTACAACAGCAATCACCTTCTTAACCTGGAGCATCTATTTCAGCATTTTTTTAACCTGGAGAAATACAACAGGAGCACTACAACCTGGAGCACTACAAAACCTGGAGCACTACAACCTGGAGCACTACAAAAACCAGAGAACATTACAAACCTACAACCTGGAGCACTTCAAACCAGAGAACCTTATTCATTTCCATTAATAGAGAACATTAAAAACCAGAGAATTCTCTGCCACTTCAAGTTTTTAACTAACATGAATTCATTATATATGGGCAGTAGCATTGGTACAACATATTCACTTCATATATACTTAAATGGAGCTTCATATTTTCATATTCACTTCAAGTTCTTAAATATGCAATATCTGCTTCATATTAGCACAAAATAAATGCAATATCTGCTTCATATCAAATGGAGCTTCATATTTTCTATCTAGCATATTCACTTCATATATACTGTATATATATACTAAAACCATCTATTTAATCAGTGGCCAGAGGTGAACTAAAACCATCTATGCATTCTTATCTTGCAACCAGGGAGCATGAGCATGATCATTTCATAAATGTATTCAAACAGTAGCATTTCATGTACTGGTAGCATTCTTATCTTGAAACCCCAAGCAGTAATTCAAAATCAACAAATCCTAGGTAGTAGCATTTCATTTTATTAACCCAAGCATTTTCATTTTCTAAACCTAAATTTGCTACTGCCAACAAATCCTAGCAGTAATTCAAAATCAACTAGGCAGTAGCATTTCATTTTATTAAAAAACCTACTGCATTGTATTGAAAAACCTACTGCATTGTTCATTTTATTGAACCATGTACATCAACAGAGTAGTAGCAGCTTCATTTTAATTTTCATTTAAACAAACTTCATTCTTTTTCAGAGAGAACTTCAAGAACTTTATTAGCTCTACTGCATTTTCTCAATTAACATAGTTCATCCAAGAAGCCAATAAGAAGAACACCTAGCTACTAAATCCTAAACCATCCGAGGAGTAGAGCATTAGGCATGAACTGAGTGATTCATCTAGAGATCAAACAAGCAGTAACAAAGATAGAACTGAGTGATTCATCTAGAACGAGAATTCTAGCACAGCAATACCTTTAAGAGTACTAGATCAAGAAATTAATCTAGAACAAGAATTCTAGCAGAGCAACCAGAAGAGCATGGAAAAGGGAGTGGCTCAGGGCAATGGGGAGGGGACGGGGGAGAGGCTCTCACCGAACGGTGGTGGCGCAGGGTTGCGGTGGTGGCGGCGTTGTCCTCCTCCTCTGCGGTGGCGGCTCGGGCTCGCGCGTCATCCTCCTCGATCTGCGGCGGCGGCTCGGGCTCGGGCGTTCTGCTCGGCGGCGGCGTGGCGGTCCTCCTCCTCCTCCTCGGCGGCAGCGGCGCTAGGTGGTGGCTCTAGGTGGTCGCGCTAGGCGGTGGCGGTGGCACAGTGGGCGCTAGGGTTCGTCGGGGAAGAACTACTAGTGAGTGGGGAAGAAAGAAATGAGTCGATTATTTCACCAAGTGTCTAAATTATGTGGCGCACTACCCAGCTGGTGCGCCACAGAATCCCTTAATTCTGTGGCGCACCTTCTGTGTAGTGCGCCACAGAATTTAGACACTTAGCAAAACAAAACGGGTTACTGCTGTGTCCTGACAGATACTTAGCACTAGCCTAGTGGTTAAGGCCAATGTTAGCCCATTAGTAGCCAGGTTCGAACCCTGGCTGCCACACAATTTTTCTTCCTTTTTTCATATTTTAGTTACATTTCAATAAATAACACAACATTATTTAGTAATTAGTAGAGAATTATAAATTACTTGTCTCATACAAACATGTTCTTGTTTCTCTCACACACACATGCATGTACTTGTCTAACACACACACTCACACACATGTGATAGACCAAAAAAAGATCTTCTTCGTCCCGGCTCCGAGCTCTAGCGTCTCTTCGCAATCTTCTTGCCCTTTCGGTTGTTGGCGGTTGAATACTTTATGCCGGCCACCTTGAGATTTCTTCGCGTGAACGGACAACCTTTAGAGGGTAGGGAGGTCTTCCTTCTTACTTTACTAGTAGTAGGCATGTCGAAGTGCCTGTCGAATTCCTCCTCGATCTTCGGGTCACCGTTCTTGTCCAAGTCTTCCTCGTTGGCATCTCCTTGCATTCCTATGATGCTCCTCTTGCCCCTCCTCACGACAACACGGCTAGGCCTCGACGGATCGGTGATGAAGAAGCATTGGTCAACTTGGCTACCGAGTACCCATGGCTCATTTTTCGCGGATGCGTTCTTCGATTTTGCATCGGGTATAACCATGGTGGTGAAATATCGGCCTTCTTTTTCGACCTTCTTGGCCCATCTCACACGAAACATTGGCACCGTCTCTCCACAGTAATTGAGCTCCCATATCTCCTCGATCCTTCCAAAAAATCTTTCCTTGACATTAGTCTCGTCATCGGCGTATGACAGCATAGTTACTCCTGAGTTTTGATTTTCACTATTTCTGTCCTTTTCCTCGGTGTAGAATCTGTAACCGTTGATAAGTGTATAGGTGTTTTTATCTTCGGTAGAAGGCCTTTTTCAAGCATTTGAGTTTGCTTGAACCAATGCGTGAAGCTGGAGTTGTGGTCTTTGGTTACGTCTCCCATCTTCCTCGGCCGACCCATATCGATGTAATTCTGCTTGATCATGCTTTTGTGCTCTTGCACCAAAGGTTCGATCAGTTTTAAGTGTTGTAGCGCGACCCGGTGAGCCCTTTCAAATTCGTCGCGTCGATTGGAAATGCCGACATGGACTGAGCGGTACCCCTCGCGGTGTCCGACTCCAGCGAGCCTGCCGAGGTGCGTCCTGGGGGGTAGACCAACATGATCCGCGTCATCCTCGGTGCTTAGATAATTCTGGCAGAAGGAGATGCACTCGTAGGTTAGAAACCCCTTGGCCATGCTTGCGTCTGGACGGGCCCTGTTGCGAACGTATCCTTTCATGACACCGTTCTGCCTTTCGAAAGGCATCATGTTGTGGAGGAACGTCGGGCCGAGCTGCCTGATGTCATCAACGACATGGAGAAGGAGATGGACGCATATATCACAGAATGCGGGCGGGAAGTAAATCTCGAGCTCACATAGTATCACCACGATCTCATCCTGTAGCATCTTGAGCTGCCTCACGCTGATCGACTTCCTGGTGATAACGTCAAAAAAGTTGCAAAGGCCAAGCAACGTATCACGGGAAGTATTTGCGTCATGAGCACGTGACAATCGTGAGACTTCATCCCGGTGCACCTCTTCTTCGCTACATCCAGATATCTGCTTATATTCCCCGAGTAACCGTGAGGAACTTTCACTCCTAGGAGGCACCTGAAAAACTGCTCGAGCTCCTCCGGACTCGAAGCAGGCAGCGGGAAGCAGCACCGCGTTCTTCTTAGCCCTTTTGCGGAGACGTTGAGTCCCTTCCATCTGATCATCATCATCATTGCCGTCGTTGTCATCATCAGTATCGGGGGCTTGAAGATCTTTCCTGATGCCAAAATGTTTCAGATTGTATCTTGCTTTCGGTCCATGCTTGGACTTTTCTGACTTGCAAAGAGTGCCAAGCAGACTCTCGGTAACGTTCTTCGTAATGTGCATGAAATCGAGGCTGTGGGGCGTGTCGAGGACCTTCCAGTACTCCAAGTCGTGGAAAACAGACCTCGCTTTCCATACACCGAGCAGCGCTCTTCGGTCGCTTCTTTCCGAAGCTGGGCACTCCTTCCAATTTTTCAGAAGATCGTCGATTTCTGCGCCGCTCCTCGGGCGCGGGGGTCCATCGGGCTCATCTTTACCATTGAAAATATCACCGCGTTTTCTCCACGGGTGATCCAAGCGAAGCCACCTTCGAGCACCTGGGTACACGGTTTTCGAGGACCCGGGATCCCTTGGTAGATGCGGGGTCTCATCCATGCACTTCACACAGCCGTTGAATCCGTGGCCGACCTGGGCAGATACATATGCGTAACCAGGATAGTCCGTGACCGTCGTGATCAACGCGGCTCTCATATCGAAATAAGTTCTAGTGTAGGCGTCCCACGTACGGGGTGGCATCTTCCACAACGTGTCTAACTCCTCTTTCAGCAGCCCGAGATACAAATGCATGTCGACACCTGGTTGTTTCGGCCCCTGAATGAGAATACTCAGGTGTATGTACCTTTGTTTGGTGCACAGCCACGGGGGTAGGTTGTAAGGCCATACAAACATAGGCCAGGTGCTATGCGTGCTACTCTGGTTGCCGAACGGATTGAGTCCATCGGTGCTCATACCCAGCCTGATGTTCCTTGTGTCACCCCCAAACCTAGGGAAGGCGATATCCAATGCTTCCTACTGGCCAGCGTCTGTAGGGTGTGTCAGCATATAGACTATCTTCGGATCTTCTTCGGGATTCTCCCTTTCCGCGTGCCATTCCATGAGCTTTGCTTCCTTAGGGTCCACGAAATACCGCTGCAGACGGGGAGTGATAGGAAAGTACCATACCACTTTTCGAGGTACCTTCTTGTTCCCAACCTTGTACCGTCCGTGGCCGCACACCGGACATGTGGTTCTGTCCTTGTACTCGCCCCGATAAATCACGCAATCATTGATGCAGGCGTGGTATTTTTCGTGCGGTAGGTCAAGAGGGCACACGACTTTCTTGGCCTCCTCGGTACTAGTTGGCAATGTGTTCCCCTCCGGGAGACAATCATGCCATAATTTCAAGTTCTTATTGAAGCTGGAGTCGGTCCACTTGTTATGCGTCTTCATCTGCCGATAATCAAGCGTTACATGCAAGCGCGTATCCTGCGGACGGCACCCAGGAAAGATCGGAGTCATCCTGTCTTTCTCCATTTGCGACAGCTTGGCTCTCTCTCTGGTTGCAGCTCTGTCGTTGCTCGTCTCCTGGAGGAGCAGATCTTGAACATGAGAGTCCCGCAAGGCCAAAATTAGCGGGGTCACGCCGGAATCTTCTTCTTCATCATGATGATCTTCTCCGCCGGCATCTTCTTCTTCATGATGATCTTCTCCGCCGACTTCTTCTTCATGATGATAGTCCCCGTCGACATGATGATAGTCTTCTTCATGATGATAGTCGTCTCGCTCGACATGGTCTTCATGTGCACCATTTGATGGGGCCGGCCGCGCCTGGTTGTCTTGCATGAAACCGCGCCTCAGCAGGTGCTCCTCCAGTTGTCCGGAATCAGGGTTGATCCAGTGCTCGAGTTTGCATGATCGACACGGACATCTTATCTGGCGCCTATTGTTCCGAATCATGTCCTCCTTCGCGTCTATCTTGTATCTAGAGATTCGAGCGGAACTCATCGAGAGGACCATGCTTGCCTGCAAATGGTATACATAGAACAGGAAATTAGAACCGCTACACATGCACACACATGCATGGGCCGTTCCTCTCCTCAAGGTATACATGGAGCGGAAAAATTCGGCATGACCTCTCCTCAATGTAGGACATATGGGTAGTGCAAAATTTGCCGAAACGGAAATGAATCAACATTTCGGCAAACATCCATGCACCACACCGGCACACACACAAGCGCTTCACCTGCAACAAGCATCCATACACACGACGGCCACACAAGATCTACAAGCATATGCATGTCTCCTCCAAGCATATGTATGTCTCCTCCAACTACTCACCTTGTAGATTCGATACCGAGACGAGACCGCGATCGATGAGTTGGAGAGGAGGAGAGAGTATGGAGAGCCTTCTCCTCAACTCCAATTATGTATCAACCAAAGTAAGTGCAATAAGTACCCAAGCAAGTGAAAATTATGGCCAAAATGGGATGAGAGAGAAGGGGGACGAGCTAGATGGAGGAAGAAGAATGGCTTGGGTAGTGTGGTAGGTGGGAGGTTGGCTCTAATTTTGTATATCTGGTTCGCTAATTCTGTGGCGCACCGGACACAGTGCGCCACAGAATACCTTATTTCTGTGGCGCACCGGAGCCAGTGCGCCACAGAATACCTTATTTTTGTGGCGCACCACGGCCAGTGCACCACAGAATAACTTATTTCTGTGGCGCACCAAGCGCAGTGCGCCATAGAAATAGTGAAACCAATGATTCGGGGTCGCAGGGTGTGGGCCCCACCTAGTTTCTGTGGCGCATGGATTGTTCGTGCGCCACAAAATTAAGCTATTTTTGTGGCGCACCATGCCTGGTGCGCCACAAAACAACTTTCTGTGGCGCATTTTGGGTGGTGCGCCACAAAACTAAGATCTCACCTATAACGCTTTTCCTACTAGTGATGTGCCCTTGTGTTGTATATGTGGGGTAGGTATCTTTCCATGGGCATGCATGAAAAGTGAGATCTCATATAGCCCATGAGAGGATGACATCAAGTGGTGATCGTCATCAAGGTTGAGTTGGGCAAGTTAAAGTTGAGCATCTCAAGAGGATCATATGCTTGAAGCTTGCCGTCCATTTGGTGATAATTGACAAGTGAAGATGTGCATCAATGGAGCTTTCCCATCATGGTGTATGGGGAGCATTTGTGAGTCTTCACGAGCAACAATAATCAAGTGAGGCATTCCAGCTTGAGTGGAGCTTGCAGAGTTATCATCAAGATCAAGCGGGATGCACAAGGCAAAGGTATGGCTTTGCTAGGTTTTCCTTTTACCAGTATCAAGGTGATTGTTGGGAGACCGGATTATAGGTTAGATAGCAGCACTATCAAGAGGGGCTTACGGTTAGGTAACTTGATCACATCGTATTAGGGAGCTAAATCCTTTGCATACTTTGCATATCCCTATTGCTTCTTGGTTTTTCTCTGTGTGAGGTTCTTGAGCTTGTTGCTAGCTTTACAACAAGCTCAAGTTCATTGAAAATGGAATCCGCATGCATCTTCTATTGCGTTTTCGAGTTCGGACGTCTTTGTCATTTCTTAGCGGTAGGAGACTCCCTCTCTAAGATCATCTAAAATATTCGGTGAGGAGTCTCAATATTTCCAACAAAATTGGTTTCAAGACAATCGGAGTTCGGGAGCATTTTCTATTTACAAGAAAAGGAAAAGGTTTTGGCCTGAAGTAGTCCGGCCCACCGCCCGACACCGCCGAGCCTGCCACCAGCCCATACGGTGCGTACCGGCCCTAGCACCGGTGCCCACCGAGCACTGTCCAGGGTATATTCCAGCCCCGCCTGGTGGCCGCCGTCCCCGCCGGCCCAGCGCCCGGTCGACCGGCCCCTCCACCGGTTGGACATTTTTAGTCGATGTCGGCCTGCTGCACCCCGTCCGGCCTGTCGGCCGGTCCTGCCGTCCTGTACGGCGCCCGGCCCGGTGGACCGACCGGCTGGACGACTCGGCCATTTTTTCTGCCTGTTTTCTCACCTAACGGTTCTATTTTTCCTGAGACTATAAATAGGCCTTCTCCCACCTTGGGCTGAAAAAAAAAGTTCTTCCACTCTCTCCTCCATTGTTGTATTTGAAGAACTTGCCCTATCTCTTGATTCCCCCCATGATTCTTGCTCATTCTTGATGGATCTAAGAGAGGAGATCTAGATCTACAATCCCCACCAATATATTTCTCCTCTAAGTGAGGGGAACCCTTTGGATCTTGATCTTGGAGTCATTTGTTGATTTCCTCCTTTGTTCTTCCTCTCTAATATCATCCTAGCATTTGTTGCTTTGGTGGGATTTGAGTGTGAAGGATTTGAACACCTTTGGTGTTCTTGCTTTGCATCATTGTATAGTGTTGAGCTCTCCACCACGATTAGTTCGAGTGAGATACCGTGAGCTTGTTACTCTTGGAGGGTGACCTCCTAGTTGGCTTGGTTGGTGTCCCGGTGACCTCTTCTTGGAAGATTGTGAGTAGGCTCGGGCTTCTCCTTCGTGGAGCTTGTGAAGTGGTTGTGGAGCTTGCCATCTCCAGAGTGGAGGAAAAACGAGCCATAAGGAAAGGGATATTCGATCGTGGGATAGGCTCGGAGAAGAAGGTGAGCCTTCGTGCCGTTATGAAATCCTTCGTGGGATCCCCACCTCTCCAAACGTGACGTACCTTCTTGCAAAGGAAGGGAACACGGGAATACATCTTCGTCTCCGCGTGCCTCGGTTATTTCTATACCCGAGCTTAATTTCCTTTGTGATAGCCATCGAGCTTGAAGTACTTATTATATCTTGCTATCACTTGTTGTTCATATGTATATATATTGTATCTATCTTGCTTAGCTCTAGTTGGTGTTGTTGAACTTAGTTGAGCCTAGCATATTTAGGGTTTGTGCTTGTAAACTAAACGTTAGTTTAATTCTGCATTCTTACAAGCTAAATTCGTAAGAGTTTTTAAACGCCTATTCACCCCCCTCTAGGCGACATCTCGTCCTTTCACCCTCGGTGATAATGCACAAAATCAGGGAGGAGGGCAAGGAATGGGTCCTGGCCGACGCGAAGGGTCTAGCGAAACTCTTAGGATGATCGTTTTCTGTGGTGTTCTTTGGGGGGGGGGGTTGTTCCCCCATAGGTGGATCCAGGGGGGCGAGCGGTGGCCAGGCCCCTCTATGGGCCAGCCACCCCCAAGACTTCACAGCAGGGGCCATCTCTAACTACACTGCAGTTTGGCTAATCTTACTAAGTTATGGGCATTACACGTTTGATTGTCACCATGGCCCAAGTCCAAACAGATCAGGAATTAGATGGCCTAGTTTTTGACTACTGAATTCACTTCTAACTGATGGCCACGTTTGATTGTCACCATGCGGCACTAGTAGAAAAAGAGGCTTCCGTCAAGCCCCATTAGTCACGAAAATATAGGAACCGCGACTAATGGAGTCTTTAGTCGCGGTTCGGGAGGCGAACCGCGACCAAAGGCCTGGGCCCAGGGCGCTCGGTGGCCGCCGGTGGACGGGGAGCTTTAGTCGCGGTTGGCCAGCCAACCGCGACTAAAGGTGCCCGAAGGCTTTAGTCGCGGTTGGCCAGGCCAACCGCAACTAAAGCCCCACCCCTATATATACCGTTCAGCCCACAGCACTTAGCCATTTGGTGTCACTTCTCTTCACAAACTTCACAAGGGGGTGTAGGTTTGCTTTTGGCTCCTCTTATGCACACAAAGTGTTTGATGAAATGCCCCAAGAGCATGAAACAAACATGATATGAAGTGTCGGAGCCACACTTGAGCTTCCTCATTTATTTTTTGCTCTTCGATCGCGGTTAGCAACTTGAACCTTTCATATGTGTCATTAATAAAATATGCATGTGTGTAGTTCATTGTTTAATTTCTATTGTTTGTAGCTAGTTAGTTTAACAAATGCATGATGGTTAATTATATATTTTATACTATAATAATGCAGATGAATCGGCAATGGATGTACGGTAACCGACTCTCCGGCGAGTTCACTACGGGTTTGAAAGATTTCCTCGTAGTGGCTAATGCGAACAAGCAGAAGGGTTTTGTTATCTGTCCATGTGTTGACTGTAAGAATCAGAAGGGTTACTCTTCCTCAAGAGAAGTTCACCTGCACCTGCTTCGGCACGGTTTCATGCCAAGCTATAATTGTTGGACCAAGCATGGAGAAAGAGGGGTTATAATGGAAGAAGATGAAGAAGGGGATGATTTCATCGATGAAAACTATCTTGATCATTTCGGTGATACTTTCATGGAGGATGCTGAAGGTGAAGGGGAAGGTGAAGAAGAGGCACGTGATGAGCCCGCTGATGATCTTGGTCGGACCATTGCTGATGCACGGAGACGCTGCGAAACTGAAAAGGAGAGGGAGAATTTGGATCGCATGTTAGAGGATGACAAAAAGTAGTTGTACCCAGGATGCGATAATGGTCTGAAAAAGCTGGGCTGCACACTAGATTTGCTGAAATGGAAGGCACAGGAAGGTGTAGCTGACTCGGGATTTGAAAACTTGCTAAAAATGTTGAAGAATATGTTTCCAAAGAATAACGAGTTGCCCGCCAGTACGTACGAAGCAAAGAAGGTTGTCTGCCCTCTAGGTTTAGAGGTTCTGAAGATACATGCATGCATCAACGACTGCATCCTCTACCGCGGTGAATACGAGAATTTGAATGAATGTCCGGTATGCACTGCATTGCGTTATAAGATCAGAGGCGATGACCCTGGTGACGATGTTGAGGGCCAGAAACCCAGGAAGAGGGTTCCCGCCAAGGTGATGTGGTATGCTCCTATAATACCACGGTTGAAATGTCTGTTCAGGAACAAAGAGCATGCCAAGTTGTTGCGATGGCACAAAGAGGACCGTAAGTCGGACGGGGAGTTGAGACACCCCGCAGATGGAACGCAATGGAGAAAGATCGACAGAGAGTTCAAAGATTTTGCAGCTGACGCAAGGAACATAACATTTGGTCTAAGTACAGATGGCATGAATCCTTTTGGCGAGCAGAGCTCCAGCCATAGCACCTGGCCTGTGACTCTATGCATCTACAACCTTCCTCCTTGGTTGTGCATGAAGCGGAAGTTCATTATGATGCCAGTGCTCATCCAAGGTCTGAAGCAACCCGACAACGACATCGATGTGTACCTAAGGCCATTAGTTGATGAACTTTTACAGTTGTGGGGCAGACCTGGTGTCCGTGTGTGGGATGAGCACAAAGAAGAGGAATTTGACCTACGAGCGTTGCTTTTCGTAACCATCAACGATTGGCCTGCTCTTAGTAACCTTTCGGGACTGTCAAATAAGGGATACAATGCATGCACGCACTGCTTACATGAGACTGATAGTGTACATTTGCCAAATTGTAAGAAGAACGTGTACCTTGGGCATCGTCGATTTCTTCCGAAAATTCATCCAGAAGAAAGAAAGGCAAGCATTACAACGGCAAGGCAGATCACCGGCCGAAGCCTGCGGAACGCACTGGTGCTGAGGTATTTGATATGGTCAAGGATTTGAAAGTCATCTTTGGAAAGGGTCCTGGCGGACAATCAGTTCCGAAGGGAGCTGACGGGCACGCACCCATGTGGAAGAAGAAATCTATATTCTGGGAGCTATAATATTGGAAAGTCCTAGATGTCCGCTCTACAATCGACGTGATGCATGTTACGAAGAATATTTGTGTGAACCTCCTAAGCTTCTTGGGCGTGTATGGGAAGACAAATGATACAAAGGAAGCACGGCAGGACCAGCAACGTTTGAAAGACCCTGATGACCGGCATCCGGAATGGTTTCAAGGTCGTGCCAGCTACGCTCTGACCAAAGAAGAGAAGGTCATCTTTTTGAATGCCTGAGCAGTACGAAGGCCCCGTCTGGATTCTCGTCCAATATAAAGGGAATAATAAACATGGCGGAGAAAAAGTTCCAAAACCTGAAGTCTCACGACTGCCACGTGATTATGACGCAATTGCTTCCGATTGCTTTGAGGGGGCTCCTACCGGAAAATGTTCGAGTAGCCATTGTGAAGCTATGTGCATTCCTCAATGCAATCTCTCAGAAGGTAATCAATCCAGAAGTTCTACCACGGTTACAGAACGATGTGGTCCAATGTCTTGTCAGTTTCGAGTTGGTGTTCCCGCCATCCTTCTTCAATATTATGACGCACCTCCTGGTTCACCTAGTCGAAGAGATTTCCATTCTCGGTCCTGTATTTCTACACAATATGTTCCCCTTCGAGAGGTTCATGGGAGTATTAAAGAAATATGTTCGTAACCGTGCTAGGCCAGAAGGAAGCATCGCCAAGGGCTATGGAAATGAGGAGGTAATTGAGTTTTGTGTTGACTTTGTTCCTGACCTTAAGCCGATTGGTCTTCGTCGATCGCGGCACGAGGGGAGACTAAGTGGAAAAGGCACGATCGGAAGTAAATCAACGATATGTATGGACGGCCATTCTATGACTGAAGCACACCACACAGTTCTGACCAATTCCAGCTTGGTGGCTCCGTACTTTGAGAAACACAAGAATATTTTACGCTCGGACAACCCGGGGAAGCCTGAATCCTGGATTAGGAAGGCCCACATGGGGACTTTCGGCAGTTGGTTGAGAAAACATTTAATGAATGACATTGATGTTGTAGATCAGCTGTACATGTTGGCCAAGACACCATCTTCGACTATAACGACTTTCCAAGGGTACGAGATAAATGGGAATACATTTTACACGATCGCCCAAGATAAAAAGAGCACCAACCAAAACAGTGGTGTTCGCTTTGATGCAGCAACCGAGAATGGGCAAAAGGTCACATATTATGGTTACATAGAGGAGATATGGGAACTTGACTATGGACCCTCCTTTAAGGTCCCTTTGTTCCGGTGCAAATGGTTCAAGCTAACAGAGGTGGGGTAAAGGTGGACCAGCAATACGGAATGACAATGGTGGATTTCAACAATCTTGGTTACCTTGACGAACCATTCGTCCTAGCGAAAGATGTCGCTCAGGTTTTCTATGTGAAGGACATGAGTAGCAAACCTTGGAAACGGAAAGATAAGAAAACGATCAGTACATCATGCGATGATCCAAAGCGCCACATTGTTCTTTCAGGAAAAGAAACATCGTGGGAGTGGAGGACAAGACAAACATGTCAGAAGATTATAATATGTTTGGTGAAATTCCGCCCTTCAAAGTGAACACCGACCCAAGCATTAAGTTAAATGATGAGGATGCTCCATGGATACGGCCCAATCGTAAGCAAGCAGGGACACAAGGGAAGAAATGATGTGTAATAATTTATTGTACCAAACTTTGTTGAATGGATCATGTGAATTATATTATCCGTGATGTGTTTTGGTGTCCATTTTCGAATGATTCGATTGATTCGAGATAGCACTGATGATACATGAAATTTGGAGTGATTTAGTCATACTCCTGCCTAGGCGTATAATATGCATACTCGTAGTCTTCATAGTCGCCGCCGTTGTACTGGTAGTCGTCGCCTTCTAAGTTGCCGCCGTCTTCGTCGCTGCTGTCGTCGCTGTCGTCGGGCGGCGCTCGTGGCTCGAACTGAGGGTAGCGCAGGCGGGGGATATCGCCGGCCGTGATGTAGTCCATGACGCTCTGCAGAGTCCGGCCGTACCACCATAGCCGACGGCCGGCCTCGTGGAAGTTTCCAGGAGGCAGACCGTCCTCCTCATACCTGGCGAGCGCCCTCTCACGCCGATTGATGAAGAAGGCATCCCAAGTATGCTGGTTATCGGGATGCCAGCGGGGATTCATCCGCTGCTCCGGCGTGAGGTCGAGGTAGTAGTGGTTCGTGATGGCCGCCCGGCGCGCAGTACCCTGAGGTAGGGGTGGGCATAAAAAACCGAAACCGAATTAACCGGAACCGAAACCGAATACACCGAAACTGAATTAACCGAGAATAATTTCGGTGCAGAAATGTGATAAACCAAATTTGTATTGATAAATTTGGTTTTGACACTTGATTAACCGAAAGAACCGATAAAACCGAGATATTGTGGAGAGATCAAAATCGTCCCGTTAAGAACATAGCGTCGCTCGTTCATACTATTTTCTTAACGCAACAGCTCAATGCCCTAAACTGCAGATCGCATGTCTCCTACTCTAATCCTCGTAACATCCCCATGCACTTCCTAAGAAAAGTAGCCGCATGAACTTTCTGAAAGAAAAAGGCAGCCCTATGCACAGACATACATAGTACGCGTATACTCATGTTCGTCTAATCCATCTTGCTTCAGCTAGCTATATTTAACTAGTGTATGTTGCTAAAAGAAAAACGATAGTGCATGTTTGGTAAAAGAAAAACAAACTCATGGGCGTTTGATTCCGGGAGGCATGAGAATTTGTTTGTGCATGCTTAGATGTCCTCGTCCCACACTGGAAGTGTGTTTCTAGACATAGCGACTCAGCAACTATATACCATGTTCTGTCAAATCGGTTAAAACCGAACACCGAACCGAATTTTCCACTAACCGAAGTATTAATTAATTGAAAAACCGATATAATTTCGGTTGTTATTTCTCACTAACCGAATTTTCAAAAAAACCGAAAAACTGAACCGAATTTTCGGTTAAAACCGAATGCCCAGCCCTACCCTGAGGGACGGGAGGGACCGGCACGCCGCCGGCGCTTAGGCTCCAGCCGGCGGGGACGCGGTAGCCCGGTGGGCAAGGGTAGTTCGAGGCGCAAAACTCCTCCACCTGCTGGTAGGTTAGAGTGGGTGCGGTGGAAGCCATGAGAGATTGTAGAGATGTGATAATGCTGGCCAAGCCGGGCTACATATATGTAGTGAGAAATGGCGGGAAAAATGGGAGCGGGAAGACAGGAGGCGGGAAGAAAGTGGCGGGAAGAAAGAGGCGGGAAGAAATTGGCGGGAAGAAAGAGGCGGGAAGACAGGGAAGAAATGGCGGGAAGAAGAGGAATCCAGAGCTGGTCATCTAATCTTTAGTCCCGGCTGGTGGGTGCAACCGGAACTAAAGGTGGTTTTGTATCATCTAATAAAACTGTCGGTGGGATAAGGACGTGGGTAAGCTTTAGTCCCGGCTGGTGGGTGCAACCGAGACTAAAGGTGGTTTTTGTGTCATCTATGAAAACTGTCGGTGGGATAAGGATGTTTGGGTAAGCTTTAGTCCCGGCTGGAGGGTGCAACCGTGACTAAAGCTGACGGCAGGATAAGAACGCGTGGGTGGACGCACTGCTCGATGAGATAAAGCATGTAGCGCACGACGCCATGTCGGAGGAACAAGCCAAAGCCGAAGCGGCGCCGTGCCTATAAAAGGAGCATCGATACGCCTTGGCAAACCAACAAGCCAACCTAGCAGGTAGGGAGAGTTTCATCCCCATGGATGAAGTAAAGGGTTGGAAAATCTCCCGTGGCGCAGCTTCTCGAAGATGTCGTCGGTGCACACGCCCTACGACATCTTCGGAAGTTGCTCCTCGGGAAAATTTTCCTGCAAGCCCGTGAAAGACTTCATCTCTCCTCTAACAGTGTTGGGTAAAGGGTTGGAAAATCTCCCGTGGCGCAACTTCTCGAAGATGTCGTCGGTGCACACGCCCTACGACATCTTCGGAAGTTGCTCCTCGGAATTTTTTCTGCAAGCCCGTGAAAGAGGGGCGAGAAGACAGAGGCGGCCGGGAAGAACTGGCGGGAAGAGGGGCGGAAAGACAGAGGCGGGAAGAGGGGGCCGGCGGAAAGAGAGAAGGGAAGAGGGGGCCGGGCGAAAGACAGAGGGGAAGAGGGCGGCGGAAGACGAGGTGTGAAGAGGGGTGGAAAGACAGAGTGGCCGAAGAACTGGCGGGAAGAGGGGCCGGCGGAGACAGAGGCGGCCGGGAAGAATCAAGGGAAGAGGTGGGCGGAAAGAAAGAGGCGGAAGAGGGGGCCGGCGGAAGACAGAGGCGGGAAGAGGGGCCGGCGGAAAGATAGAGGTGGCCGGGAAGAACTGGTGGGAAGAACTGGTGGGAAGAGGGAGGCGGAAAGATTTTTAAATGAATTAGTTTTATTTTTCTGAATTTTTTGATATATTATTTGTACTTTTAACATATTGAAATGAATTAGTTTTATTTTTCTGATTTTGTTGATATATATTTTGTATTTTTAAGATTTTGAAATGAATTAGTTTTATTTTTCTGAATTTTTTGATATATTATTTGTATTTTTAACATTTTGAAATGAATTAGTTTTATTTTTCTGAATTTTTTGATACATTATTTGTATTTTTAAAAAATTGAATTGAATTAGTTTTATTTTTCTGATTTTTTTCATATATTATTTGTATTTTTATGAATTTGAATTGAATTAGTTTTATTTTTCTGAATTTTTTGATATATTAATTCTATTATTAATATTTTGGAATGAATTAGTTTTGAATTTCGAAAATGAAAAGTATTTTAAAAAAGACCTTTAGTCGCGGTTGGCCTCACCAACCGCGACTAAAGGCTATTTTCCGCGGGAAACGAAATCCCGGCGAAAAATGACCTTTAGTCGCGGTTGGTCTCACCAACCGCGACTAAAGGTGCTTCCCTATAAATTTGCGCGCGCGCGGACGGCCGCGCACTTCTTCTTATCCGCCGAACCGTCGCCTCGTCTCTCTGCAGCGCCGCCGTCGCCGCGCCTCGTCTTCTACGCCGTCGGGCTGCCGAGCGCTCGCGCTGCGCCGCCGTTTCGTTCTACGTCGTCGCCCTCGCCCGAGAGCGCCGCGCCGCCGTAGTCCTCCCGTAAGAACCGCCGCGCGTCGCCGCCCTCATCGGAGATCACCGCGTCGTCGTCGTCGTAGCTAGCTCGTACGCTGCCGCCGCCACACGCGCGCCGCGCCGCCACTTTTGCCGCCTCCTCCGCCGCCCCTTGCATCCGCCGCCGCCGCCGCATGCATCCGGCCGCGCGCGCCGCAGTGCCGCGCGCTGCTCGGCAGAGAGAGAAGCAGAGAGGGAGAGAGGAGAGAGGCCAGGGCGCGCGAGCCTGGCCGAATTTTTTTGTTTTTTTGTTTTTTATTAATTTGTAACTAACTTTTGTTAATTAAAAATGTAACTTAATTAAATTATGTGAAGAACTAATTTGTAACTAAGTTTTTTTGTTTTTTTAATTTTTAACTAAGTTTTTTAATTTGTAAATAAGTTCTTTTAATTAAAAATGAAACAACTTTGTTATAAAAGAACGACCGTCGCCACCGCCGCCGCCCCCCTTTCGCCACCGCCCCTCGCCGCCCCCTCCGTATACGCGCGGGGTTTTTTTTTGTTTTTTTACGAGAGAGAGGATCGGCACCGCCACCGCCACCGCCCTTTCGCCACCGCCCTTTCGCCACCGCCACCGGTCTCTCGGTCACGCGGTCACTGCGAGGCGAGGTCGATCATCCGCATATACACATCTAATACGCGTCCCCCCTCTTGCCTCGGGTAACAAGATTGAGGAAAACAAGGAGAGGAGGAGGCTAGTCAAACAGTTCGCTCTTCATAAGATGGCCGGTGCATTCCGGAAATTCAAGCAAAATCTAGCCCGTGACTATGTCAACCAGAACAAGACTCCGGATTTCAAAGGACAATATGAGAAAATGAAACATGATTGGCCAGAATTTGTGAGGCAAAAGAAATCGGAGCAGTTCACTGAAATATCGAAAAAAATAAGGAAAATGCGGCTAAGAAGGAGTACAATCATATTATGGGGCCAGGAGGGTATCGCCTTTGGGAGCCTAGGTGGGAGAAGATGGAGAACGAGCTGAGGGCGCGAGGAATCCGTCCAGGTACGAAGGGATGGGACCCAAGGGCCAAAAGCTGGTGGTACGGGCATGGGGAACGCTACACCCGGAGACAGGGGCGTGTGTTCACCGGAACAAAACGTTTAAACCCACCCAAGCCCTTATTGACGCAATGAGGGATGCTCAAGAGGGGAAGATCAAGTTCAACAGAGAGAACGACGCGCTGACAAAAGCCCTCGGGAATCCTGAACACGGAGGACGTGTACGAGGCATGGGGAACATTCCGTGGAAAATAGGGTTCTCAGGACGATGACCCGTACGGTTACAGAAGCCGTAAGAGAAAGATGGATCGGGATGCAGATGTTGTGGCGCGGTTGGCATCGGAATTCGCTGAGATGAAGAAAACCGTGAATATACTAGTACAAGAAAGATCGGCAGCTGGGACGAATGAAGATCATCCAGCGGATCTCGGAAGCCAGCAGCGGAGAAGCAGCGTGGCTTCCACGGAGGCCCCGCCGGCTACTGCTAATGCACCGGCGATCGATATTACTGCACCGGAGCCTCCTCGCTACCCCGTGGACGATGTAAAGGAGATGAAAGAATGTCATCTGCATTATCCAATTGGGAACATGTCCACGAAGGTAGCCATCGGCAGTGCTTTACCATGTGAGCCTGGAGCACTCCACCACAACAACCCCATTCAAGATGGCTATGCTCGTGTCACGGTGGAGGACATAGTCCCAGGGTTTGAGGACCTGGAGATTGACATTGCTACACCCGAAGGGGAGAGAAGACTTGGAGGTGTCAAGCGCCAGTTTATTCTATGGAAAAAGAAGTTTATCAAGTTTCCAGGCGAGGCGCCAAGGCCAACAAGTCCACCCCCTCCGGTGGTGGTGGCGGCGGCGGTGGTGGTGGTGGTTCACCTACACCTCCTTCACGTCAGCCGACGCCGCCCCCCAGTCCACAACGTCCGGCGGGTGATCAGCCGCCGCCCCCCAGTCCTCGTCCGATCGGCCGCCAATCCGCCTCCGACAAAGAAGCAGAAGCAGTCCTGGACTATTAACCCGGACCCTTATGTACCTAAGACCACAAAGGTACCGGAGCCATCACTGAAGCCTCTCCCCACAAGGCCTTGGGAACGTAGTGCCGAGGAAACTGACGCGGCCGCGGCTACTGAATATGAGAAATGGAAGGCGGACTGCAAGAAGAAAAGAGAGCCCGAGCCCAAGCCAGTATTTTCTGACAAGCAAAAGCAGTGGGCTAAGTCATTTTTGAGCACACCGTCCCAAGCCGTGAAGAATCTGCCTGACGACTATGCACGTTAACTTCGTAGGCAAGCACTCATGTTCAAGACGAACAAAAAGTTGGCGGAGAAGTAGGAGAAGAAAGCCTTGGAGGAGGCCGAGAAAGAATTAGAAAGTATAAAAGGGGGGAAACAAGTTGCCCAGCTCGGGGAACAAAGTAAACAATCGATCGCCCCGCTCATAGTGAAAGCCACCGGTCCGGATGCTGAACTAATGGACCCCGCTATCGCCGCAGCTGCGGCAGCACAGGGAATTACTGTAACGGGTGCCAGAGAACAAGCGGCCGCGTTCGGTATGACTCTTCGTGAAGTGTTAGGCCTTGAGGAGGCGCCAATGAGTAAACTAGTAATTACATATGTGCGGAATGGGCCTCTCGTCGAGCCTGCGCAGGAAGAGGATCTACCTCCACAAATGAAAAATCTGCTACATTGGTACAAGGGTTACATAAAAACTAACGCCGGCAAACAATATATTTATGCGGAAGTTATACATGAGCATCACTTCAAACATTACTATGTAACAGTTCATCTGAGTGAATTGTTCCAGCTGTTCAATCTGCGCGAGCTCGACAAATCTATCATCAGTTGCTACGTTCTGTAAGTGATTTATTTCTACCCCATCTCGTTCATTGCCTGCACTATATATATATTGTCCTAACTATATTGTTGTGTACGCTATTATGCAGAATGAAGAAGCGGGAAATGCGAATAAGGAACATCCATGATGTTGGGTTCATTGACCCACAAATCGTTAATGCATATGTGTTAGAACAACACCCCGCCGACGTGGAGCAAGACCTGTGGCTTTTTCTTACAAAGCAACAACTCAAAAGTGGTATTCTATTTCCTTTGCATTTTGGGTGAGTGTTTCTGTCTTGAGCACATTATCTTTTGTTTACTCCATACATGGTATGTGGCTAATCGATGAGTTATGTATGACTGTGTATGTATCCTGTCCGCAGGTTCCACTGGATTCTGCTAGTAATTCAATTTCACACCTCCACAGTTCTCGTCCACGACTCTCTGAATATGGATCCAATGCTTTGGGCCGACATGAGAAGAATGATGCAGAAGTAATTATTTTCATTCATTTGCGCTCTATATCGATCGGCCTATTTCGTTCATTTCCTAATATCAAGTAACTAATAACTCTCTTGTTCATTTAATTTTCTTTGCCTCGTAGGGTTTGGAGACGGTTCGCAGATCAAAAGGTCGGTGAATTCCAAAAAGAGATAGAATTTAAAAGGTCAGTGACTAGGGATATTCAGCCACCGGGGACCAATCTATGTGGATTCTATGTTTGTGAGATGATCCGGAGATACACCTCTGAGCGGCAGCCGTCGGAAAACAACCTCAAGAGGAATAACCTCCGGAAGACGCTTAGTCCAGAAGCTCGCTTCCGACCACTTCAAGAGGAAAAAGCAGGATGGTTCATGAGGGAAGTCCTCCATCCTAAAGGAGAACACTATTACGAGGACGTAGAACTGTGGATGAAGAAGTAAATTATGTATGGAAACTTGTTCAAAATTGTATATGGTCATCCGATATTGAATATATATTGTATATTCCTCTTGAATTTTCTTGGTTCTAATTTCAAATTTGTTTGAAATTGTACATTCATATGCATGTATATAGTACCATAGAATATGTGTACTGAAACTTATTCAAAATTAAAATATAAAAAATAAAACAATTACAAACTAAAAAGAAACTAGATTTAGGGGGCTAAAACTCTAAACCTGTGGAGGTCTTTAGTCGCGGTTGGCCAGGAGAACCGCGACTAAAGATCCTCCGCCCCGATGGACTGTTGACGGCCACGTGGATGTGCATTTAGTCGCGGTTGCTGGGGGGCCTTTAGTCGCGCTTAATTGGTCGCGGTTACGCAACCGCGACTAATGGCAGTTGCCAACCGCGATCAAAGGCCGTTTTTCTACCAGTGCGGCCTGGAGGGATCAATCCATCGACAAATACTAGTAACTGACATATCGCCGCCGCCGCTCTCTCGGCCGTGCTATGGCGTTGTTGTCAGAGTGCGCTCCGAAGCGCCACCGCCGCTCTCCCGGCCGTGCTATGGCGTTGCCGTCAGCGTGCGCTCCGAATCGGCTGCCACTTCTGCGTCTTAAGTCCGGCACTGAGCGATGACGAGACAACTGCTGCTGATCACCGTTGCCGGACCATCGTTCAGATTTCCCTAGGTACGCCCGAACAACTACTTGATCTATTTTGCTGACGGTAATGGCTAACAGATTAGTTAGTGTAGTTGTAGTTGTAGAGATCTAAGTTAGTTTAGCTATATGTATCCTGGAAAAAATTGAAGATAAAGAATAGAACATTATGGCCTTTTTCAAGCCCATTGCTTGATGTGTTAATCCTTGATGGCTGAAAATCCGTACAATCTTGCTGACCATAGAGGCGAATTTAAATTGTAGCTATAATTTTTTTCCCCAGCAAACTTAGATATGGACTGTTGTTGCATAAGAGATATGCAATAATTTCCATGTTAAGACATACTCCCTCTGGTCCATTCTATAGTGCCTATAGTTTTTTGGCACGAAAATTAGCGCAAGAGTATTTTTTACACAAGACCCCCTAGCGGAACGATTTGAGATCGACGTAAAATTTGGAAAAATCCATATCTTTCTAACTTACCACAACAAATTTCACAAATTTCTCTTATTGATTCTTCATATATGTGCAGCCAAGTTCAATTAAGGAAAGTAAAATATTGCTGCCTAATTTTAAGAAATCGTTGGGCCATGTATTAGAAATTTCAATTAATTTTTTCCAATTTTGTATGGATTTTTTCTCACGCATGTTGTGTGGGAGCTGAACGGGGGAGGGGGTAATTGAAAAAAGTCAAGTTACAACCTTATATTCTGAAACAAATGCAAAAAATATATAGGTACTATAGAAAGGAACAGAGGGAGTATTATATATAGATGCATCATTATTTGATTTGTGATCGTTGTTTATTTGGACCCTCGCCCCCCCCCCCCCCTATGCCCAAATCCTCGATCCGCCCCTGCCCCCCCCCCCTCCCCCCTCCTTGTTCTGTTTTTCTTTTATGGCTTCAACCATCCCCTTGTTTACTTCTCCTATATCAATATGGGGCAAAAACTTTTTTTCCGTTTCAAAAAAAGAAGAATAGATCGCAGTCACTGCCGGTAGCCAACGACCCATAGCCTGGGAATAAAGTAAATCAGCTTGATCGATCGTTGATCCATCCCTTAATGAATGCAACGGCACTATTAGTTAAACCAACTGTGAATACAACTACACTATGAGCCTTGGTCGTCCCCTTTCTCCCGCTACAGTAACCGAGAGAGGCGATTTTCTGAAAACACCGCGTCTCCCCACCTTGCTCGCCGCCGGTCCGTGGAATCCTCCGCCTCCGCCGGCCGCTCCGGTGGCGGGAGGCTGGGGATTCCACGGATCTAGGCTTGCACATAGCGTAGGGGTAGGTATGGTACCGGCCGGCGGCGTCTCGGTGGCGGGGAGGCTGTCGGTTTGGAGTTTGGTGTCGGCTCGTTCCCCTTCCGGCGACGGCGCTCCACGGAGCCTCTTCATAAAGCGGCCGACTTCCTCGAGCCCGCAGGTCTATGGATCTGGCGTGCTTGCTGTGCCCCGTCCGGGATCGACTAGGCGGCGGTCCCGGTGTGTGAAGAAGAAGATGAAGGTGATTTCTGGATACTCTGCGTCGTCGGCGACGTCATCAGCGGTAGGATCTTCGGATCCGGCATTCGGCGACTTCCCGCTGGCCAAGGGGCTGGTTCCTATCCAAGGCGTGTTGAGGAGCAGCGGCAGCGGCGCGTCACCGTCGGCTTCTGTGCGTCGGCGCCGTCGGGACCTAGAAGAAGGGCTTCGTTGTATTTTTTCGTTCTTTCTGGGTCTTTCTGTAAGAACAGAGTATTAATATCACTTTGCTTCTCCGCAAAAAAAAAAAAAAAAAAAAAAAAGGATACAACTACACTATTAGTTGTAGCAACTCAGCCCGACAACCTCTAAAACAATCGGGTCAAGTTGATAATACCAAAGCAACAAAGCTAGTACTATAAGCGTACGGACCATGGTTATTGTTGAGGCAGTATACAGGACCGCGTAACTTCCTTCAATCCGCTGCTGGTTTGCTTTGTCAACTACTTGTTTTGTTTTTATTGCGAAGCATATAAATAATTGGTGTGCTTGGCAGAATATGAGTACATTCAATTCAGAATATGTCGCTTCATTATGGACGAGTCACAAAATAACTTGGTTGCCAATTTCTATACCCTCTTGGCCAATCGTTCAGTACATGATCTATTACAAATAGGGCCATGTTGAACGGATCAGCTAGCCTTAGGCTGGTCATAGTGCATAGTATCATATACTGGTATCATGCATATGATACTTGTCTCTGATACTATCTCTATAGTGGGTGGTATTATAGTGTAGTATCATAAACTTGTAAATTTATTATTTTATAGAATCCCAATGTAAATCTATGTACAAGATCTATTTGGTATTTACTTTTCTCGTAACGTGCGCTATGATACGGTATCTACCTATGTTACTCTAATTCTATCTCTCCTCATTAATTCGATGCCACATCATCATTTTTGTGGGCCTAGGATGCATGATACTAGCACTATGGCCAGCCTTATGTATAAAGGCCACGAGACCCACTAGATCGAAGTTTTCAGTGTTTGGTGATCTGCATGAGTAAGCTAGAAACACTTGCTTCTGCCGTTTCAGGCTCATCGGGGTTGAAGTTGGTAGCGAAAGAAACGAGGTGAGCTTGGCCATACAAGTGGGATTTAAACTTCGGTGCGGCGCCAAAAACTACCAGTATACATGGCCCGCTATATTTCGGCCAATTGACCTCAAATATAAATTCTGTGGAGGTGTTTCTGGACGGCCCTCTAATTATTTAAGGATATGAGGTAAGTTAGATAGTAGTTAGTGGGTCTAGCCTCTGTGTAATGAAAACTTTTAGAGGGCTAGGGGGGATTTATGGAATCCCCTAAAGTTGTCCAACAGTCAAATAGACATCCGGACACTATCAGGATCTTCCAACAGCCGTGCTAATTTTATGCAGAACCCCCCCTCAAATGTCATCTCATTTTGCAGAACACGCCTTATTTGTAGGTAGTTTTAAAAGATTATGTGTCTTTTTCTCACTCCTCTTTGCTGGTTTTGGTTTCGGGTTGAAACCGACCTAATTCACCTGCATTTCTTTCTTTTCAAAATGAGGTTAAACCCTGACCTTTGCATGGAAAAGATGCATACGGTTTTTATTAGTATCTTAATCAACAACGATCTGATCGGAAGATACATAAAAGATGCCGAAGCCACATGAACAACACCCCACCAGTAGGGGGCATCATCGAGTCACCCTATAGTGAACTGTGAGCACACACCCGGACCAGCAGACCTTGAACATGCACCGCATGCACACGCTCCATAAGTCAACACCACGGTTGTACCGTCAACCCATGTTCAGGGCAGAGATCCATATAATCCTTGCCAGTCCTGCCATCGTCACTGCCAAGACGACATACGGCGACACCGCCTTGCGCACGTCCATGTCGCCGACACCCAACTACGCCATGCTACCAAGAACCGATATCGCTGACAAGGTAGATATGACGCCGCTCCACCTCGCCGAAAATCACGATATCACGCTGGCCCCACAAGCCAGGTCAAACTCGCACATATTGGCCCTGATGGGGAGAACGACACTTGGTGCCGTCAATGTCCGACTCGTAGGTCTAGGGTTTCCCCCGAGCGATTTGGGCAGTAGCATTAGCTGCATCACCGCCGCCTTCAACAAGGGTACGATGCCCGCAAGTGCCGCTATTGAAGGCTCGAACTGCCGCCGGAGCTTGTTATTCACCGGCGGTATGAAGTGACCACCTTGATACGGATCGGCTTGTTTGCCTAGAACTGCACCGTGAATTGATGTGCCACAGGAAGTCATGCCCAACTGCCATGTGTCCATAGGTCCCTGGAGCAGGACCATGAGGGCGCTCTGGCCGTCGCCGAGACCATCTCGTTTTACACCGCGTTACCGCAGTGCGGCTGAAACCCGGGAGGAAGCCACTGGTGGTGGAGCGCCGTTCTTGCGGAGCACCCGACGAGGATCATCGCACTCACAAGTTACTACCCATAGATCCAGATTGATAAACCCATGATCCTCGTCCGATCGTTCTGAACTCCATGGACAGCGGAGGGACGATGACCCAAAGGAAGCCCCACAACCGCCATCACCAAAGCCCAGCTGTTAATTCTACCTTTGGGGTTGAGCATAGAGAATGCATTTTTGAAAAAGGGCGCTTTATTACTCAAAAGCTTTGACGTAATACACCCGGCCTCTGCATAGCTACGATGCACGCAACCATCCGACAAGTTTACAACTTTAGTTCATAATGAAATGTAATGAGAAACATAAGTCTATCATGGAATAGGAGCCACATTCCGCTGACTATGCAGCCACCCATGTTGGGTAATAAACTCTTTGGCCGAATTCTCCAATCGTGTAGACACCTCCGTAAATAGGTCACGGTTCTCCACACGTTGAAGCGACGACCATGAACGGAGCGTAGCCATAGACCGGTAGATTACCTGCATAAGAGAAGAGTCTTTGTCATTGAAAACATTGTCATTCCTACATAGCTATAGCGACCAAATAACGGCGATCGCTCCCACTCTGATAAGATTTTTAAACCTGACCTCTACCCTATTTCACCAATTGTCAAAAATATTTGCAATACTTCGAGGTGGATGTAAGCTAGATCCTATCTGAATGATTGACCATATAGCTTTAGCAAACCGGCAATGAAAGAAGAGATGTTTGATTGTCTCATCATCATGACAGAAAACACATTTCTTAAAACCATGCAATTGCGTTTTGCAAGGTTATCGTTGGTGAGGATAACACCCCGACGTAGGTACCAAGCAAATACCTTCGTTTTTAGTGGTATCCTCAGCCGCCAAATGCATTTATTATTATAAACCGGTTGTATAGGCTGTATCTACGCTTCATACATGGATTTTACCGAGAATAAACCATTCTTGGTGAGTTCCCAGCAAAATATATCCTTCCCTTGAACCAATTGGATTGAACCAATTGGATTTTCCCTTGAACCAATAGAGAATGCATGAAGCACCTTTGTACTAACTTCATGAAGAAATTCAAAGGCAAGATCTTTGAAGACAATTATGGCCAACATCATACACATACAACCCAAGCAGGCAAGTACTTGCATGCAGAACATTTCTACACAACCAAAGGTGAAAGAATACCTTGAACAACATCACACCGAACTATGAGATAGAAGTAAGTTTGGTAAGTTAAGCAATGCGGATGATGTTTGCAACAGTTTGACAGAGGTTTTCAGATCAAAGATTGTGTACCTTCAATCACTTGCAGCGATTCTTTTGCTAGATGAAATTCGACAATACATAATTGTGAAGATAGATCTATTATATACTAAATGCAAAATAAGAATGTTTAACAGAGATACCATATTAATCCACATCATCTTAATTATTTTAATGCTTAGATCTTAAATTTACGGTTGAGATTAAAAACAAAGAAGATGTTACGTAACCAGCCGCGTATAAAAAAGGTTCCGGCTGGCACACTAACAAGACAATTAATAGCTGAGCATATATACCGTGCCAAACATGGCGGATATTCAGTTTGGCTCCCGAGTCCAGATGCTCTCGGAGCCTGAACCAATGGTTGTTAGCCAAGAGTTGTATTTCTCTCAAGTATTTTGATACTTGTGTCTTTTATGCACAGTACCAGTGGCCCACGTCTGTGGCGTAAATAAATGTGGTTGTTGCTGTGATGCCGTCTGCCTAAATGGTACAGGCGTTAATAGATTTTCCGTGGACGATTCTGGACCGAGACAGGCGAGGATCATGTACTGGCAATGCAACCTCCAACCTGCGGCTGCGCAAAGCCAACATATTGAATGCTTCTCGGCGAGGCCATGGAGGATGCAACGTGGTTCGGCAAAGCCGATGCTCATGTCCTAAACCATATCGCGCCCCTGCTAGCAAAATCGAGGTCTGGAGCCCGGAACCATTTAGTTTTGGCATTGATCGAGCATGGAGGTGTGTCCAAACTAAACTGCAAACGAAGTGTTTCCGTCCACTTCGGCAGCTCGAGCTCTGGGATTTTATGTCTTTCGGTCTTTGTCTACTCAGAACTGGCATTCTTCTCCACGGCAGGACGAAGGTGCCAACCATGGAGGCGACTGTGCATGTATGGTGGTCCGCCACTGCGGCTGGTGACGCCGTGCTTGTGCATCCTGGCGCCCGGCGCCGGCAATCGACACCAACGCATGGCCAGAACCCTCTAGCCGGCCCTGTGTCTCAACGACATGAGCATTGCAATGGCCATGCGCTCGTTGAAACGGCGGCATGCTCGACCAATCCGTTGAGGCCGACCAACGATTATGTGACTCAGAATGAGACGTGGGTCGAGCTGGTCGCACGTGCTAAGGACATCTCTAACAAGCCATCGCATTTTGGAATATAAGTATTTTAATCGGCATGTTTGTGGTCGTCCACGAATCGACACACACTGTATGTGTCCGTTTACGGGTGTCAGTGCACCCAAGGTTGGCCACCACAAATTAAAAATAGTAGGACACGAAAAAAATTAAACATACTTACATACACTGGCCCCAATAGTCAACATTTCTTATGGAAAAGGAAAAAAATCACGAAGGATAATGCTGGCAGGGTGGCGATGCTGCCGCAGGTCCTAGTCCTCGAGGGCGATGAAGACCTACGACGGTCGCCACATTGTTCACCGCGGAGGAGGAGGCGGGAGTTGATGCGGAGCAAGCGGCGGCCACACATTCGCCGCCGGAGGAGGCGGTGCCGCCGCTGCCTGCTGCAACATTTGGATGGCCTCGTGGAGGCCAACCCACTTCATGAGTTCCTCCTACATGGAGAGCTCAACGGCACGCACGAGGGCCTCCTCCTCCATCAGTGGCGGCGCGTCTTCCTCCATGGGCTCGTAGTTGTGGTTGTCCTGAAGCGGGCACGCCGTCAGCCAGGGCAGTGTCTCCAGGTACCACGTGTCAGCGGCGTGGTATGCAATCAATATGGGTGCCCAACACATGGGGAGAAGAGTGTATACCCCACCCACTCCTCTTTCGACGCCTCCTCCTTTACAAGCGGCATCTGGGGCGGTGCGGCCTATGCCTCCTGCACCTCGTAGTGGACATCGTCGTACCCGAGGACCTCTAGGTGGGCCTCGATTGATTGACGCCGAGCATCGTGCTCGGCCTCAAACCACATGCCCACATCAGTGAGTCCATGACTTACGTGGGGTCCCGTCGCAGATCTGGGAGCAAGGAGGCCATGCGCCGCAAGATCTTGCGGTGGCGCGCTGAAACGCTCATTAGGATCGTTGGGCACCCTCGCTTGGTTGAGATGACACCGGTGGGGCAGGTGCACATCTGACCAGGGCGGCGGCACTCCCGGCTCGGCGAACTGCCGTGCCACCTCCACCTCGACGTAGACGTGCCGCTGCGAGAGCGCAGAAGCGGAGGTGGTTGGGGTGTCTTACGCGCGGCCGCACGGAAGAAACGGTGGCCGCCGCCGGAGCCTGAGTCGCCCACCTCGTGGTCGTTGCATCCGGGGCGAAACCAACGGTCCCTCTTCGCCATGGTCGAAGCTTAGAGGGTTTGGAATAGGATTTCGAGAAGGAGAAGCTTCTTCTGAGGCAGTGGACTAGAGATTCAGGGATGGGTGGGTGAGATACGTGGACCAGCATCTCACTGACGAGCGGGGCTGGATAGACGAAGGGAGGACACACACGGAAGTGATGGCTGTCTGCGACCACCACAAAGCGAGCCTATATTTGTGTTGAAATTAGGGACCAAACAGATAGATTCGACCATGGTCCGTTTGCGGTCGCCATTGGGCCTCACCCTTAGGCCCCACGGACAACAACAGAGAGAATTTGTCCATTACGATGGCCATTGGAGATGCCCTAATGTTGTCTTTTTGTTTGCATATTTTTCGTTGGCTCATCATGTTCGTGTGTGACTCTTGATTTTGTGCTTTGAGATTTTATTTTATGTGCAACTAGTCTTTGATTTGAAGTAAATATTGAACAGATGAACATAACAATATCCTAGACCGTGGTTCATCCGTTAGGGCAAATTCTGTTCCGCGTGTGTATTTGTAACGTCAAGACTCAAGAAAACGGCAGGTGATCCTTTCTCATTAGGGTCCACCACATTAAATGGTATGTAGTTTGTACTGTATACTGCTTTCTCGCTCGCATGTATCCACACTGAAAAAGCATTGACACAGATCCCAAGTCCATGTTTCACGGTTTAGATAGCAAGAGCAAATGAGCTCGGGAGCCAAAACGCTGCCCCCCCTCTTCTTATTAAATAATCATCAACCGTGTATGCTTTCTACGATTGGCTGAAGTGGTAGTTGTCAAGGAAAAAATAGGCTGAAGCGTGATGGGGCACCATATAGATTGGATATGCATGTTCAGAATATGTACGTCCTTCTATAGACCCCGATCAGATTAAATTAGACACGAACATCGGAAATTCAATTCGGCTCCCGGGTGCGTATGCTCCCTATACCAAAAAATTATATTTTGAGTTGTCGAAAAATTTTGACAAAAAATTTATGTGTACATGTATGAGCATTCGTCAAGTTTCATGAAAAATTAATATTTTTTGTGGTCTATGTAAAAAAGAGAAAATTTATCTTTAAAAAACATTATTTTTAGCACTGAGTTTTGTCTTTTTTACACACGTCACATGACAAGTCTATTTTTTATGAAACAACTTTGTGAGCGTGGCACGTGAAGATGTACGTTTCGTTCCAATTTTTTTGAAATTCAAAATTTGTGTAAGATGAATTTCAAAATAAAGGGAGCATATGCTCCCATGTTCCAAAACACCACTCCCCTATTTTAGAATTCCATGTCCCCTTAAATAGCAGTGGTAGTGTACGATCGAATAGGAATTATAGATTACCTTTTCTAAGGGGACAACGGACTGCATATATATGAGAGTGGAATATCGATTAGTGCAATCAGCTTTTTGTCTAAATGGCGGCATAGTGGGTATTCTAATATCTTCATGATACGCTCAAGTTTTGGTTTCCATCTCTGATTAAATAGATCTACAAGTCGGAAAAAAACATTTATAAATAATATGAACTTGAGCTTTATATTTAAGATGTACCCCTAATCCTGGAACCAAGCGAGTTAGGCTCATCTATCTATTATAATCTAAAATATAAGGGTGTTTTTCGAGACACTGGGTTAATTAATCCACAAATACTTAAAAATATAAACTAATAATTTTAATTTTAATGTACGAGATTAAAAGATAAAAAGTGCTACGTACAATAATATATCTGTACAAAATAAAATTTATGACACATAAGGACCATAAATAATAATCACTGGTGGAAAAAGGGGCTATAGGCCCGGTCCATTTGGGCCTTCAGTCCCGGTTTCCAAACCGGGACCAATTAGGCGGGACTAAAGGGTCCCCCTTTAGTCCCGGTTCAAAGTTGCACCGGGACTAAAGGCGGCGGCACGTGGTGTGGCCAGGGAGATCGCGGTGGATGGCCTTTGGTCCCGGTTCGTGTTACGAACGGCTCGTGGTTCTCTCGCGGCAGAGAATTGCTATTTCTCTGCACGGTTTAGGTTTAGCAGCGGCAGCAGAAACATGGCGTTTCTCTGCCGCGGCAGAGTTTCAGCAATGCATATATATCATTCACGAAACCACAAAATATCGTCGTGAATATATATAGACATCGTCAATAGTACACGTAATGCATGCATATTTACAATATAAGGTCGGATCTCTTTACTAAATCTATTTGCCTTAACGAAGTTATTCAATTATACATAGCTATGACCTTCAGATAGTACTCGCCAGTTGGGGCAATGGCCTCGTTAAGAAAGAATCCCGCGATTTCCTCTTGAATTGCTCGTATGCGATCCTCCGTTATGAGAGTGTCCCGCAGGGGTTGATGCGCGTAGATGTACACATCCGTTGGGAACCCCAAGAGGAAGGTATGATGCGCACAGCGGCAAGTTTTCCCTCAGAAAGAAACCAAGGTTTATCGAACCAGGAGGAGCCATAAGCACGTTGAAGGTTGATGGCGGCGAAATGTAGTGCGGCGCAACACCAGGGATTCAACGTGGAACCTGCACAACACAAACCAAGTACTTTGTCCCAACGAAACAGTGAGGTTGTCAATCTCACCGGCTTGCTGTAACAAAGGATTAACCGTATTGTGTGGAAGATGATTGTTTGCAAGAAAACAGTAAAGAACAAGTATTGCAGTAGATTGTATTTCAGTATAAAAGAATGGACCGGGTCCACAGTTCACTAGAGGTGTCTCTCCCATAAGATAAAAGCATGTTGGGTGAACAAATTACAGTGGGCAATTGACAAATAGAGAGGGCACCGCGATGCACATACATGGCATGATAAATATAGTGAGATTTAATTGGGCATTACGACAAAGTACATAGACCGCCATCCAACTGCATCTATGCCTAAAAAGTCCACCTTCAGGTTATCATCCGAACCCCTTCCAGTATTAAGTTGCAAAGAAACAGACAATTGCATTAAGTATGGTGCGTAATGTAATCAATAACTACATCCTTAGACATGGAATCAATGTTTTATCCCTAGTGGCAACAGCACAACACAACCTTAGAACTTTCTGTCACTGTCCCAGGTATCAATGTAGGCATGAACCCACTATCTAGCATAAATACTCCCTCTTGGAGTTAAGAGTACAAACTTGGCCAGAGCCTCTACTAATAACGGAGAGCATGCAAGATCATAAACAACACATAGGTAATAGATTGATAATCACCATAACATAGTATTCTCTATCCATCGGATCCCGACAAACACAACATATAGTATTACGTATAGATGATCTTGATCATGTTAGGCAGCTCACAAGATCCAACAATGAAGCACAACAAGGAGAAGACAACCAGCTACTGCTATGGACCCATAGTCCAGGGGTGAACTACTCACTCATCACTCCGGAGGCGACCATGGTGGTGTAGAGTCCTCCGGGAGATGAATCCCCTCCGGCAGGTGTCGGAGGCGATCTCCTGAATCCCCCGAGATGGGCGGCGGCGGCGTCTCCGAAGGTTTTCCGTATCGTGGCTCTCGCACTGGGGGTTTCGCGACGGAGGCTATAAGTAGGCGAAAGGGCAGGTCAAGAGGCGGCACGAGGGCCCAGGGGCAGGCCGGCGCGCCAGGGCCTCGGCCGCGCCGCCGTCATCCGGCCACCTCGTGGCCCCACTTCGACTCCCCTTCGGTCTTCTCGAAGCTTCGTGCAAAAATAGGACCCCGGGCGGTGATTTCGTCCAATTCCGAGAATATTTCCTTACTAGGATTTCTGAAACCAAAAACAGCAGAAACAGCAACTGGTCTTCTGCATCTTGTTAATAGGTTAGTTCCGTAAAATGCACGAATATGACATAAAGTGTGCATATAACATGTAGATATCATCAATAATGAAGCATGGAACATAAGAAATTATCGATACGTTGAGACGCATCAGCATAGCTTAGTTCTGCTCGTCCCGAGCATGTAAAACGATAACAAAGATAATTTCTGAAGTGACATGCTACCAACATAATCTTGATCCAATAATAATGTAAAGCATGTGAACTGAGATCAAATCACTCAAAGCAAATATCTATATTGATATAAGAGATGATAATGCAAGAGTTAAACAAGCTAGAAGTTTTCATGAACTATTGCTTCAAAGACATGAAACCGCACAAGGTTCATTAAAGATGTGTTAAGTATTCAGCTTAGAAGTTCTATCCTTCATTCCAAGCATCAAGTAAATTTTCACAACATAAGAAGGATTCAGTCAAGTAAACATAAACATGAACGTCATGAATCAACTGTTTCGAAGTCTACTCAACCGGTGAGCGCAAGTATTTGGTATTGGCACCAGGATGTTATGGCATAAAGAACATTAATGGGGGTTTGGAAGGCCAATGAGAGAAAGTCTTACAAAGCTGTAAATGATTACTAGACAAGAGGAAGTCTTATAATCGAAGCTATGCAAGGAGTAGTGATTGCCATGCAACGGATGCACATAGAGCTATATGTGTATGAAAGCTCTCCAATGGAACTAGTGGGGGTGCATCCAACTTGGTTGCTCACGAAGACCTAGAGCACTTTTGAGGAGGCTCATCATTGGAATATACAACCCAAGTTCTATAGTGTAAATTCCCCACATAGTTATACTAGTAAAACATGAAAACTCTCTCATATGGAGTGTAGGTGCTAAACATGAGCACAAATGATGACTATGAATATGCAAGTGCTAAAACATGAGCATAAGTGTGGATAAAAGATAGTAATGCTGCCCCCTTTTTCTTTTTATTTTTTTTTCTTTTTTCCTTTTTCTTTTCTTTTTTTTTTTTTTTCTATTTCTTTTTTGGTGGCCTCCATGGCTCTTTTCACTTTTAGGGGCAACATCCTAATATGACAACACACTTTTTGGTACAAATAACTCATAATGAATAAAACATGAAGTATGAAACTGTATGCCTCTGCCAGTGTAGCAGGATGTGCAATGATCTAGCGTAACATGGGTAAACCACACATCAGCTGTATAGAATCATGCAAAGCAATATACAAATAATAAATGACAACATGGCATGTAATGTAAAATGGATGTTGCATGGCAATATATCTCGGAACAGCTATGGAAATGCTGTGGTAGGTAGGTATGGTGGCTGTTTTGAGGAGATGTATGGGCTTATGTGTAGGAGAACAAGAGAAAGTCCTCCCACGGGTTTGGATGTACCGGCGAAGTATGCACAATTCTCAATGTGAGCAAAAGGCAATGCACAGTACCGAAGAGGCTAGCAAATATGGATGGTGGAAGTGCCAAAAACCGTAGCTTAACATTAGTCAAAAAGAACTCACAAGCTTATTGCAAACATCTAGCAGGTTCAACATTAAGAGCATGATTTAAAATTTTACCGACCTTCAGCACAACTTAGTCATTACGATGAACCTTTAGACATGGAAAGCTATCAAGTCCAACTACGCCTTCAACTATTTAAATGGAGTTTGTAGTACGACACAAGCTTAAAGACAACAATCCACTACTAATTTTAACTTATTCAACCAACAAGTTTTACCATCTAAATACCTCAAAACATTTGCAAAGAATCAAGTTATCAAAGCTCAATGATCTACAAGATTATGCAAGTGTTTCATTATACCATTACCACATGCAACATTTCCTTAACCAACCGAATAACAATTTAACGAAGAAGAAACTTCGCCTTGAACATTATGAGTAAAGCCTAAGGACATATTTGTCCATATGCAACAGCGGAGCGTGTCTCTCTCCCACACAAAGAATGCTGGGATCCAACTTTATTCAAACAAAAACAAAAACTAAAGCAAACCGACGCTCCAAGCAAAGTGCATAAGATGTGACGGAATAAAAATGTAGTTTCAGGGGAGGAACCTGATGATGTTGTCGATGAAGAAGGGATGCCTTGGGCATCCCCAAGCTTAGACGCTTGAGTCTTCTTAAAATATGCAGGGGTGAACCACGGGGCATCCCCAAGCTTAGAGCTTTCACTCCTCTTGATCATAGTATATCATACTCCTCTCTTGATCCTTGAAAACTTCCTTCACACCAAACTTCAAGCAAACTCATTAGAGGGTTAGTGCATGATAAGAATTTACATGTTCAGAGGTGACACAAACATTCTTTACACTTCTGGACATTGCATAAAGCTACTGGACATTAATGGATCAAAGAAATTGATCCAACATAGCAAAAGAGGCAATGCGAAATAAAAGGCAGAGTCTGTCAAAACAGAACAGTTCGTAAAGACGAATTTTAAAATGGCACCAGACTAGCTCAAATGGAAAAACTCAAAACTAATGAAAGTTTCGTACATATCTGAGGATCACTCACGTAAATTGGCATAATTTTATGAGTTTCCTACAGAGAATTAGGCCCAGATTCGTGACAGCAAAGAAATCTGTCTCTGCGCAGTAATCCAAATCTAGTATGAACCTTACTATAGAGACTTTACTTGGCACAAAAACATGATAAGGAGAGGTTGCTACAGTAGTAAACAACTTCCAAGACTCAAATATAAAGCAAAGTGCTGTAGTAAAAACATGGGTTGTCTCCCATAAGCGCTTTTTAACGCCTTTCAGCTAGGCGCAGAAAGTGCAAATTAAGTAACATCAAGAGTAGAAGCATCAACATCATAAATTGTTCTAATAATAGAATCAAAAGGCAACTTCATTCTTTTTCTAGGGAAGTGTTCCATACCTTTCTTGAGAGGAAATTGATATTTAATATTACCTTCCTTCATATCAATAGTAGCACCAACGGTTCGAAGAAAAGGTCTTCCCAATATAATGGGACAAGATGCATTGCATTCAATATCCAAGACAACAAAATCAACGGGACAAGGTTATTGTTAACCGTAATGCGCACATTATCAATCCTCCCCAAAGGTTTCTTTTTTACATTATCGGCAAGATTAACATCCAAATAACAATTCTTCAATGGTGGCAAGTCAAGCATATCATAAATCTTTTTAGGCATAACAGAAATACTTGCACCAAGATCACATAAAGCATTACAGTCAAAGTCATTGAATTTCATTTTAATGATGGGCTCCCAACCATCTTCTAACTTCCTAGGAATAGAAGTTTCAAGTTTTAGTTTCTCTTCTCTAGCTTTTATGAGAGCATTTGTAATATGTTTTGTGAAAGCCAAATTTATAGTACTAGCATTAGGACTTTTAGCAAGTTTTTGTAAGAACTTTATAACTTCAGAGATGTGGCAATCATCAAAATTTAAATTATTATGAGCTACAGCAATGGGATCATCATTCCCAAGATTGGAAAAAATTTCAGCAGTTTTATCACAAGCAGTTTCAGCAGTTTTAGCAATTTTGGCGTTTTGTACGCTTTGCACTAGGAGTAGAAACATTGCCAACACTAATTATTTTACCATTGATAGTAGGAGGTGCAGCAACATGTGAAGAATCAACATTACTTTTGGTGGTAATAGTCCAAACTTTAGCTACATTATTCTCTTTAGCTAGTTTTTCATTTTCTTCTCTATCCCACCTAGCACGCAGTTCAGCCATTAATCTTATATTCTCATTAATTCTAACTTGGATGGCATTTGCGGTAGTAGTAATCTTATTATCAATATCCTTATTAGGCATAACTTTTAATTTTAAAAGATCAACATCGGAGGCAAGTCTATCAACTCTAGAAGCAAGAATATCAATTTTATCAAGCTTTTCCTCAACAGATTTGTTAAAAGCAGTTTGTGTACTAATAAATTCTTTAAGCATAGCTTCAAGACCAGGGGGTACACTCCTATTATTGTTGTTAGAATTCCCATAAGAATTCCCATAACCATTACCATTAGCAGAAGGATATGGCCTATAGTTATTACCAGAATTGTTCCTATAAGCATTGTTGTTGAAATTATTATTTTTAATGAAGTTGACATCAACATTTTCTTCTTGAGCGACCAATGAAGCTAAAGGAACATTATTAGGATCAACATTAGATCTACCATTCACAAGCATAGACATAATCACATCAATCTTTTCACTCAAGGAGGAGGTTTCTTCAACAGAATTTACCTTCTTACCTTGTGGAGCTCTTTCCGTGTGCCATTCAGAGTAATTTATCATCATATCATCAAGAAGTTTTGTAGCCGCCCCAATGTGATGGACATAAAGGTACCTCCAGCAGCTGAATCCAATAAATTCCGTGAAGAAAAATTTAGTCCTGCATAAAAGGTTTGGATGATCATCCAAGTAGTCAGTCCATGGGTTGGGCAATTCTTTACCAAAGTTTTCATTCTCTCCCATGCTTGAGCAACATGTTCAGTATCTAATTGCTTAAAATTCATTATGCTACTTCTCAAAGATATAATTTTAGCGGGAGGATAATATCTACCAATAAAAGCATCCTTGCATTTAGTCCACGAATCAATACTATTCTTAGGCAAAGATAGCAACCAATCTTTAGCTCTTCCTCTTAATGAGAAAGGAAACACTTTCAATTTAATAATATCACCATCTACATCCTTATACTTTTGCATTTCACAAAGTTCAACAAAATTATTAAGATGGGCAGCAGCATCATCAGAACTAACACCAGAAAATTGATCTCTCATAACCAGGTTCAGAAAGCAGGTTTAATTTCAAAGAATTCTGCCGTAGTAGCAGGTGGAGCAATAGGTGTGCATAGGAAATCATTATTATTTGCGTTTGTGAAGTCACACAACTTAGTATTTTCAGGGGTATTCATTTTAGCAACAGTAAATAAAACAAACTAGATAAAATAAATGCAAGTAACTAATTTTTTTGTGTTTTCGATATAGAGAGCAAGACAATAAATAAAGTAAAACTAGCAACTAATTTTGTGTGTGTTTTGTTTAGGTGCAGCAAACAAAGTAGTAAATAAAATAAAGCAAGACAAAAACAAAGTAAAGAGATTGAGAAGTGGAGACTCCCCTTGCAGCGTGTCTTGATCTCCCCGGCAACGGCGCCAGAAAATATGCTTGATGCGCGTAGATGTACACGTCCGTTGGGAACCCCAAGAGGAAGGTATGATGCGCACAAAGCAAGTTTTCCCTCAGAAAGAAACCAAGGTTTATCGAACCAGGAGGAGCCAAGAAGCACGTTGAAGGTTGATGGCGTCGAAATGTAGTGCGGCGCAACACCAGGGATTCCGGCGCCAACGTGGAACCTGCACAACACAAACCAAGTACTTTGTCCCAACGAAACAAGGAGGTTGTCAATCTCACCGGCTTGTCTGTAACAAAGGATTAACCGTATTGTGTGGAAGATGATTGTTTGCAAGAAAACAGTAAAGAACAAGTATTGCAGTAGATTGTATTTCAGTATAAAAGAATGGACCGGGTCCACAGTTCACTAGAGGTGTCTCTCCCATAAGATAAAAGCATGTTGGGTGAACAAATTACAGTCGGGCAATTGACAAATAGAGAGGGCACCGCGATGCACATACATGGCATGATAAATATAGTGAGATTTAATTGGGCATTACGACAAAGTACATAGACCGCCATCCAACTGCACCTATGCCTAAAAAGTCCACCTTCAGTTATCATCCGAACCCCTTCCAGTATTAAGTTGCAAAGCAGACAATTGCATTAAGTATGGTGCGTAATGTAATCAATAACTACATCCTTAGACATAGAATCAATGTTTTATCCCTAGTGGCAACAACACAACACAACCTTAGAACTTTCTCACTGTCCCAGGTATCAATGTAGGCATGAACCCACTATCTAGCATAAATACTCCTCTTGGAGTTAAGAGTACAAACTTGGGCAGAGCCTCTACTAATAACGAGAGCATGCAAGATCATAAACAACACATAGGTAATAGATTGATAATCACCATAACATAGTATTCTCTATCCATCGGATCCCGACAAACACAACATATAGTATTACAGATAGGTGATCTTGATCATGTTAGGCAGCTCACAAGATCCAACAATGAAGCACAACAAGGAGAAGACAACCATCTAGCTACTGCTATGGACCCATAGTCCAGGGGTGAACTACTCACTCATCACTCCGGAGGCGACCATGGTGGTGTAGAGTCCTCCGGGAGATGAATCCCCTCCCGGCAGGTGCCGGAGGCGATCTCCGAATCCCCCGAGATGGGACCGGCGGCGGCGTCTCCGGAAGGTTTTCCGTATCGTGGCTCTCGGTACCGGGGCTCGCGACGAGGCTATAAGTAGGCGAAAGGGCAGGTCAAGAGGCGGCACGAGGGGCCCAGGGGCAGGTCGGCGCGGCCAGGGCCTAGGCCGCGCCGCCTGTCATCCGGCCACCTCGTGGCCCCACTTCGACTCCCCTTCGGTCTTCCGGAAGCTTCGTGCAAAAATAGGACCCTGGGCGGTGATTTCGTCCAATTCCGAGAATATTTCTTACTAGGATTTCTGAAACCAAAAATAGCAGAAAACAGCAACTGGCTCTTCGGCATCTTGTTAATAGGTTAGTTCCGTAAATGCACGAATATGACATAAATTGTGCATATAACATGTAGATATCATCAATAATGAAGCATGGAACATAAGAAATTATCGATACGTTGGAGACGTATCAGGCGTATCATCTATATTAAAAAAGGAGATCAATATATATGAATGGAACTCAATACAATTGATGGTAATAAGATTAATTGTGAAATATTGTTCACGTACACGAGTGTGGTGTATAGCATCATCCGCATCCCTGTGACAGGCCATCTGACGAATGAAGTCGCAGACGTAGTATCCGCATAAGTTATTCCCGGGTTCCTGCCTCATACACTTTACGAAAAAATAGTTCGATCAAACTAATAATCAAGCATCGTATTGAAAGAAAATATCATAGAGTTTCACGGACATAGCTATATATATAGTACTACTTATAGGGTAATCGTTAAATGTAAGCTCCGGTTTCCATTCACCCGGAACAGTATTGATGAACCGTTTCCAAGCCCTGCCCATCAAAGAAGAAATGAGTAAATGAGTTATTGATTAGTTGATGATATCGTCGAATTAGAATAGATGAAGATGCGGATACGAAATTGATTGAAATTACCTCTGGAGCAGAGCAGCCATGTTCGCCCATTCCGCATGTTCTTTACGTTTCGAGTCCATGACTTTTACGTCTCCTTTGTGAAGATCAATGATTAGGAGAATAAAGTGGAATCTGCACAAGCATAGCTCAATGATTAAGAGAATAAAGTGGAAGTTGCACAAGCATAATGTATGTTATAACACTCACTTGAAGTTGTAGGGAAAGAATATATCCTCTTTGTCTGCTTGCTTCACTAAAAACATTAGCATGTTGTCCTCTGTGTCCTTGGGGTAGTCTCGAACCGTAACTTCATTAACTGTGTTTGGGTCAATGAACCCCAGCGGTGGAGCTTGCCTCTTTTGCATTCGAGCTTCTTCATTCAGCATAATTAATATATAGCGTACACAAAGGATATTGTTAGTGCAAATAAATGAGCTGAGCTACAGACTTAATTACATAAATAAATCACTTACAGGCAGTAGCAACTGATGACAGCTTTGTCGAGGGCGTCTTGATTGAATAACTGAAATAGTTCTTCTAACTCAAGGTTTATCTCCTCCCGCCCCCGGAAGTAATGCTCATCTCTAAGATACACAGTGAGGTAGCGATCACCTCTTCGACAGGCTCTCAGGTACCATTCATGCAACCTTCACATCTGAGTCCCTAGACGCGCGAGCTCGCCAGGTTTGACGAGATTATATCCATATCTATACTTGTTTACGACTTGAGCCGTTGGATAGTAATCTTGGTACTGAACATCTGCTCCCTGACCTCTAGCCTCCCGTTCGATCATAGATGCCGTCTCTGGATCATCATAGGACTGCACGACAAAGTGGCCAGCAGACTGAATGTCCTGCTGTCCAAGCTGGGGGACTTTTTTTGCTTCTTTGCTCGCTCTATAGGACTGTCCAAGAGAGCGGTCATAATCAGCTCTCAGCTCAGGTCTCTTCATTCTCGTCTCGGCAAAGTGCTTCACTGTATGCGGTGGAATAAACATCTTCTTCGGCGCAAGAAACGCCTTTTGCTCTTCAGTCTGCTCATGTGGTAACAACTCTGGAGTCTGTGCCCTCATCGGAGTTGATGATCTCTTCGGAGCTGTAGGAGGTGCCGCGGTTAGCTTCCTCTTTTGCTTAGGTGGAGGCTGCGGAGTCTCCTGACGAGGAGGAGGAGGCGGCGGAGTATTTTCACGCGGAGGAGACTGCTCATGCACAGGGGAATCATCATCGCGCAGAGGAGAATCATCACGAGTGCGCAGGTGGCGGAGGAGGTGGCCTGCTTGGTGGCTTCTCACCTGGAAACACAATGTTCTCCTTCGGCCATTGCACGGTGGTTCTACGGGCTTCTCCCAGTTCTTTGATTTCCCCATCTTCACCTGCAGGGTGCTCAAGCACCATCCGCTCATAATCTCTCAACACTTCATCCACCATCACAACAGCAAGGTCGTCTTGGACCGGACGACAATGGTAAGACCTTGTAGGTAAGAGAATGCCGACCGCCGCCTTGAAGGATAGGTTGAAAACTTTAACATGCAACTCACAAGGACGGCTCTCAGTGAGATCATCCACGGGGGGTAGCGAGGAGGCTCGACCACCTGGTCATCATCATCATTATCCTCCTGCTGAGTGGAAGCCACGCTGCTTTTCCGGTGTTGTTGAGATTGCAGCGGGACGAGGGCATTGAGCAATGCAGGATCTACAGCCTGCCCCTGAGCCATCTGGGATGTAAGTACTTGGGTTACCATGGTTAATTGGGCTTGCATGGTGCTAAAACCCTCCTCTAAGGACGCTATGCGGTCTGTTTCCCTTGCCTTTCTCCTCTCATGGCTTTTATCAGGAAATCTCTTCCTTTCCGCAGGAAAGCCATACTTCCACGGAACGGAGCCTTCTGTGCCTCGTGTTCGTCCGCTGTGTTCTTTGTTCCCAAGGGCGCGTGTCAGCTCATCGTTCTCTCTTTCGGGCTGGAACCTCCCCTCCTCCATGTCCTTATGTGCTTTTTCCAGGGCTTCAATGGGAAACTTCAGATGAGCTTTCTTATAGATGCACTTCCCTGTTTCTGGATGCAACGTTCCCCCAATCCCGTAGAACCACTCCTTACACCGTTCGATCCAACCGTGTGTCCCTAATCTGATCCCTTTCCTGGTCAGTTCCGCCTCAGCTGCCTGCCACTTAGGACGGTTAGCCCTGTATCCACCTGGACCCAGAATTTGGTGATATAGCTTCAACGCAGCATTTGCCTTATTTGTTGCCGACCTTTTCTTAAATTCTTCTGACTCCGTGCTGTACTTCACGAATTCGTCCCAGTGATTTTTTACCTTCTCACTGTCCGGAGTCTTGTCTTTCTTGATAAAGCCGCGCAATCTTTTCTTGTGGTTCTTGAATAGTTCGGCCATCTTCTTCTTGGCAAAGTCGCGGAGGGCCTGCTCCATCTTGGCCTTTTCAGCGGCACCCCCCTCTTCGGGTACTATGTTGAAATGTGACATGAGCTTGGTCAGAATGCTGTTTTTGGCTACATCATCGATATAAAGACCTTGAGCTTCTTCCTCTGCAGACAGCACTAGTCCCTTCGGCTTGTTCCATTCTCGAACGGTGATCGGGACGTGGTCCCTAACAAGCACTCCGCATTGAGCTATAAATGACTTTGCACTTTTCTCTGGAGCAATCGGTTTACCATCCTTAGCGATATGGGTGATGTCGTGCCTAACACCGTCGTCCAACTTTTTGGCCGGGCCTCGCTTCTTCGACTTTATAGAAGAAGTGCTCGATCCGGAGGGCTAAAAAAGAAATAATTCATAGTCAGTACAATTTAATTAGTTAATGCATCTAGTCGATCAACAGCGGCTTAATTAATTTATATACCTGGGTGATAACTACGGTTCCGGAGCCATTATGATGATCTTCTTCCTCACCGGCGCCATTAGGATCTTCTTCCTCAATATTCTCCGCTCCCTCACCGGAGTCATTCAAAAAAGTTGCGGTGACATCGTCACCGCCATCATCTGGAATAACGTCGTCGTCGCGATCATCCAGAGTACCGTTGGCTATGAGGTCAGCCCTGAAATTTTCTGTTGTTTCATCTCTCTCCATGCTTTCTACAATGACCTGCAAGCTATATATAGGAACCATCATATGATCAAATTAAGGATAATGCAGAAAACTGAAAATGGAGTTACATATGTAGTTCTTAACTAAGGATCGATAATATATATAGTGCTGAAAGCAGATAGTGCAGTTACATGCATACATAGATCGGGTTCATGTTTATTTAACCCTAATACATCAATCAATACTACAACCTCTCAACCGCGCCGACCGGGTCCTATAACGCGCCGACCGGGACCTGAGCCGCGCCGGGTGAACCCCCAAAGCCACGGAACAGTCACGGGAGCATAGCTAACATGAGATCCCTGCATAACGCTCCATCCGGTCCTATACATGTTGTCTAACGCATACATGTAACGGCGAACGTGCTCGTCCTCCGCCGCAATGCGCTGAGCTACCTCCTCCGGCGGGGCCGGCTCCCTCTGAAACGACCGTGGCCCATAAGACCTCCACCAAAGAATATCCGGGTCGACGACGGGACCCGGATTCCGCACCAAGGTGCGCGACCCGGAAGCTAAGACCTCCCAGTGCCACCCCGGCGGAGCCCAGTCCCGGACCTCCCCCATCTGCTGCATCTCCTCCAGAATAGTCAGACCACGGCGCGGCGGCTGTCGCGGCATCGTAGCTACGAAAACAAATCATATATATATGTACCAACGTTAACATAAATTAAAAAATAACTTCACTACTTTTATGTTAGTCGGCGCCGGCACTACCGTTTGGGGGGCGCCGGCACTACATACTCTATTTTGGGGGCGCCGGCAGGGGCGTCGGCACTACCGTATTTTGGGGCGCCTGCAGGGGCGCCGACAGTACCGTATTTTGGGGGCGCCGACACTACCGGAGATGGTGGCGGTCGGCCGGTGGCGGCCGGCCGATGGCACCGACACTAACTTTTTTCTAACTATTTGCACTACTACTAAATTCACTACACAAATCTAACAAAAAAATTCTAACTTTTTTCTAACTATTTGCACTACTACTAAATTCACTACACGTACTAATCTAACAAAAAATTCTAACTATTTTTCTAACTAATTACCAATACTACGAATTCACTACACTAATCTAACAAAAAATTCTAACAATTTTTCTAACTAATTACGAATACTACGAATTCACTACACTAATTAATACTAACAAAAAAACAAAAAAAATTAAGATGCGCATGAACTTGCCGTTGGCCGGAGGAGGGAGAGGGAGGGGCGCGCGCCTTACCTGCGGAGGAGGCGCGGTGGCGGAGGCGTAGACGGTGGCGCACGCGGCGGCGGCCAGAGGCGACGTGCGCGGAGGCGGGCGCGCGGCGGTGGGACACGCACACGGGGCGCGCGCGGACGGCTGGGAGATGTGGCGGACGGAGAGGGAGAGGCGGCGGCGGAGGCGTCGGCGGAGGTGGGCGCGCGACGGCAAGCGGAGGCGGGAGCGCGACGGCGAGCGACGGGCGCGGCGAGCTGGGCAGCTCGCGGCGCGCTCCTTCGTCTCTGCGGGATTGATCTCCGCGGAGACGAAGGGGCGACAGTTATAGTCCCACACCCTTTGGGCCCGGTTTGTATTACAAACCGGGACTAAAGGCCTATTTTACGCGCGCAGCGAAATCGTAGCAAAAATAGCCTTTATGCCCGGCTTGTATTACAAACCGACCAGGTCCCGGTTGTAACACAAACCGGGCCTAAAGGCCTTTTTTGCTACGATTTAGTCAAGTCCCGGTTTGTAATACAAACCGGGCCTAAAGGGCTTGCGATTTTTCGCCAGCGCGTAGGGTTTTAGTCCCGGCTTGTATTACAAACCGGGTCCAAAGGCCAATTTTTTTTTAAATTTCATTCCCGCCATATTTCAAATAAAACCACGCTGGCCACCGCCGTGCCACACGTGTCCACCGCCGCCGCCATGTACTTGCCACCGCCGCCACCGCCGTGTACTGGCCACCGCCACTGCCGTGTACTGGCCACCACCACCGCCATGTACTGGCCACCGCCACCGCCACTGCCGTGTACTGGCCACCGCCGTGTTCTGGCCACCGCCGCCACCGCCATGTACTGGCCACCGCCACCGCCGTGTACTGGTCATACCGCCACCGCCATGTACTGGCCACCGCCGCCGTGCCACACGTGTCCCTTCCCCGTGCCACGTGTCCCTTCCCCGTGCCACGTGTCGCCGCCGCTTCCACGTGCCACGCCCCGCCGCCACCGCCGCGCCACGTGTCGCCCCGCTGCCCGCCGCCCCGTGCCGCCGCCGCCCACGTGCCGCGTCCGCTGTGCTATAAAGCGCGCGGAACCACACGTCGCCGTCGCCTCCGTTCATTCATCGCCGGGATGCCGCCACGCCGTCGCGGCTCGTCCGGCTTCCGTGGCATCCGAGCGCGTCCGAACGGTAGGTTCTACGCCGAGATGCGCGCCGGTGGCTTCCGGCTCACCCTCGGCACGTACAACACCCCGGAGCTGGCGGCGCGCGCTTACGACGTGGCCGCATGGCGATTTCGGCGGCCACGGCGCGACATGAACTTCCCAGACGTCGAATCGCTAGAGGAGGCGGAGTTCCTCGCGCCGACGCCGTGTCTCGTCGACGACGAGGACCGTCGCCGCCACCGCCAGGTGCAGCGCCGGATCGCCATCGCCGAGCACGACGAGGAGTTGATGCGCCAGTGGAGGGCGCAGTTCCCCAACGACGTCGACAACACCGACGCGTTCTTCGCTGACCTCCGGGCACATCGCAGGTCCAACAGGCGCCACCGTCGGGCCGTCGCCGTGTTCGAGCTCGACAACCCGAATACAACTTGGGCCGACAACGACCCTCGGTGGGACGACATTTGGACCGAGACAACCTCCGACGACGAGTAGATCGACTAGACTAGTTGTTTATCTATTTTAATTGTATTTTCAATAAAGTCGTTGTGGCAGACGCTGATGATGAGAAAAGTTTCCCGCCACATACATGGAATTAAAGTACAGAGCTCAACTGAAAATTAATTAAGATACATGGTGATACGTCTCAAACGTATCTATAATTTCTTATGTTCCATGCTACTTTTATGATGATACTCACATGTTTTATACACATTATATGTCATTATTATGCATTTTCCGGCACTAACCTATTGACAAGATGCCGAAGAGCCGCTTTGTTTTCTGCTTTTTTTGGTTTCAGAAATCCTAGTAAGGAAATATTCTCGGAATTGGACGAAATCAACGCCAGGGGCCTATTTTTCCACGAAGCTTCCAGAAGTCCGAAGAGGAAACGAAGTGGGGCCACGAGGCGACGACATGCCAGGGCGGCGCGGCCCAGGCCCTGGCCGCGCGGCCCTGTTGTGTGGGTCCCTCGTGACGCCCTCTGACCTACCCTTCAGCCTACATATTGTCTTCGTCACGAAACCCCCAGTACCGAGAGCCGCGATACGGAAAACCTTACTGTGACGCTGCCGCCGCCAATCCCATCTCGGGGGATTCAGAGATCGCCTCCGGCACCCTGCCGGAGAGGGGAATCATCTCCCGGAGGACTCTTCATCGCCATGACCGCCTCCGGATTGATGTGTGAGTAGTTCACCCCTGGACCATGGATCCATAGCAGTAGCTAGATGGTCGTCTTCTCCTAATTGTGCTATCATGTTCGATCTTGTGAGCTGCCTATCATGATCAAGATCGTTTATTTTTAATCCTACATATTGTGTTTGTTGAGATCCGATGGATATTGAATACTATGTCAAGTTGATTATCAATCTATCATATATGAGTTGTTTATGTTCTTGCATGCTCTCCGTTGCTAGTAGAGGCTCTGGCCAAGTTGATACTTGTAACTCCAAGAGGGAGTATTTATGCTCGATAGTGGGTTCATGCCTCCATTAAATCTGGGACAGTGACAGAAAGTTCTAAGGTTGTGGATGTGTTGTTGCCACTAGGGATAAAACATCGATGCTTTGTCTAAGGATATTTGTGTTGATTACATTACGCACCATACTTAATGCAATTGTCTGTGGCTTGCAACTTAATACCGGAAGGGGTTCGGATGATAACCTGAAAGTGGACTTTTTAGGCATAGATGCATGCTGGATAGCGGTCTATGTACTTTGTCGTAATGCCCTGATTAAATCTCATTGTACTCTTCATGATATATGTATGTGCATTGTTATGCCTTCTTTATTTGTCAATTGCCCAACTGTAATTTGTTCACCCAACATGCTATTTATCTTATGGGAGAGACACCACTAGTGAACTATGGACCCCGGTCCTATTCTTTACATCTGAAATACAATCTACCGCAATACTTGTTCTTTACTGTTCTTCGCAAACAATCATCTTCCACACAATACGGTTAATCCTTTTTTCACAGCAAGCCGGTGAAATTGACAACCTCACTGTTACGTTGGGGCAAAGTACTTTGGTTGTGTTGTGCAGGTTCCACGTTGGCGCCGAATCCCTGTGTTGCGCCGCACTACACTTCGCCGCCATCAACCTTCAGCGTGCTTCTTGGCTCCTCCTAGTTCGATAAACCTTGGTTTCTTTCTCAGGGAAAACTTGCTACTGTCTGCATCACACCTTCCTCTTGGGTTCCCAACGGACGTGTGTCAACTGCACGCATCAAGCTCTTTTTCTCGCGCCGTTGGGGAGATCAAGACACGCTGCAAGGGGAGTCTCCACTTCCAATCTCTTTACTTTGTTTTTGTCTTGCTTTATTTTATTTACTACTTTGTTTGCTGCACTAAAACAAAAAAAAATTAGTTGCTAGCTTTACTTTATTTACTGTCTTGTTCTCTATATCAAAAACACAAAAATATTAGTTACTTGCATTTACTTTATCTAGTTTGCTTTATTTACTACTGTTAAAATGAATACTCCTGAAAACACTAAGTTGTGTGACTTCACAAACACTAATAATAATGATTTCCTATGCACACCTATTGCTCCACCTGCTACTACAGCAGAATTCTTTGAAATTAAACCTGCTTTACTAAATCTTGTCATGAGAGAGCATTTTTCTGGTGTTAGTTCTGATGATGCTGCTGCCCATCTTAATAATTTTGTTGAACTATGTGAAATGCAAAAGTATAAGGATGTAGATGGTGATATTATAAAATTGAAATTGTTTCCTTTCTCATTAAGAGGAAGAGCTAAAGATTGGTTGCTATCTTTGCCTAAAAATAGTATTGATTCATGGACTACATGTAAGGATGCTTTTATTGGTAGATATTATCCTCCCACTAAAATTATATCTTTGAGAAGTAGCATAATGAATTTTAAGCAATTAGATAATGAACATGTTGCTCAAGCATGGGAGAGAATGAAATCCTTGGTAAAGAAGTGCCCAACCCATGGACTGACTACTTGGATGATCCTCCAAACTTTCTATGCAGGACTGAATTTTTCTTCGCGGAACCTATTGGATTCAGCTGCTGGAGGTACCTTTATGTCCATTACTTTGGGGGGCTACAAAGCTTCTTGATGATATGATGATAAATTACTCTGAATGGCACACGGAAAGAGCTCCACAAGGTAAGAAGGTAAATTCTGTTGAAGAAACCTCCTCCTTGAGTGATAAGATTGATGTGATTATGTCTATGCTTGTGAATGGTAGATCTAATGTTAATCCTAATAATGTTCCTTTAGCTTCATTGGTTGCTCAAGAAAAAAATGTTGATGTGAACTTCATTAAAAATAATAATTTCAACAACAATGCTTATAGGAATAATTTGGGTAACAACTATAGGCCATATCCTGCTAGTGGTAATGATTATGGTAATTCTTATGGTAGATATGAGGAAAAGATGCTAGAAATTGAAAGATCCACTAAGAGCTTTATGCAATCACAATATGAGCACAATCAATTGTTTACTAAAACTATGAATGAACAATCTACCTTGTTGAAAAATATAGGAAATCAACTTGAAAATTTAAATATGGAGATTTCGGGTTTGCAAACTAAGATTTCAAATGCTGAAAACCGAATCTCATACATGTCTGCGTCACAATCCTCCTTAATGAATAAAATGGCTGCTAAACCTGAGGATATTGATAATAAGATTGTTACTACAGCAAACGCCATTCAAGTTAGAATTAATGAAAATATTAGATTGATGGCTGAATTCCATGCTAGGTGGGAAAGAGAGGAAAACGAAAAACTTGCTAAAGAGAATAATGTAGCTAAAGTTTGGACTATTACCACCACTAGCAATGTTGATGCCTCACATGTTGCTACACCTCCTACTATCAATGGTAAAATAATTGGTGTTGGCAATGTTTCTACTCCTAGTACAAAGCGTACAAAATTGCCTGAAAAACTGCTGAAACCGCTTGTGATAAAACTGCTGAAATTTTTCCAACATTGGGGACAATGATCCCATTGCTGTAGCTCATAATGGTTTAGATTTTGATGATTGTAACATCTCTGAAGTTATAAAGTTCTTACAAAAACTTGCTAGAAGTCCTAATGCTAGTGCTATAAATTTGGCCTTTACAAAACATATTACAAATGCTCTAATAAAAGCTAGAGAAGAGAAACTAAAACTTGAAACTTCTATTCCTAGGAAGTTAGAAGATGGTTGGGAGCCCATCATTAAGATGAGGGTCAATGATTTTGATTGTAATGCATTATGTGATCTTGGTGCAAGTATTTCCGTTATGCCTAAGAAACTCTATGATATGCTTGACTTGCCACCATTGAAAAATTGTTATTTGGATGTTAATCTTGCTGATAATGATATGAAGAAACCTTTGGGGAGAATTTATAATGTTCGTATTATGGTTAACAATAACCTTGTCCCCGTTGATTTTGTTGTCTTGGATATTGAATGCAATGCATCTTGTCCCATTATATTGGGAAGACCTTTTCTTCGAACTGTTGGTGCTATTATTGATATGAAGGAAGGTAATATTAAATATCAATTTCCTCTCAAGAAAGGTATGGAACACTTCCCTAGAAAAAGAATGAAGTTACCTTATGATTCTATTATTAGAACAAATTATGATGTCGATGCTTCATCTCTTGATAATACTTGATTCACACTTTCTGCGCCTAGCTGAAAGGCGTTAAAGAAAAGCGCTATGGGAGACAACCCATGTTTTTACTACAGCACTTTTGTTTTATATTTGAGTCTTGGAAGTTGGTACTACTGTAGCAACCTCTCCTTATCTTTATTTTATTGCATTGTTGTGCCAAGTAAAGTCTTTGATAGTAAAGTCAATGCTAGATTTGGATTACTGCGCAGAAACAGATTTCTTGCTGTCACGAATCTGGGCAGAATTCTCTGTAGCTAACTCAGAAAAATCTGCAAATTTACGTGCGTGATCCTTAGATATGTACGCAACTTTCATTCAATTTGAGCATTTTCATCTTAGCAAGTTAAGTGCCCCTGTAAAATTCGTCTTTACGGACTGTTCTGTTTTGATAGATTCTGCCTTTTATTTCGCATTGCCTGTTTTGCTATGTTCGATGGATTTCTTTGTTCCATTAACTTTCAGTAGCTTTGTGAAATGTCCAGAAGTGTTAAGAATTATTATGTCACCTCTGAATATATGAATTTTCAATTATGCACTAACCCTCTAATGAGTTTGTTTTGAGTTTGGTGTGGAGGAAGTTTTCAAGGATCAAGAGAGGAGGATGATACAATATGATCAAGAAGAGTGAAAAGTCTAAGCTTGGGGATGCCCCCATGGTTCATCCCTGCATATTTCGAGAAGACTCAAGCATCTAATCTTGGGGATGCCCAAGGCATCCCCTTCTTCATCGACAACATTACCAGGTTCCTCTAGTGAAACTATATTTTTATTCAGTCACATCTTATGTGCTTTGCTTGGAGCGTCTGTTTGCTTTTGTTTTTGTTTTGTTTGAATAAAGTTGGATCCCACAATCCTTTTTATTGGTGATATTATGCTCCGCTGTTTCGTATGAACACATATGTTCTTAGCTTTATTCTTAATGTTCATTGCGAAAGTTGAACTACCTCATTCATTGATATATGGTTGGAAACGGAAAATGCCGCATAGATGCATGCTGGATAGCGGTCTATGTACTTTGTCGTAATGCCCTGATTAAATCTCATTGTACTCTTCATGATATATGTATGTGCATTGTTATGCCTTCTTTATTTGTCAATTGCCCAACTGTAATTTGTTCACCCAACATGCTATTTATCTTATGGGAGAGACACCACTAGTGAACTGTGGACCCCGGTCCTATTCTTTACATCTGAATACAATCTACTGCAATACTTGTTCTTTACTGTTCTTCGCAAACAATCATCTTCCACACAAAACGGTTAATCCTTTGTTCACAGCAAGCCGGTGAGATTGACAACCTCATGTTACGTTGGGGCAAAGTACTTTGGTTGTGTTGTGCAGGTTCCACATTGGCGCCGGAATCCCTGGTGTTGCGCTACATCCAGCCGCCATCAACCTTCAACGTGCTTGGCTCCTCCCGGTTCGATAAACCTTGGTTTCTTTCTGAGGGAAAACTTGCTACTGTCTGCATCACACCTTCCTCTTGGGGTTCCCAACGGACGTGTGTCAACTGCACGCATCACATGGCTAGATTCGACTGTTCGAGTCATTCAGTCATACTCGTGCCTAGCCCTATAGTACTCGCCAGTGTAGTCGTCGTAGTCGCCGTCATCATCGTCGCTGGCATCGGGGTCGCGGTAGTCGAACCTCGACGGGAGAGCACGCGTGGGCTGGGACTGAGGGTAGCGCAGGTGGGGGCCACGGTAGGCCATGACGCCCTGGAGAGTCCGGCCGCGCCACCACAGCCGACGGCCGGCCTCGTTGAAGTTCGAAGGAGGCGGGCCGCCCTCCTCGTGCCTAGCAAGCGCCCTCTCACGCCGATTGATGAAGAAGCTTTCCCAAGTCGGGCTGTAGTCGGGATGCCACTGGGGATTCCTCCGCTGCTCTGGCGTGAGCTCGAAGTAGTAGTGGTTCGTGATGGCCATCTCGCGCGCCACACCTAGAGGGACAGGAGGGACCGGTACGCCTCCGACGCTCAGCAACCAGCCGGTCGGGACGCGGTAGCCCGGCGGGCAGGGGTAGTTCGACGCGCAAAGCGCCTCCGCCTCCCGGAGGGTTAGAGATACGATGGAAGCCATGGGAGAGAGTGATGAGGTTTGCAGATATGAGTCTAGATGTGATATGTAAATGGAGGCCAAGCCTACATATATATAGTGAAAAAATGGCGGGAGGACAGAGGCGGGAAGCAGTGGAAAGCGCAGGAAGAAAATTAGGCGGGAACGCAGTGGCGCCAACATTAGTCCCGGCTGGTGGGTACAACCGGGACTAAAGATCCTTTTTTTGTCATCTAACAAAACTGTCGGTGGGATAAGGACGTGTGGGTAACCTTTAGTCCCGGCTGGTGGGTACAACCGGGACTAAAGATGTCGGTAGGATAAGAACGCATGGGTGGACGCACTGCTCGATAAGATAAAGCATGTAGCGCACGACGCCCTGTCGAAGAAGAAGCGGTGATGTGCCTATAAAAGGAGCATCGATACGGCTTGCCAAGCAGATCAACAAGCCAAGCAGAGATTCATTCCCATGGATTGGAAAATCTCCCGTGGCGCAGCTTCTCGAAGATGTTGTTGGTGCACACGCCCTACGGCATCTTCGGAAGCTGCGCCTCGGAATTTTTTCCCTGCAAGCCCGTGAACGACTACATCTCCTCTAACAATGTTGGGGAAAGGGTTGGGAAATCTCCCGGAACTTCTCGAAGATGTCGTTAGTGCACACGCCCTACGGCATCTTCGGAAGTTGCTCCTCGGATATTTTTCCGCAAGCCCCTGAATGACTACATCTCCTCCAATAGTGTTGGGAAAGGGTTGGCTCCCGTGGCGCAGTTCTCGAAGATGTTGTTGGTGCACACGCCCTACGACATCTTCGGAAACTGCGCCTCGGAATTTTTCCCCTGCAAGCCCGTGAACGACTACATCTCCTCTATATATATGGTACAAAAAGCCAACCACATCTCCACTTTTCATATCTTACATACAGTTAAATGATTACACAAAAATAAATGGGAAATTGATTGCCATGTTGAGATACTCATTTGTGCCATGAACATTCTTCAATTAACTTGATGATGGAGCATCTTCATCATTTAATCTTCTTCGGCCTTAACCATGGAGCATCTTCATCATTTAACTTGATGCTTGGATCAATGTTCACTCTGAAGGGTGGAATTTCATCAAACTTATTATAATCTTCCGACATGTCTGTCTTGTCCTCCACTCCCACGATGTTTCTTTTTCCAGAAAGAACTATGTGGTGCTTTGGCTCATCGTTTGATGTATTTGTTTCCTTATGTTTCCTTTTTCTTGGTTTGCTAGACATATCCTTCACATAGAAAACCTGGGCCACATCCTTGGCTAGGACGAATGGTTCGTCTCTATACCCAAGATTGTTGAGATCCACTGTTGTCATTCCATACAACTTGTCTACCTGAACCCCGCCTCCTGTTTTGTTGACCCATTTGCACCTAAACAAAGGGACATTAAAAGAAGGTCCATAGTCAACTGCCTACTAATCGTTCGACTGCCCCGGGTTCTGGGAGCGTAGAAAGTTCTTGTCACTACAAGAAATTTGCTACCCTAAGACCATCTATATTGGTCACCGAATGGTCATGGTTTTTCATCCATGACCTTTCTGTGACAAAAAACAGTTGGTCGACAGCTGAGCGTCACTGACGGACTACAAAGACCTTTTTTTTAAATTGGTCGTAGACATTCTGACCAATATAGATGGTCATAGATTTTATGACCAAAACTTTGGTCTTGGGCAATCTGGCCTGTCCACGTAAGCCAATCCTACGTGGCAGATTTCAATGACCAAAACAATTGGTCGGAGCCCAGTCCAGTAAGGTGCTATACATGGGCTGAGCCCAATAATTCGGCCTTTTAATTTTTGGGCTTCCAGCCTTTTATAGGCCCATTTATATTTGGGTCTTGGCCTTTTTTATCCAATATTTTTTGTTTTCCTATTTAATTTTACTGCTGGTCCCACCAGTCAGTTGTGTCCCACTTGTCAGATTTCTACTTCACATTAGTCCCGCACGTCAGATCTCACTTTCCAACTGGTCCCATACATCAGGGAATTTCTATTTTTAATAACCAATATTTCATTCAGAAAAGAGAACACGAAATTTTATAAATAACATCTCAACATACAAAAAAGAACAGAACATTACACTTCTGTCACGTAAAAGAGCCATGCAGCTGAATGTATCGCATAAAGTTGCATATGTTACAGAAACAATCATCTATCTTCTAACATGAGTTATCTATGTACACACAGCCACAATCTCCACAATCTGAGACAGTACAAACTACAAGCATCAACAAACACGTACTGGCTTGGACTTTCGCAACCTTATGAGCATTCTCCTGCAAACTGAAACATAACAAGGTTAAACCCAGCAAGAAGCACAGGGAATTGATCGCTGAACTATGTAAGCAGAAGAGAGCATCCAAATAAGCATGTAAGGACATGGGGTAACAAGCTTGATCAATGAACTATCTAGGCAGAAGAGAGCATCTCAAACAACCATGTAATGACCTGGGAGATACTGCAGCAGGGCACAAAGCACCATTTGATTACAAATAACAGCAATGTTCCTACAAGCACTCTTAAGTAAAATGGATGCAGCCCACTGGGGCGCTGACTATGTATTAGCTTAGTGATCCAATATGATTGCAGTGGAGAGAACTGTTGAGCATGGCATCAGTATATTAGGATTGAATTCAATGAAGGATTCACATCCGACCCTAACAGCCTCACTGAATGACAACGTTAGGGTAGTCAATGCATTGTATTTCACTACAGCAAAGAAAATGACAAAGTACCTGCATTGTAATTGCGAGAGATGTCATAGTTCAAACAGCCTATTCATAACACGGGCAACTGCATCTGGATAATGTCTCAAGAACAGGCCCACAGAATCTGAATAATGACCATGAATAACTGCAAGGCTGGGTTCTGTCCACTTCAAAGAAAATCTACAGGTCTTCGAGTTTAGGTTATCTGCTAAAAGGAACTATCGATATACCAGAGTAACCAAACATATGCGGCACTGCAATTCTATCAAGAGGCTATGACAGTAAAATATTTACTTGCTAAGTAAAGAATAGGTGGATTGCAAGAAAGTTATTTACCTTACAAATGGAGGCAATTGACTAACAAAGCCAAGTGTATTCTCACAAACTATAGACTTTTCAGCTTCTGGAATTGTTTGTGTTTCTTCTACGGAAAGGAAAATAAGATCGTTAGTCATCAGGAAAAAAAAAGTAGTCAGCTGAGCTACATAGTTATCTTCTAAACAAGATAAGCATAAAACTGATTATAGTGGTAGTTTTATAAATGTATGCTGGAGGTGACACATTCGAGGAGGGTTTGAACTTGTCGATCATTAAGCTGCTGGCACTGATCCTCCCTTGGCAGCAGCAGACCCTGTAAGTGAATAATAAAAAAGGATTAGAAAGAGATCAGAACATCACGTTTTTTAGAATAAAAGCCTCACGGACAAAACTGAACTAATGCTAAAAGCAATGACCCACAATAAGATTACAAATAGCTTATTTACAAAGATAAGTTGACCCACAATAAGAACAAGTGAACAACCGAAAATAGGACTGCATAACACCAAGAAAAGCAAGAATTAACAACAAAGTGCTCATTAATTACAACATAGCATCTATAGCTCTTTTATTGTTGCACCCAGGTTAATTCTCTGCTTAAAGTACAAGGAGCCAGTTTAGTCGATATTCGAATAAATGAGAATACTTATACATGATAGATAGGAAACTGAAAACATCAGGAACATTATTTAGCCAGACATGGATCCTCTTCATGATGATGCAGTTACCGACCTGATGACATGGAACACATGTTACGTTTTGTGCCAAGTGTAAACATTGATGCCCCAACCTATGTAATCCTTTAAATGCAGAAGTGACACAGCATGTATGAATCAGTACATGATATGCCCACACTAATTCAGAATGACATTACAGTCAAGTAGTAGGACAGACAGGAAAATGCAATATAACCTGGCATCGTCAAGTAGTTGAAGGGCCCTCTATAGAAATTCTACTCGTGTCAAATCAAGTATATAAAATTCTTATGCATGGTTACACAAATGAGGTGCTGCGATAGCACATATATCAAAAATAGAAAGGTCAGTGGTCAAGTGACACACTGCTAAATAATGCCTCTCACATGAACCACACAACATTACAGGTACATGTAACCGACAGTTTGCAGTATGGACAGCAAAACAAATGGCATATGTTTGATGGTTCCACAAACATACTAGAGAAGTCATGTAAACAGGTTCCTACTTTCAGTAAATATCGAAGTTTGCAATAAACAAACAATAATTTTATAAATAAAACGTCTCTAAGTTTTCAGTCCTGCAGCTTGTATACATGTTACAGATATAAATATTCAAAGTCTTGTAGGTTGTGAGGAGCTATGTGTGATGGTTGCTAAAACCGGTAGAGAGTAGTGGCAAACAAAAGGCAAATTTAGCAAGATTCGACACATTCCAAGTGTAACTGATTTTGTGAGTCACCTGAATCATTCACTGTTTTTGTGAGGTCAAGGAATTTCAAGCTTCTGTCGTGTGCCATTCATGAGCTAGAACACAATTATAGGATTTTTCAAGCATCTAACAACTATTTTCACTGTTTTAATTGACCAAACAATTTATAGGAATGGCTAAATGGCACTACTAGTAACCGACAATTCTAACTATCTAACACAAGCATCTGACAGTTCTAGCTACTAGTCCTAATCAAAATCTAACTACTAGTAGAGCAATGGCTTGATGAATCCATGCAAGCTGTGAGGAGAAAATGGAGGAATCACGGACTTACTACAACATGGAGAGATGGTTGCGGATGTGAGCAGGACCTTCGCATAGACTCTGTCGTTAGTGCGGCCAGCGTCCTGGACCGCGGCCGCGGCGGTCGGGTCGAGGTGGAGCCCGTCCTCCTCGGGAAGGAGCACCGGTCGCGGCGGCTCCTCCTATGCTTGAAGCCACGCCACCTTAGGAGGGAGAGGAAGGCGCCGAGATCCTCCTCCGCGCGGCCAGCCGCCTCCGGATCCAGTTAACCCTAGCCGGGAGCTGGAGGGAGAGGACGCGGGACAACGGCATCCGGTGAACGGGGCCACGCTGGGCGAATGGAACCGTTGTTGAGGGAGGTCGGGGAGGACCTGTAGAAGCCGCGTGAGAACGGCAGGTTCGCCCTCGACAGCGACCGGCAGGTGCGCCGCTAGGGTTCGTCGGATCCGGATTTGAGACCAGGGTTTCTATTGGAGGCGAGGCTTGGTGGTTCCTCGCGGTGGATTAGTGAGAGGGTTCCAGGGAGGTGGTCGGCGGGGCGGGGAGTGGCCGGATTTGACCGGGACCTAGGCCGGCGGCGGAGTTGGAGGAAAGGGAAGGAGGGAGGAGGCGCTGTGAGGGGTAGGTCACGAGTGAGTGCTCTGTTCAATGCGGTTGGGGCTCGGGCTGTGATGGGATAGCTCGGATGCGCTCGGCCCATAAATTTCATACTTCGTATTAGTTTCGTGCCTAAGCCAAAAATTCTTTTAGCATCTCCAATAGACGCTGCAAAAGGGGGCGCGGCAAAAAAACCGCCGGTTTAGCGCGCGAGGGCGGCCGCGCGAACCCAGAGCGGACGCGGGAAAAAGACGCGCCCGCGAAAAACTTTGCCGCGCCCACGCTTTTACGCCATCCCGCGCGGGAAAGTTGGCGCGTCGGCCGCCGCGCGCTATAAAGGCGAAGCGACGCGCGCACACCAACCGCTGAAGTTTCCGCGTGTCCGCGTCTCCGTCTCTCTCTCCCTCTCTCCACCGCGTGTCCACCTCCCGTCGACGCTCCGCCTCCGCCGACAAGATGCCTCCGCTCCGCCGCTCCGCCTCCGGCTACCGCGGGGTCCGCGCGCGGCCGAGCGGCCGCTTCGACGCGGAGATCCGCTCCGGCGAGGAGCGGATCCGACTCGGAACCTTCGACACCGCGCATGAGGCGGCGCGGGCCTACGACGCCGTCGCCTGGCGCCTCGGCCGGCCCCGCCGCCAAATGAACTTCAACGATGTTTGGAAGCGCGAGCAGGCGGAGATGCTCGCGCCGCCATCGTCGGCCATCACGACCGAGCAGCGGCGCCGCGCCCGCGAGCTCAAGCAGCGCCTGCGCGTGGCGGAGCAAGACGAGCGCCTGCACCTCGAGTGGGCGCGCGCGTTCCCGGAGAACGTCGCCGCCATGGAGGCATTTTACGCGCAGAAGAAGGAGGCCAAGGCGAAGGCGGCGGCGAAGAAAAAGGCCGACCGCGACAGGCGCCGCGCCGAGTCGGTGGCGAGGAAGGCGGAGAGGGCGGAGAAGGCGGCGCGGAGGAGAAGAAGCGAGGCGCCGGACCGTCGACGAACATGCCCACCTCCTCCTCCTCCTTTGAGTGGACGACCACTCCGGTCTCCGACACGACTCCGACTAGCGGATCGTCGGACTTCGAGTGGGAGGACTCCGAGTAGTTTAGTTTAATTTAAATAAAATGTCGGTATTTGTCAAACTTTTAAATATATTTCGTAATTTTCAGTTAAATTTTCGTAATTTATTTGATTTGGTTGATCCGTTTCAAACGATATACGAAAACTAGTCGTTCGCGTGGCCGCGCGCGCTGTATTTTAGCGTGTCCGAATGAGGTCCAATTTTACCGCTCGCGCACGCACTGCATTTTGGCGCGTCCGACGGGGCAAAGTTCGGCCAAGCGCGCGGCAAACGTTTACAGCGCGTCGGAAGGGAGGTATAGCGCGTCGAAATTTGGCGCGCCTGTTGGAGATGCTCTTAGCGCTAGATGGGTGGCGCTGGATGAAGGCCATGTCAAATATTGGTGGGTCCGCAGATATCGGTGATCCAGTTTGGTTGGACGGTCTCCCTGACATGTTCGTTCCACATGTCAAATATTGGTCCTAGTCAACTTGGTTAACAGGTCAATGGTGGAACTCGTATGTCAGTTGTAGGCTCAAATATAGTGATATGGCACACGTAAGCGAAAATTGACACATGCATGCGGACACATAAGTAAAAGTTCACACATAGACATGACACATAGGCAAAACTGCTAAATTGGGCGCCCAGTCATTTCATACGCTTCACAAGTTAGCAATAGGGACCTTTTAAATTGGTTATAATGGGCTAAATGTAAGCCCCTAAATCAGTATTATGCATCTACGACCAATTCGTGTTAGGAAATTATGACCTTCTTGATAAAATTGGTTGTAGTTCTTCAAGGGTTGGACCCTCCCGAACGCCTCACGACCATTTAATTCAGAATAGTCATATATCTATGACGAAAAGACATATGGTCCTTAAGAAAAGGTCACTAGTGAGCACATTTCTTGTAGTGTGTGGTCACCGATATATGGAGCCGCCAAGGTGGAACTTTGTAGAACTGTGTAGTGTGTTTGAGTCAAAAAAATCCCGTCCCTACATATCATTGATTTCCTTCCTAGCGTGCCTTTTCCACTTAGTCTCCCTTCATGCCGCGATTCAGGAACACCAATCGGCTTAAGGTCAGGAATAAAGTCAACACATAATTCAATGACCTCCTCTGTTCCATAGCCCTTGGAGATGCTTCCTTCTGGCCTAGCACGATTATGAACATATTTCTTTAAGACTCCCATGAACCTCTCGAAGGGGAACATATTGTGTAGAAACACAGGACCGAGAATGGAAATCTCATCGACCAGGTGAACGAGGAGATGTGTCATAATATTGAAGAAGGATGGTGGGAACACAGCTCAAAACTAACGAGACATTGGACCACATCATTCTGAAACCTCGGTAGAATTTCTGGATTTATTACCGTCTGAGAAATTGCATTGAGGAATGCACATAGCTTCACAATGGGCAGTCGAACATTTTCCGGTAGAAGCCCCCTCAATGCAATCGGAAGCAACTGTGTCATTATCACGTGACAGTCATGAGACTTCAGATTCTGGAATGTTTTCTTCTCCATATTTATTATTCCCTTTATATTGGAGGAGAAGCCAGACGGGACCTTGATACTGCTCAGACATTCAAAAAATATTTCCTTCTCTGCTTTTGTAAGAGCGTAGCTGGAGAAATGACGTCCTTTAACTCTCTCATGCAGCTTTTTGGGGTCTTTCCAACGTTGCTGGTCCTCCCGTGCTTCTGGTGTATCTTTTGTCTTCCCGTACACGCCTAGAAAGCCTAGCAGGTTCACGCAAAGATTCTTCGTCACGTGCATCACATCGATTGAAGAGCGGACCTCTAAGACTTTCCAATATTCTAGCTCCCAAAAATAGATTTCTTCTTCCACATGGGCGCGTGTCCGGCATCGTCATTCGGAACAGACCGTCCGCCAGGACCCTTTCCAAATATTACATCTAGATCCTTGACCATACCAAATATATCAACACCATCACGATGGGGAGGCTTCCTCCGGTGATCAACCTCACCGTTGTAATGCTTGCCTTTCTTTCTTACGGGATGGGTAGTCCTAAGAAATCGACGATGCCCCAGGTACACGACCTTCTGACCTTTTTCCAAATAATCACCTTCGAGCTCATGTAAATAGTGCGTGCATGCATTGTATCTCTTGTTTGACTGTCCTGAAATGTTACCAAGAGCAGGCCAGTCATTGATGGTTACGAAAAGCAGCGCTCTTAGGTCAAATTCTCCTGCTTGTGCTCGTCCCACACACGTACACCTGCTAGGGACCACAGCTGTAGAAGTTCTTCGACTAATGGCTTCAGGTACACATCAATGTCGCTCCCGGGTTGCTTCGGGCCTTGTATGAGCACTGGCATCATAATGAACTTCCGCTTCATGCACAACCAAGGAGGAAGGTTATATATACAAAGAGTCACAAGCCAGGTGCTATGGCTGCAGCTCCGCTCTCCAAAAGGATTCATGCCATCTGTACTTAGACCAAACCTTAAGTTCCTTGCATCCTGTGCAAAGTTTGGGTACTCTCTATCGATTTTTCTCCATTGGGAGCCATCAGCAGGGTGCCTCAACATCACGTCTTTCTTACGGTCTTCCTTGTGCCATCGCAACAACCTAGCATGCTCTTTATTTCTGAACAAGCGTTTCAGCCGTGGTATTATAGGAGCATACCACATAACCTTGGCAGGAACCTCTTCCTGGCGCGCCCTCAACATCACCAGGGTCATCTCGTCTGATCTTATACCGCAATGCAGTGCACACCGGACATGCATCCAAATTCTCGTACTCACCGCGGTAGAGGATGCAGTCATTAATGCATGCATGTATCTTTTGCACATCTAATCCTAGAGGGCAGACAATCTTCTTCGCTTCGTACGTATTGGCAAGTTACCCCTTGGAAGCTTCCTCTTAATTATTGTCAGCAACTTTCCAAATCCTGAGTCAGTGACACCGTTCTCCGCCTTCCATTGCAACAATTCCAGTGTGCTGCCTAGCTTTTTATGGCCATCTTCGCAAGTTGGGTATAACAATTTGTTGTGATCTTCTATCATCTTGTCGAAGGCCAACCTTTCCTTTTCAGTTTCACATTCTCTCCTTGCATCAGCAATGGCCCGACCAAGATCATCATCAGCAGGCTCATCTGGTGCCTCTTGATCTTCTACTTCATTGTCTTCATTGCCTTCTGCAGTATCATCGTATTCAGGGAAATTGGGATAACCGTCATCATCCTCTTCCTCTTCTTCATTGTCTTCCATCATAACCCCTCTTTCTCCGTGCTTGGTCCAACAATAGTAACTGGGCATGAAACCGGATCGCAGAATGTGGCTGTGAATGAGCCTCGAGTGAGCGTAATTTACGGTATTCTTGCAATTGCCACATGATCAATACATGAAGCCACCATGTTTGTTTTCCTCCGCCACGGCCATAAAATTATCAGGCCCGAAGTGAACTCGTCAAACCGTCGGTCAATGTACATCCATTGCCGATTCATCTGCATGATATAATTAAGCTGATCAAAACCATTACAGAACATCACGATGTATATATACACATGCATTTTATCAATTGCAGATGAAAATGATAAAGTTGTTAACCTCGATGAAGAAGAAAAAAGCAAGTTAAGTGTGGCTTGATTTGTGTAAACTCAAGTGGCAAATCCTCTTAAACATTTCATCGAACACCTCTTGTGCATGTGAAGAAGAGAGGAGAGCAATACACCCCTCTTGTGAAGAAAGTGAAAAAATGGCAAGTGTGGCTCACACTTGGGCAGGGCCATGTTATATAGCCAGAATGGGGACTTTGTCCCGGTTTGTAATACAAACCGGGTCCAGAGGGGGTTGGAATGTATTACAAACCGGGACTAAAGGTTCCCCACGCCTGACACGGCCTGCCGCGCCCTGCCGTGGACCCTTTAGAGCCGGTTTGTATTACAAACCGGGTCCAAAGGCCACTACCGGACAAGCTCTGAGCTAGTGGGGTCGCCCTGGGCAAAACGAACCGGGACCAATGCCCCTCATTGGTCCCGGTTTGGTTCTACACTGGGACATTTGCTTGGGACCAAAGGCCTCTTCTCCACTAGTGAATAATACATACCGCAAATAAAAATAAAAGTACAAGACGGGATCGCCGCATAGCCACAAGTAGTCAGGATCAATCTACTCTGACCGGATTAGATTTCCGGAGCACTCAGGCTGTTAATCTCGTGATGGGAGTCCTCCAGAAATAAAAAGCACGTTTTGTATGCAATATCCTACGACCGGATTTAAATCAAGTCGGCGCTGAGAAAATATGTATACATGTATTCACGATGGAGAAAAATTGATCAACTAACCAGAAAAATATTTGATGCAAAACTTAGTACGTAACATGCATGCACATGCACGTAGTGATGTCATTGACGACGTCAGAGCTGCAAATATGAAACGTTCATGGATATTATTTTAAGATTTTGTGTGAAGAGTCAAGAACACGTGCATGTTCGCTTGGAAATACAAATTTATGTTCATGATATAACCACATCAGGTGTGCTGGTGATGTTCACCTCCCACCACACACCCGACTCTCAGTTTTAATGTGAGCCTAGGGCCAAATAGGTGCATGTATTGTCGGCATCGTTGCAGAGAGAAGAGAGAGTCATCGCACAACGTCACCTACATCATCATCGTGCAGTGCCGCCCTCCCTGATGTCGACCTATAGCAGCGACATCCCCCACGAGTACCTAGCTCGCCTGGTGGCAAGCGCTACATCTCCACATTGAGCAGATCGATGAGTAAGAAAAATCTAGCAGTGCAGTCTAACTTTGCAATGTGAGCCTAGGGCAGAACGTACAGGTACATGTATCGCCGTCGTCATAGCATAGAGAAGAGATAGTCACACTGGTAGAAAAACAGGCTTCCGGTGAGCCCCATAAGTCGCGAAGCTGTAGGAACCGCGACTAATGGTACCTTTAGTCGCGGTTCGGGAGGCGAACCGCGACCAAAGGCCTGGGCCTAGGGCGCTCGGTGGCCAGCCGGTGCACGTGGGGGGCTTTAGTCGCGGTTGGCCAGGCTAAACCGTTGTGCAATGACGGCACCCACCACGACTAGCTGGCTCACTTGGTGGCAGAGGCTGCATCTCCACATTCAGCAGATCAATGAGTAAGAAAAACCTAACAACGCAGTCTAACTTTTTATATATGTACTTTTTCAAAATTTAAATATATTTATATACTAAATAGGGTGCACATACACCATTTAAATTATATAACGTTGAGATGTCGTTTTATAGATAGAGGAAGTAATTACATTTTGAAACGTTGCCCTCGCATTTGCGAGGGCCACCTTGCTAGTTTTAGGAAAAAGAATATGTGCAAGAAAATTTGTAGGCCATAAAACTAGTTCCAAAGGTGATTTCCTTAATGAATAAAAGGTCCAAAGAAATTAGAGCAATAAAGATGAGGATGATTAGATATTTCAATACATTACCTGCGGTATGTGCAATAGACATGTTTGGAACTGAAAGGAGGTATCGTGTAGACATCACAAAAATGACTTGTTCATGCAGGAAGTGGCAAATTACTGATCTGCCATGTCACCATGCTCTATACGTCTTATCAAAGCTGAGAGGTGAAAGTGAAAAAATAGAATTTTTTTTGATGCGTGCTTTAATGTTGCCAGATTCCGCGCAACATATGCTGAGATTATACACCGATGGCAGATGAAAATGATTTGAAGATTGCCAATCCAGGGTACAAACTTGAACCACCGATTCTTAGGAAGGCACCTGGAAGTCCTAAGAAGTAAATGATCGAAGGATCCTATGTAAAACTTCTAAGGTTACGAGCAAGAACAAATAAGGTGAAGAAAAAGTTCTGACCGAGGAAGTGCAGGATGTGCAGCAAATTCATGATGTGTAAGATGTGCAGCGAGTTCATGAAGATGAGGATGTGCATCAAGTTCATTTTTTTTGAACATGTGTTGTATTACTCAAGTAATATTGTTTTGGCTACGATCACTCAACACTTGATCTAAAGCACACTCAGGAACAGAACCATACAACATGCCATTACAACTAGTTGATCTGCTGAATGCAGCAAGGCGATGAGCGACACTGTTAGCGGTTCTTGGGATGATCTCAATCTTCAGGTTCTGAAAAGACAGAGCAGCTTGTTTGGCCTCGTTGATCACGATGCCTGCTTGTGATCTCCAATTTTTGTTGTCATTCCAGGAGTCAACGATGGGCTTGCAGTCAGTTTGCAAGTAACACGGGATGTCCAGTGCGGAAGCCAACCGAAGATCCTCAAGGACTGCAATTGCTTCGGCTTCTTCTGGGGTAGCGCATCTCGGAATGGGGCTCCAGGCCGAGGAGATCGTATTGCCGTGATCGTCTCTGACGATGGCTCCCCAATGAGCCTTGCCATTTGCATGGATGAAGGAGGCGTCAATGTTCACCTTGGCCCAACCCAATGGTGGCTTGGTCCATTTTTGACTTTTGTTTACCTTGTCCTTCTTCTCACCAGAAGCAATCACAGGAAAGGACAAAGATTTTCCCCTCCGGTCTGGTATCTGCATACCTGCATTAAGCTGCATGGTGGTGTTATAATAATTTTCTATGAAACAGGCAGAATCATAAATCTTGGCTTTACCGTCACCAAACATGGAATTATTCCAAAGGTGCCATGCTCTCCACCAGAGAGACAAGATTTTGCATCTCATATTGTCATCTTGGTTAGCCAGAATATTCAGAGCCCACTCAGGCCCTGTTTCTGTAAGATCCTATTCCTTGGGAAGGTTCCAGATTTTGGCCAAACTTAGCCGAAGGGCTCTAGCCTTGGGGCAGACCATGGTCACATGGTATCTAGTTTCTGGTTTGATACCGCATATACTACAGGTAGGGACAGTACCTTTAACAATTTTGGATCTCTTTGTTTGGACGGCTAAACCCTTGGAGGCAAGCTTCCAACCGAAGTTTTTAATCTTAGGTGGAGCCTTAGATTTCCAAATGAGGTCCCAAATCTTCCTTTCTCCTGTCGGTTGTGAGCTAGAGCTGGCAGATGGAGAATTGGATTTACTTTCCAGAGCCAAGTGGTAGGCACTCTTAACCGAGAAGACACCATATTTGTCCGGATGCCATGCCAAGGTGTCTTCTCCAGGGATACATGGAATTCTGATTTTTAAAATCTCCTCAGCATCATGAGGATGAAAATGGATCTAACAAGGTTAACATTCCAGTAATTGGTTTCTTGATTAATGAGGTCGGCTACCCACCTGAGTCTTGATTTTATGGGATTTCCAGTGATTTTTAGATGCCCTCTTGGAATCCAGTTATCCCTCCAAATTCTTGTCTTCTTTCCATTTATAATTCTCCAGACTACACCTTGTTTGAGGAGCTCGAGCCCATGAGTGATACCTTGCCAACAAGGCGAGGCATTCTTGATAAAGGCAATATCCGTGAGCTTTCCAAAGGGAAAGTATTTAGCCTTAAGTAACCTGGCACAAAGGCTATCTGGTTGGTCAAGTAGCATCCACGCTTGCTTAGACAGCAGGGCTTGACTGAAGCAATTAAGATCTCTGAAGCCCATTCCCCCTTTAGATTTCCTTTGAGTCAACTTGTCCTAGCTGGACCAGTGAATGTTTTTCTTGTCATCTTCATCGTCCGACCAGAATTTTCAGGTCATCCTCATTAGATCCTCACAAAGGCTAACAGAGAATTTAAAGACACTCATGGCATGCAGGGGAATGGCTTGAGCTACTGATTTTATGAGCATTTCCTTGGCAGCACTAGAAGCATACTTCTCAGTCCAATCGTTGAGTTTTTTCTTGTATCTTTCTTTAATTGGTTCAAACTTCCCATTTTTCATTCTTCCATTTGGTACTGGGAGTCCCAGATACTTTTCTTCAAAGTTAACCGAAAGGTTTCCATGGATGTTATTGACAAAAAATTTGATGTTTTCTTGGCAGTTATTTCCAAAAAGGATTGAACATTTCTCCTGGCTCAGTAGCTGACCTGTACCTTTTTCATACTTATCAAGATTCTCTTTAATAACAGTGGCCTGCTGAGCCGTGGCCTCAAAGAAAATGAGGCTGTCATCCGCAAAGAGAAGATGAGAGATGCCCGGGACATTTATGGTAATTTTGAGTTCATGCAGTCTCCCACTTTCGATTTCCTTCTTGAAACAACTTGAGAAACCCTCGGCAACAAACAAGAAGAGGAAGGAAGAGAGGGGATCTCCTTGTCTCAGGCCTCTAGAGGGTAAGAAGGTTTGTTGCAGAGCTCCATTCATCCTGACTGAGTACTTAACTTATTTAACACAAGCCATCACTCTAGTGATCCAGTGGTTATCAAAGCCAAGCTTGATCAGAGCAGATTCTAGGAAGGCCCAGTCAACTCTGTCGTAAGCCTTAGAGAGGTCGAGCTTGTAGGCACAAAAGGTACCTTTTTTTATCTCTTGTGTGCTGAATAGTATGGATGCATTCAAAGGCCACCAAAGCATTGTAAGCAATCTGTCTACCGTTGATGAACGCACTCTGTTCCGGACTCACAATTTGAGAGAGACATGATCTTAGTCTATTGATGATGCATTTGGCAATGATCTTGTATAAGACATTACATAAGCTTATAGGTCTGAAATCCTTGAGCTCGGAGGGATTCTTGGTTTTCGGAATCAGCACAATCGTCGATTTGTTGACATCTTCCGGCATGATACCCGGTCTTGAAGAAGGACTGTATGCACCACATCGCATCTTTGAATATTGTTTTTGCGAGACATAATAGATTGATATCTCACAGAACATCATTCATTACAACACATAATTGTCTTACATCAAAGGATCACATGATCCATGAGTTATACAACATAGTGGATCGAGATCCAATTACAAAACACATAGGGAAGTATTCAGTTCAGGTCCAACTTTCCACATGCAGCTCATGTCAAGACGTCGGGATGACATCTGATGTCCATCCGTGCTCCTCTTCATAGTGGCCATTTGAATAGCAGGGACAAAGCCATGAGTACTTTAAAGTACTCGCAAACTAATACTAGTGTAAGCACTATCAACTATAGTAATGGGTGCTAAGCTCTAGGTTCATTTGCATAAAGCCAGTTTTATTTCATGAGCATTTAGTAATAAATGACTCTTTAGTTGTCTAACTAGACTCAAGTGGGAACATTAGTGTCATTCCCACAACTCTGTTGTGATTCAAGTCAAAATCACCATTCACCTTTCAAGTTCAAGTCATAAGTCACCCTTCTGTTATCACCAGATTTTGGCCAAATCAGGAGATGGGCCGTAAGTGGAGATGGGCTTGAAGGACATACACGTGGAGCGTCTTTGAAGCGGCCTTGCGCGAAGAGTTGGGCTAGATTGCCCGTATCTCGTAATATATTAGATTGCATCTTAGTTTAGAAGTTAGAGTTTAACCCTGCACGGTTAGGTGCACGCCTGAATTAGAAAGTCCCTTGGACTATAAATATGTATCTAGGGTTATCGAGAAAAGGAGGACAATCACGTTCACAACAAACACAAATCAGGCGCATCGCCACCCCTTCTTTCGAGGGTTTCTCCCGGTAAGCATCTGCCTAGATCGCATCTTGCGATCTAGGCAGCACACGTTTATTCGTTTACCTTGTGCTGCTCGTGCTGAAGCGTTGTTGATGGCGAGTAGCACTATTTATCGTAGATGTTTTGGGGCTTGCATAGATGCTTTTCTTACGCATATCTGCTTAGCTATGCCGTCCCTTACACCTATCCAGGTGTAAGGGCAGCATCTTGCTTGTTCGTTACTTAGTAGATCCGATCTGTTATAGCTCCTTGTTCTTCAAGGATTAGTTTAATATCTGCATAGTTAGGCCTTACGCTGGGGTTGGACGATCCGGTAGTGCATTAGGTGTTGTTTGCCGTTCCTATAAGGGATGTTCCGGGAATTGACTTAAACGTTGGTTTTTAGGCCTCTTATAGGGGTAGTTTTCATCATCTTTCGTATCTGCTAGGCCCAACTACGTGTAGGATGTTCCGGTTATGCGGTGAAAACCCTAAACTGTTGTAGATTGGTTCAGCTTTGTTTTGATCAAGCAGATCCCCATGTCATTGAAAATCCAACGTGAACCATGGGGGATCGGCTCTTTGAGCCGATCCGCAGGGCAACCTGAGAGCCGATAGGCTCGTATTTAATGTTTACGTGTCTGCCATGCAACTAATCGAACCAATCCAACACCTTCCCGACCAGGTATAGGTGGTGGCACCCGCAACCGCCAGACGTGTGCCGAGCATTTGCGGGACGACGTCGAGGACCAGGGCCCGCTGCCGCCTTGAAGCCTCCCCTCTTCGTGTTGCTTAACCACTGCTCGCCGGTGGGTTTTGGCAGGCAACACATTTCGGCACGCGGTGGGACATCGGGACAATCTTCCGCAAGCAACCACGTCGACATCTCGCATCCGAGATGGCGGAAGAACCGGTCAAGTACGAAGATCTGCCTCGTGAGCATAAGAAGAAATATGATGAGCTCAAGGCTATCTTGGAAGCCGATCTCATCGGCGCTTTTGAGAAAACTCATTCACACGGGATCAAGTTCAAAGGGTTCCAACCCGAAGGTGTGCTAGATGGACTAGATCTATCTCTCCCTTCGGACGAACGTACCAGAGCCCTGCGACAGGAGGTCAACTATGCCGTTGCTCACTCTCTTCATCGGCATTCTGAGAGCCTGGTGAACACTTTGGAGTGTCGCGCTCAATGTGGTGCAAGAAGTCATGAAGCACAAGTACTCTCCGTCAGGACCTGCTCTAGGAACTCATCAAGGAGAGGTACCGCTCTACACAAGGCCACCACTGCAACACACGTTTGCCGCTCCACAGCAGCAAGGTTCACCGGCGTACGTCGTCTACAAGGTTGGAGGTGATCCTGGCGACTACCAATTCCTGTATGAGCCGCCCAAGGAAATTCCACATGGATACGTGTGCACATACGTGCCGGACTGCAACAACTGGATGACCCAGGTTACAGCAGGAAGGACTGCCATGGCAGGAGGAGTCGCTGGAGCAGGAAGCAGTTCTGGAGCAGATGCTGAGAAACAGGCGTGGCTAACTAAATATGCCACCAGTACAAGTCATGAACGAGCAACTTCTGCAGCTCCTACGGTGGATGAGATCACCGCAATCATGAGAGACCAGTTCGGCATCCTGCCGAAGAAGAGAATGATCGGCTATTCCAAGCCGTATCCCAACGAGTACGACCTGATCCCGCTGCCACCTAAGTATCGGCTCCCGACTTCACAAAATTCAGTGGATCAGAAGGAACCAGCTCAATTGAGCACGTGAGCCGATACTTGGCACAGTTGGGCATGGTCTCAGCTTCGGACGAGCTACGTGTGAGGTTCTTCTCACAATCTCTCACGGGTCCAGCCTTGGGTGGTACACCTGCTACTTGTGACTCGATTCGCACGTGGAAGCGTATGGAAGAGTAGTTTCACGTACAATACCATTCGGAAGCTATGAAAGCTAGCCTTGCCGATCTGACCCAGGTTCGGCAGAGACGAGGAGAGACGGTATCTGAGTACATCCAGAGGTTCAGGACCGTCAGGAACCGATGTTATTCGGTTTGCCTATCTGAGAAGGAAGCAGTCGAGCTGGCGATAGCAGGATTATCAGCACCGCTCAGAGATGTGACCTTCCAAGCAGAGTACAATTCACTGGCGCATATGGTTCAGAAATTGACATTGTATGAACAGCGCCACCCAGAATTGTACCAGGACAAGTACAAGCGCGTCGCCCTGATCGAGACTGACGAAGATGAAGATTCTGCAGGAGATCGGAGGTCGTCGTAGCCGAGTGGACCCGGGGGCAAAACCCGTGTCCCTGTAAGTGGGTGAAGCAACCAGGGCCTGTGAAAGGGTTTGACTTCGATTTGAGCAAAACGGAGCAAATTTTTGATTTGCTGCTGAAGGAGAAACAGTTGAAGTTACCCGAAGGCCACAAAATCCCCACGCCACAAGAGATGAACGGCAGGCCATACTGCAAATGGCATCACACGTTCACCCATTCCACCAACGACTGCAAAGTCTTGCGCGGACAGATTCAGATGGCGATAGAATAAGGCCGATTACTCTTCGGTCAGTTTACCATGAGAGTTGACACGCAGCCGTTTCCGGAAGTCAACATGGTCAATCTCAGTCACTGCATAGGACGCGAGCCAGGTTTCTCGTGTGATATCAATATGGCAGGGCTTGCAGATCGCCATGGCGAGGATAAGCCAGAGAGCAGCCGCTCTCGCGGCAAAGATAAGAAGGAGGCCGATCCACGCGACCGGCCCCAGCATGATGACAGACGGTATTTGACTGAGGAAGAGGTGATCAGCGTGCGGTATCAACGACCACTTTCCGCGCACCTCCTTAACAAATATGAACAGCAGTACGACCGACGTCGACGCTACGACGTAGATGATGATAGATATCGTCGGTCTGATGCAGACAACAGGAAATACCGTCGACACGAAGGGTATGAGCGTCACGCCGGAGGGAGGTCAAGGGAGCAAGAGGACATGGATAGGCATTGGAACTGTCCTTTCTTCAAACATGCTGGGACTCAGAATGAGCCGATTGCTACAATCGAGAACCGCCCAGAATGTAAGCAGAAGAAGGGGAACAAATGAAGTTTCAGTGTTCAAGCGTCTAGGACCTCTCCCACCTCAGAACAAACGAGCTGAGTCATCCCAAGATGAAGACTTCGAGGAGTCAGAGGAAGAAGATAGGTATCACCGGCCAAGGTGGTGCCCTGATGGACTCAGCCACTCCCAAAAGCGCAGAGTGCAACGTCTAAGAAACTTGGAAGAAGCCGAGGCGCAGTACCTGTACACGTTGAGGAAAGCACGGCCTGATCTGGCCGTGAAAATTCAGCAAACACTGGAGACAGAAGCTCGCCCACCAAAGAAAGTGTGGCGACCCAAGCAGACAAAAGCCGATGCAGTGGACATCGGTTGACAAACATGGTGGTTCTCCCATCAGAGTTTTGTGCTCCAAGAGATGAGGAAGCATCAGTGGCACAGTTTGATTGCGGGCCACGACCAGTTATCTTTGAAAAGCCACGAGAGAAGAGCTACATGCATCTGAAAGCCCTATACCTGAAGGGTTATATCAATGGGCAGCCTATCAGCAAGATGTTGGTTGACACAGGCAGCAGTCAACATAATGCCGTACTCATGTTACGACGTTTGGGACGTTCTACTGAAGATCTGATCAAGACCAACGTCACGCTGAGCGATTTCAACGGCCAACCGTCAGAAGCCAAGGGTGTTCTGAACGTGGACTTAACTGTCGGCCGAAAGACCATCCCTACATCCTTCTTCATCGTCGACAGCAAGAGCACTTACGCTGTCCTGCTAGGAAGGGATTGGATCCACGCTAATGTTGCATTCCATCCACGATGCATCAGTGCATCATACAATGGGATGGAGATGAAGTGGAGGTTGTTCATGCAGATGATTCGATCGATATCTCTTTGGCTGCCATGAACATCTGGGAAGCAACGACCAAAAGCCGCTCTCTGGAATCAATCTAGACGGCTGTGAGCGTATCGGCTACAAAAATGGGGTGAGGCTGGTCTTATCCACTCCTGACAGAGTAGCAAGATCCAAGTCTATGGACGACGTGGCAAGGCCGATCCCCTCGATCGGCCCCAAAAAATAAGAAACAAGGATCTCACTTCAAACATGCCACGACGTAGCAGAAACCAAGGAGTTGTAAACCCTCGTCAAACGTCGCAATGGAAAAGGAGGCCGATTCTAGCAATCGGCCACAAATAATCTCAACATGCCTTCTGCCTGTGTTCATCATTGATTTAGCAGGTGATAAAAAGCTGAGGTATGGGTTTACAGCAGCTGATGGACTGGAAGAGATTGACATTGGTCCTGGGGATAAGCCACGACCAACATTTATCAGCAAATAGTCGGATTACCAACTGCAAGGGGAGCCGATTCCAGCAATCGGCTAAAATTATTCGCACCACACATATTCACTGATGTGCTATTTAGCATAGTGAGTTGCGAAACAAGCTTGAATTGGCTGAAAAGCCGATATCTTCAATCACTTGAAGGATTCGGCTCGGGGGCATACACACAGAGAAGGTACAAGGCCATGAAGTATGTACCCAGGGGAAGCCGATTCATGAATCGATCGGCTAATAAAAAATCGAAAATACAAAAAATTTAAGCACAGCCGATGCGTAGACATCGACTTAAGAGTAAGAAGCCGATGCACGGCCATCGACTCGAGAGGTACAAGCATCAATGGAACAGTTGCTGATGGAGAGGTCCTACTGGAGGAACGCCTCGATGGGGTTGTGTGGCGACTCAGATCCTCTCTTCAAGGACCTCCAACTCCTCTTGCAAGTCTTCAGGTTCAGCAGTGTTAGCATAAGCATGCAGAACAGATTGAGGGTGAGCCTAACAAAGAGAGCTTATCTCTGCTAGGACCATGAGAATAGCCGATGACGAAGCGATCGGCTGTGGAGAGCATCAGAACTTCATCAGCATCCCCACTGAAGATGCATCAGTCTGCTAGAGATGGTGAGCCGATCCGAGCAGCAAGACGCAAGAATGGAGCTAGGAGGAGTTGGAGGGCTATTACATTTGAGGCTTCTTAGTTCAAGGGAGCTGCTGATCCTTCCAAGCTCTTCTAGTGCATTGGCTCTTTGGGCATAAGCTTCCCTGCCATGTTTTGATCTTTTGCTTTAGGGAGCCAATTTTGTTGGAATCGGCTGATTCTACACTACAACTTGGAAGCCAAGGGTGGCCCATTTGGCTGGTCCACTTCTATCCTCGCCTTGGCTGAGGCTCGGGGGGCAGTGGACTTAAAGATCCATGACCAGGTTTCATGATGGTCCCGTTCGGGGATGCTGATACGTCTCCAACGTATCGATAATTTCTTATGTTCCATGCTACTTTATCGATGATACCTACATGTTTTATGCACATTATATGTCATATTTAGCGCATTTCTGGAACTAACCTATTAACAAGATGCCGAAGAGCCCGTTGCTGTTTTTCGCTGTTTTTGGTTTCAGAAATCCTAGTAAAGAAATATTCTCGGAATTGGACGAAACTTTCGCCTAGGGTCCTATTTTTGCACGAAGTTTCGAAGACCGAAGAGATAACGAGTGGGGCCACGAGGGGGCCCAGACAGGTGGCCGGCGCGGCCCAGCCCGCCGCGCCGACCTGCCCCGGGCCCCTCGTGTGGCCCCCCGCGCTGACCCTCCGCCTACTTAAAGCTTCCGCGCGAAACCCCAGTACCGAGAGCCACGATACGGAAACCTTCCAAAGACGCCGCCGCGAATCCCATCTCGGGGGGATTCAGGAGATCGCCTCCGGCACCCTGCCGAGAGGGGATTCATCTCCGAGGACTCTACACCGCCATGGTCGCCTCCGGAGTGATGAGTGAGTAGTTCCACCCCTGGACCATGGGTCCATAGCAGTAGCTAGATGGTCGTCTTCTCCTGTTGTGCTTCATTGTTGGATCTTGTGAGCTGCCTAACATGATCAAGATCATCTATATGTAATTCTATATGTTGTGTTTGTCGGGATCCGATGGATAGAGAGTACTATGATTATGGTGATTATCAATCTATTGTTTATGTGTTGTTTATGATCTTGCATGCTCTCCGTTATTAGTAGAGGCTCTGGCCAAGTTTTTACTCTTAACTCCAAGAGGGAGTATTTATGCTCGATAGTGGGTTCATGCCTCCATTGAATCTGGGACAGTGACAGAAAGTTCTAAGGTTGTGGATGTGCTGTTGCCACTAGGGATAAAACATTGATGCTATGTCTAAGGATGTAGTTGTTGATTACATTACGCACCATACTTAATGCAATTGTCTGTTGCTTTGCAACTTAATACTGAGGGGGTTCGGATGATAACCTGAAGGTGGACTTTTCAGGATGCAGTTGGATGGCGGTCTATGTACTTTGTCGTAATGCCCAATTAAATATCACTATATTTATCATATCATGTTATGCATCGTTATGCCTTTCTCTATTTGTCAATTGCCCGACTGTAATTTGTTCACCCAACATGCTTTTATCTTATGGGAGAGACACCTCTAGTGAACCGTGGACCCCGGTCCTATTCTTTACATAGCATACAATCTACTGCAATTGTGTTTTACTATTTTCTTTGCAAACATCTTCCACCCGATACGGTTAATCCTTTGTTACAGCAAGCCGGTGAGATTGACAACCTCACTGTTTCGTTGGGGCAAAGTACTTGGGTTGTGTTGTGCAGGTTCCACGTTGGCGCCGGAATCCCCGGTGTTGCGCCGCATCACATTTCGCGACCATCAACCTTCAACGTGCTTCTGGCTCCCACCGGTTCGATTAAACCTTGGTTTCATACTGAGGGAAAACTTGCCACTGTGCGCATCATACCTTCCTCTTGGGGTTCCCAACGGACGTGTACATCTACGCGCATCAGTAGTCATACCGGCTGGAAGGAAGCAGGGACGGATCATGAGTAAAACTGCCAGGTGCTGTCGTCATCGGCAAGGTGGTCTAACCCGAGGGAGCCATATTTTTAAATTTTCAAGCTCCTGATAAGGAAAGTTCTGAACCATTCTGATACTTCCTTGGGTTCGGTTTGATGCCTGGAAGACTGTGCAAGGTTGCCTTAGTGATTTGGAGTGGTTGAGGATTACCGTTTGAGGATCGGAATTGGGACAAGGATTGCAGGTTATTATTTGAGGGATAACTAAATTAACCTGTCTCGCATTTTATCCGGAAGGACTGATGCGTTGCCATCGTCTCATTAAGGCATTGACCACCTTTGACAATCAGAAAGGGGCAAGAGGTTAAATCGGATGATTGGAAATTGAATTGAGAGAACACCCTCATCTTCATTGATTAAAAAAGGTGATTTCTTACAAAGAAAAGCCGATTGCTCAAAGGGAACAGATTACTATTGCTAATCTTATGCTAGTAAGTCCCTACTCTAAGGGCTGTTGCTGTCTTCGCCGTCGCTGGGGTAGCTGCCGTCATCGCTGCTGTCGACGATTTCCTCGTTGCTACATCGTAACCTTCAGCGGAGGCTTCTTCCTCTTCATCATCATCGTCCTCATCGGACCAAGCCCAGCCACGGATGCGCTTTGGCGGCGGTTCGTCGGAGGAGGTGTCATCCTCCTGTTCTTGCTTCGTGTCGGAGGAGACGTCTTCATCTTCATCGTCCTCTTCTTCTTCTTTGGTAGAGGAAGTGAATTTGCCCCGGAAGGGGGGGTCGTTGCTGTCGCTCTCCGCCTCCAGTTCTCCGTCGATCAAGAACCGAAGGTCATCTTCCCCGTCAGTCAGGGGCATGTCGCCATCCGACCAGACGAGGTCCTCGGGTCGGCCCTCTGGCACGAAGTCGAAGTCGAATTCTTGCTCATCCCAATGCTCGGGAGCGTGCCGATTGTACGCTTCCATCTGATTGACCTCCGGCTCTGCTTCACTCGAGGAAGAGGATTGGGAGGAGGAAGAGGAAGACATGGATACAGAGGAAGAGGGTTTTTTGGCTGACGGCTGGTTTGGAGCAAGGGGATAAAGAGGTGAACTGTTCAATGCAGTTAAATAAAAGGAGATATACTGGAAATTTAATGCTCGAACAGTTTCCGAGGATGCGGTGCCAAAACTGTCAGATCGCGCAGAGAAGTTGAGAAGGCAAGGCGTCATGATGAAGAATACTGCGACGGTTCTGCTCTGTCACGACATGACCCCTCGAAGAAAATCAGAGTGGTTTTGAAATTATCATTACCAAAACCAGGGGGGCATGTGTTATCACCAGATTTTGGCCAAATCAGGAGATGGGCCGTAAGTGGAGATGGGCTTTAAGGACATACACATGGAGCGTCTTTGAAGCGGCCTTGCGCGAAGAGTTGGGCTAGATTGCCCGTGTATCTGTAATATATTAGATTGCATCTTAGTTTAGAAGTTAGAGTTTAACCCGTGCACGGTTAGGTGCACGCCTCAATTAGAAAGTCCCTTGGACTATAAATATGTATCTAGGGTTATCGAAAAGGAGGACAATCACGCTCACAACAAACACAAATCAGGCGCATCGCCACCCCTTCTTTGAGGGTTTCTCCCGGGTAAGCATCATGCCTAGATCGTATCTGCGATCTAGGCAGCACACGTTTATTCGTTTACCTTGTGCTGCTCGTGCTGAAGCGTTGTTGACGGCGAGTAGCACTATTTATCGTAGATGTTTTGGGGCTTGCATAGATGATTTTCTTACGCATATCTGCTTAGCTATGCCGTCCCTCGATATCTAGCTGCCCTTACACCTATCCAGGTGTAAGGGCAGCATCTTGCTTGTTCGTTACTTAGTAGATCCGATCTGTTATAGTTGCTCCTTGTTCTTCAAGGATTAGTTTAATATCTGCATGATTAGGCCTTACGCTGGGGTTGGACGATCCGGTAGTGCATTAGGTGTTGTTTGCCGTTCCTATAAGGGATGTTCCGGGAATTGACTTAAACGTTGGTTTTTAGGCCTCTTATAGGGGTAGTTTTCATCATCTTTCGTATCTGCTAGGCCCAACTACGTGTAGGATGTTCCGGTTATGCGGTGAAAACCCTAAACTGTTGTAGATTGGTTTAGCTTTGTTTTGATCAAGCAGGATCCCCATGTCATTGAAAATCCAACGTGAACCATGGGGCGATCGACTCTTTGAGCCGATCCGCAGGGCAACCTGAGAGCCGATAGGGCTCGTATTTAATGTTTACGTGTCTGCCATGCAGGAACTAATCGAAGCAATCCAACACCTTCCTGACCAGGTATAGGTCAGGTGGCACGCCCTTGCAACCGCCAGGACGTGTGCCGGAGCATTTGCGGGACGACGTCGAGGGACCAGGGCCCGCTGCCGCCTTGGAAGCCTCCCGGCTCTTCGTGTTGCTTAACCACTACTCGCCGGTGGGTTTTGGCAGGCAACACCTTCACATGTCACATTTTTGAAATTGGTCTGATGACGGAACAGTATGGCCTTTCCAACCGTCCATAACCGTGGACACGGCTATTCGAATAGTTTTTACACTTTGCAGAGGTCGCACACTTTTGCCACAACATTTGCAATAATCTGTTGATGCGCGTAGATGTACACGTCCGTTGGGAACCCCAAGAGGAAGGTATGATGCGCACAGTGGCAAGTTTTCCCTCAGTATGAAACCAAGGTTTAATCGAACCAAGGGGGAGCCAAGAAGCACGTTGAAGGTCGATGGTCGCGAAATGTGATGCGGCGCAACACCAGGGATTCCTGCGCCAACGCGAACCCGCACAACACAACCCAAGTACTTTGCCCCAACGAAACTGAGGTTGTCAATCTCACCGGCTTGCTGTAACAAAGGATTAAACGACGAGTGGAAGATGTTTGCAAAGAAAATAGTAAAACACAATTGCAGGAGATTGTATGCTATGTAAAGAATAGGACCGGGTCCACAGTTCACTAGAGGTGTCTCTCCCATAAGATAAAAGCATGTTGGGTGAACAAATTACAGTCGGGCAATTGACAAATAGAGAAAGGCATAACAATGCATATACATGATATGATAAATATAGTGAGATTTAATTGGGCATTACGACAAAGTACATAGACCGCCATCCAACTGCATCTATGCCTAAAAAGTCCACCTTCAGGTTATCATCCGAACCCCCTCCAGTATTAAGTTGCAAAGCAACAGACAATTGCATTAAGTATGGTGCGTAATGTAATCAACAACTACATCCTTAGACATAGCATCAATGTTTTATCCCTAGTGGCAACAACACATCCACAACCTTAGAACTTTCTGTCACTGTCCCACATTCAATGGAGGCATGAACCCACTATCGAGCATAAATACTCCCTCTTGGAGTTAAGAGTAAAAACTTGGCCAGACTAGTAACGGAGAGCATGCAAGATCATAAACAACACATGAACAATAGATTGATAATCACCATAATCATAGTACTCTCTATCCATCGGATCCCGACAAACACAACATATAGAATTACATATAGATGATCTTGATCATGTTAGGCACCTCACAAGATCCAACAATGAAGCACAACAAGGAGAAGACGACCATCTAGCTACTGCTATGGACCCATGGTCCAGGGGTGAACTACTCACTCATCACTCCGGAGGCGACCATGGCGGTGTAGAGTCCTCCGGGAGATGAACCCCTCTCCGGCAGGGTGCCGGAGGCGATCTCCCGAATCCCCCGAGATGGGACCGCGGGCGGCGTCTCAGTAAGGTTTTCCGATCGTGCCTCGGCACCGGGCTCGCGACCAGCTTAAGTAGGCGGAGGGTCAACGCGGGGGCCACACGAGGGCCCAGGGGTAGGTCAGCGCGGGCCCCCGGCCACGCCGCCTCCCCTCCGGCCGCCGTGGCCCCACTTCGTTAGCTCTTCGGTCTTCCGGAAGCTTCGTGCAAAAATAGGACCCTGGGCGAAAGTTTCGCCAATTCCGAGAATATTTTTACTAGGATTTCTGAAACCAAAAACAGCAGAAAACAGCAACTGCTCTTCGGCATCTTGTTAATAGGTTAGTTCCAAAATGCATAAATATGACATATAATGTGCATAAAACATGTAGGTATCATCAATAAAGTAGCATGGAACATAAGAAATTATCGATACGTTGGAGACGTATCAGCATCCCCAAGCTTAGTTCTGCTCATCCCGAGCAGGTAAAACGATAACAAAGATAATTTCTGAAGTGACATGCCATCAAAATCTTGATCATACTATTTGTAAACATATGTAATGAATGCAGCGATCAAAACAAAGGTAATGACATGAGTAAACAACTGAATCATAAAGCAAAGACTTTTCATGAATAGTACTTCAAGACAAGCATCAATAAGTCTTGCATAAGAGTTAACTCATAAAGCAATAAATCAAAGTAAAGGTGTTGAAGCAACACATAGGAAGATTAAGTTTCAGCGGTTGCTTTCAACTTATAACATGTATATCTCATGGATATTGTCAACATAAAGTAATATAACAAGTGCAATATGCAAGTATGTAGGAATCAATGCACAGTTCACACAAGTGTTTGCTTCTTAAGGTGGAAGGAGATAGGTAAACTGACTCAACAATAAAAGTAAAAGAAAGGTCCTTCAAAGAGGAAAGCATCGATTGCTGTATTTGTGCTAGAGCTTTTATTTTGAAAACATGAAACAATTTTGTCAACGGTAGTAATAAAGCATATGAGTTATGAAAATTATATCTTACAAGTTGCAAGCCTCATGCATAGTATACTAATAGTGCCCGCACCTCGTCCTACTTAGCTTTGACTACCGGATCTTTGCATGCCATGTTTCAACCAAGTGTCACAAAGGGGTACCTCCATGCCGCCTGTACAAAGGTCTAAGGAGAATGCTCGCATTTTGGATTTCTCGCTTTTGATTATTCTCAACTTAGACATCCATACCGGGACAACATGGACAACAGATAATGGACTCTCTTAAATGCATAAGCATGTAGCAAAGTTATTATTCTCATATGAGATTGAGGATATATGTCCAAACTGAAACTTCCACCATGGTTCATGGCTTTAGTTAGCGGCCCAATGTTCTTCTCTAACAATTTTGCATGCTCCAACCACTAAAATGATAGATCCTTCATACAAGACGGACATGCATAGCAACTCACATGATATTCAACAATAGTTGATGGCGTTCCCCAGAAGCATGGTTATCGCACAACAAGCAACTTAATAAAATATAAAGTGCATAAGTACATATTCAATACTACGATAGTTTTTAAGGCTATTTTGTCCCATGAGCTATATATTGCAAAGGTGAATGATGGAATTTTAAAGGTAGCACTCAAAAATTTACTTTGGAATGGCGGAGAAATACCATGTAGTAGGTAGGTATGGTGGACACAAATGGCATAGTAGTTGGCTCAAGGATTTTGGATGCATGAGAAGTATTCCCTCTCGATACAAGGTTTAGGCTAGCAAGGTTATTTGAAGCAAACTCAAGGATGAACAAGTGCAGCAAAACTCACATAAAAGACATATTGTAAACATTATAAGACTCTACACTGCCTTCCTTGTTGTTCAAAACTCAATACTAGATATTATCTAGACCTTAGAGAGACCAAATATGCAAATCAAATTTTAGCAAGCTCTATGTATTTCTTCATTAATGGGTGCAAAGCATATGATGCAAGAGCTTAAACATGAGCACAACAATTGCCAAGTATCACATTATCCAAGACATTTTAGAATTACTACATGTAGCATTTTCCAATTCCAACCATATAACAATTTAACGAAGAAGAAACTTCGCCATGAACATTATGAGTAAAGCCTAAGGACACATGTGTCCATATGCAACAGCGGAGCGTGTCTCTCTCCCACAAAGTGAATGCTAGGATCCATCTTATTCAAACAAAAACAAAAACAAAAACAAACCGACGCTCCAAGTAAAGAACACAAGATGTGACTGAATAAAAATATAGTTTCAGGGGAGGAACCTGATGATGTTGTCGATGAAGAAGGGGATGCCTTGGGCATCCCCAAGCTTAGACGCTTGAGTCTTCTTAAATATGCAGGGGTGAACCACGGGGGCATCCCCAAGCTTAGAGCTTTCACTCCTCTTGATCATAGTATATCATTCTCCTCTCTTGACCCTTGAAAACTTCCTTCACACCAAACTTCAAGCAAACTCATTAGAGGGTTAGTGCATCATTAATAATTCACTCATTCAGAGGTGACACAATCATTATTTTCACTTCTGGACATTGCATAATGCTACTGGACATTAGTGGATCAAAGAAATAAATCCAACATAGCAAAAGAGGCAATGCGAAATAAAAGGCAGAATCTGTCAAAAACAGAACAGTCCGTAAAGACGAATTTAAAGCTGGCACTAGACTTGTTCAAATGGAAAACTCAAAACTAATGAAAGTTGCATACATATCTGAGGATCACGCTCGTAAATTGGCAGATTTTTTCGAATTTTCTACAGGGAACTGTGCCCAGATTCGTGACAGACAGCAATGCTGTTTCTGCGCAGCGATCCCAAATATAACATCAACTTTGACATAGAAACTTTACTTGGCACAAAAACATGATAAGGAGAGGTTGCTACAGTAGTAAACAACTTCCAAGACTCAACAAAACAAAAAATTGCTGTAGGTAAAAACATGGGTTGTCTCCCATAAGCGCTTTTCTTTAACGCCTTTCAGCTAGGCGCAGAAAGTGCAAATCAAGTAACATCGAGAGTAGAAGCATCAACATCATAGCTTGTTCTAATAATAGAATCGAAAGGCAACTTCATTCTCTTTCTAGGGAAGTGTTCCATACCTTTCTTGAGAGGAAATTGATATTTAATATTACCTTCCCTCATATCAATAACAGCACCAACAGTTCGAAGAAAAGGTCTTCCCAACACAATAGGACAAGATGCATTGCATTCGATATCCAAGACAACAAAATCAACGGGGACAAGGTTATTGTTAACCGTAATGTGCACATTATCAATCCTCCCCAAAGGTTTCTTTTTAACATTATCGGCAAGATTAACATCCAAATAACAATTCTTCAATGGTGGCAAGTCAAGCATATCATAAATCTTTTTAGGCATAACAGAAATACTTGCACCAAGATCACATAAAGCATTACATTCAAAGTCATTGAATTTCATTTTAATGATGGGCTCCCAACCATCCTCTAATTTTCTAGGAATAGAAGTTTCAAGTTTTAGTTTCTCTTCTCTAGCTTTTATGAGAGCATTTGTAATATGTTTTGTAAAGGCTAAATTTATAGCACTAGCATTAGGACTTTTAGCAAGTTTTTGTAAGAACTTTATAACTTCAGAGATGTGGCAATCATCAAAATCTAAATCATTATGAGCTACAGCAATGGGATCATTGTTCCCAAGGTTGGAAAAAATTTCAGCAGTTTTATCACAAGCAGTTTCAGCAGTTTTAGCAATTTCAGGCAGTTTTGTACGCTTTGCACTAGGAGTAGAAACATTGCCAACACCAATTATTTTACCATTGATAGTAGGAGGTGCAGCAACATGTGAAGAATTAGCATTACTAGTGGTGGTAATAGTCCAAACTTTAGCTACATTATTCTCTTTAGCTAGTTTTTCATTTTCTTCTCTATCCCACCTAGCACGCAGTTCAGCCATTAATCTTATATTCTCATTAATTCTAACTTGGATGGCATTTGCTGTAGTAGTAATCTTATTATCAATATCATTATTAGGCATAACTTTCAATTTTAAAAGATTAACATCGGAGGCAAGTCTATCAACTCTAGAAGCGATAGTATCAATTTTATCAAGCTTTTCCTCAACAGATTTGTTAAAAGCAGTTTGTGTACTAATAAATTCTTTAAGCATGGCTTCAAGACCAGAGGGTACATTCCTATTATTGTTGTAAGAATTCCATAAGAATTACCATAACCATTACCATTAGCAGAAGGATATGGCCTATAGTTATTACCAGAGTTGTTCCTATAAGCATTGTTGTTGAAATTATTATTTTTAATGAAATTCACATCAACATTTTCTTCTTGAGCAACCAATGAAGCTAAAGGAACATTATTTGGATCAACATTAGATCTACCATTCACAAGCATAGACATAATCACATCAATCTTATCACTCAAGGAAGAGGTTTCTTCAACAGAACTTACCTTCTTACCTTGTGGAGCTCTTTCCGTGTGCCATTCAGAGTAATTTATCATCATATCATCAAGAAGTTTTGTAGCCGCCCCCAATGTGATGGACATAAAGGTACCTCCAGCAGCTGAATCCAATAAATTCCGCGAAGAAAAATTTAGTCCTGCATAGAAGGTTTGGATGATCATCCAAGTAGTCAGTCCATGGGTTGGGCAATTCTTTACCAAAGTTTTCATTCTCTCCCATGCTTGAGCAACATGTTCAGTATCTAATTGTTTAAAATTCATTATGCTACTTCTCAAAGATATAATTTTAGCGGGAGGATAATATCTACCAATAAAAGCATCCTTGCATTTAGTCCATGAATCAATACTATTCTTAGGCAAAGATAGCAACCAATCTTTAGCTCTTCCTCTTAATGAGAAAGGAAATAGTTTCAATTTAATAATATCACCATCTACATCCTTATACTTTTGCATTTCACAAAGTTCAACAAAATTATTGAGATGGGCAGCAGCATCATCAGAACTAGCACCAGAAAATTGATCTCTCATAACCAAATTCAGTAAAGCAGGTTTAATTTCAAAGAATTCTGCTGTAGTAGCAGGTGGAGCAATAGGTGTGCATAGGAAATCATTATTATTTGCATTTGTGAAGTCACACAACTTAGTATTTTCAGGAGTATTCATTTTAGCAACGGTAAATAAAACAAACTAGATAAAGTAAATGCAAGTAACTAATTTTTTTGTGTTTTCGATATAGAGAGCAAGACAGTAAATAAAGTAAAACTAGCAACTAATTTTTTTGTGTTTTGATTTAGTGCAGCAAACAAAGTAGTAAATAAAATAAAGCAAGACAAAAACAAAGTAAAGAGATTGAGAAGTGGAGACTCCCTTGCAGCGTGTCTTGATCTCCCCGCAACGGCGCCAGAAAAAGTGCTTGATGCGCGTAGATGTACACGTCCGTTGGGAACCCCAAGAGGAAGGTATGATGCGCACAAAGTGGCAAGTTTTCCCTCAGTATGAAACCAAGGTTTAATCAACCAGTAGGAGCCAAGAAGCACGTTGAAGGTTGATGGTCGCGAAATGTGATGCGGCGTAACACCAGGGATTCGCGCCAACGCGGAACCCGCACAACACACCCAAGTACTTTGCTCCAACGAAACAGTGAGGTTGTCAATCTCACCGGCTTGCTGTAACAAAGGATTAAACGTATCGAGTGGAAGATGTTTGCAAAGAAAATAGTAAAACACAATTGCAGTAGATTGTATGCTATGTAAAGAATAGGACCCGGGTCCACAGTTCACTAGAGGTGTCTCTCCCATAAGATAAAAGCATGTTGGGTGAACAAATTACAGTCGGGCAATTGACAAATAGAGAAAGGCATAACAATGCATATACATGATATGATAAATATAGTGAAATTTAATTGGGCATTACGACAAAGTACATAGACCGCCATCCAACCGCATCTATGCCTGAAAAGTCCACCTTCAGTTATCATCCGAACCCCCTCCAGCATTAAGTTGCAAAGCAACAGATAATTGCATTAAGTATGGTGCGTAATGTAATCAACAACTACATCCTTAGACATAGCATCAATGTTTTATCCCTAGTGGCAACAGCACATCCACAACCTTAGAACTTTCTGTCACTGTCCCAGATTCAATGGAGGCATGAACCCACTATCGAGCATAAATACTCCCTCTTGGAGTTAAGAGTAAAAACTTGGCCAGAGCCTCTACTAGTAACGGAGAGCATGCAAGATCATAAACAACACATGAACAATAGATTGATAATCACCATAATCATAGTACTCTCTATCCATCGGATCCCGACAAACACAACATATAGAATTACATATAGATGATCTTGATCATGTTAGGCAGCTCACAAGATCCAACAATGAAGCACAACAAGGAGAAGACGACCATCTAGCTACCGCTATGGACCCATGGTCCAGGGGTGAACTACTCACTCATCACTCCGAGGCGACCATGGCGGTAGAGTCCTCCGGAGATGAATCCCCTCCGGCAGGGTGCCGGAGGCGATCTCCGAATCCCCCGAGATGGGATGCGGCGGCGCCTCAAGGTTTTCCGTATCGTGGCTCTCGGGGGGTTTCGCGACGGGCTTTAAGTAGGCGGAGGTCAACGCGGGGGCCACACGAGGGGCCCAGGGGTAGGTCGGCGCGGCCAGGGCTGGGCGCGCCGCCTCCCTCCTCCGCCTCGTGGCCCCACTTCGTTAGCTCTTCGGTCTTCGAAGCTTCGTGCAAAATAGGACCCCGGGCGAAAGTTTCGTCCAATTCCGAGAATATTTCTTTACTAGGATTTCTGAAACCAAAAACAGCAGAAAACAGAACTGGCTCTTCGGATCTTGTTAATAGGTTAGTTCCAGAAATGCATAAATATGACATATAATGTGCATAAAACATGTAGGTATCATCAATAAAGTAGCATGGAACATAAGAAATTATCGATACGTTGAGACGTATCAGGCCAATGGCCCTGATTTATCACACTCCGTGCGGACTACCAACCATAACATTTCACTTACATACCCTAGTATAGGCACCTTCCCATGAGCTTGGCCTCCAAAGTGAAGACAAAACCGTCACTGGAATTGCACAGGGCTTGGGCCGGACATTCACCTCATTTCACGTCATTTCACATCATTTCACATTTCAATGGAGGCAACCTCGGCATAACCCCTATGACGCTTGTTTAGAGGGAACCCATACTAAGGCACATAAATTTCCAGTTAAGCCCTTACCCATAATCAGGTATTGTGGGGGTACTTGTAAAATTGGAATGGTATCGCATCCGAACCCAACCATCAGTTTTTGTAAAGTTCACCATGTCATTCACAAGTCATATTCACCTTCCAAATCTTTCAATAGAATGACTCATCATTCCAAGGTTTTCAAAGTCATTTCATTTCACATGTTCCCATCTAGAGTAGTCAATTTTATTTGTTAGCACTAGCAACTAGTCTTGAGGGGTGCTAACTAGCTTGTATTGCTCTAGGCTAAATTTGATGCTCTTGTTCTACTCTATATCTAGACCAAGTGAATCATGAATCAAAAGGTAAACTTTGATAAACCAAAGTCAAAAACTTGTAAGGTAAAAACTTGGGATAGGATCATTAATCATAAAGGAATATGTAATGGTGCCTTGCTCTTGTAGAGCTTTGCACTTGGGTAACTTGCAAGAGTGTACGTATAGCTTGCCTTGATTGGGGTAGTGATCAAAGTTCTCTTCTTCTTCTTGGTAGAAAATCTCCTCTTCTTGGTAGTCTCCGGTACTAGTGTCTATAAACGAATACGAGGATAACAATCACCAATCAATACTTAAGGGGACTACTTAGCCTTAATGGCTCACTCAAGATGATCTATTATCATCACAATCATTAATTAACAACAACTAGGGTTTTCTATTTAGTGGTAGGAAAATAATTTCCTCTCATTGAAATATTTATTAGAGTTTCTATTTAGTTCCTTAGAGAAATAATTTCTTCTCATTGAATCCTGTTAAGATTTAATCTCCTCAAATAATAAGGTATGAGTACATGTTGACCAAGGTCAGCACTTCATATTTATCATTTGGGGAAAATAATTTAAATGAGGTATTATACCTCATGCAATTTAAATACTACTATAGACATGATTTAATATTCTAAAATAATAACATATGAGGTCATGAGAACTAATGTCAACACCTCACATTGAATTACTTGGAACAATGATTTAAATGAGGTGCTACACCTCATATAATTTAAAAACTATTTTTGAAATAAATTAGATGAGCTAGAAATGGCCATATAGCCACTATTTGAACCTAGCCCATGATCATATGAAACAACCATGTCATATTTTTGCATAAACAATTAGAGTATTTGAAATATGAATTATGAGAATTTGAATCACCTCAAAATTCATTATGGTTGATTTTTAATAATTGTTTGAAGTTTGAAAAGGCTCTGCCTTGTTATTTTTATTGCATCATTTCTAAAATGACTCTAGGGTTGAGACCAGTGTAGTTGTTTAGAGAATTTCATAAGCTTTCCAAATATATAAAATTCATCAAATTTGGTTATGTAGATTTTATTCTATTTAATTTTGAACATAGCATCTGAGAAGAAATTGCATTAAATCGAAATATTCAAATTTGAAATGGTGGGCTTAGGCGGGAAAGACTAAACGGGCCGAAGAGATAGAAATAGAGAAACCCGCGAAACGGCATGGTTAGATCTGGTGCGTAGGATTAGAACACGATCCAACGGTCCACGACCATCGTCGTCTCCGGCGAGAGGGTTACTGGCAGCGGCGAGGGTTGGGGACCGGCGAGCTCACCGGCGGCCCGCGAGGAAGGCGTTGCAGGAGGAGGTTGTCGACGACGGCGAGGTGAATGGCGGTCGTGGAGGAGCTGAGGTGGCGCCAATTGCCGGCGGTCGCGGCGGCGCCACGGGCTCCGACGTGCAATTGGGCGGCTCGGTGACTAATATGGAGCGAGAGGGTGCGAGGAAGCTCAGAGAGGAGAGGGGAGTGGAGTGGTGTGCTCAGATGATGAAGGGGAGGATCCGTTTATAGGTTCGAGAGGTGGCCGAGGCGCATGGGGGCGGTTGATCATGGCGACGATGCTACGGGCGGTGAAAGGGCAAGGGATGGGCGCATGACGATGCAAACAGGCCTGATCGTCATGCACATGATGGCGAGGACGGTGGACGGAGGAAGCGAGGGTCGTGGTCCAGGGCACCGGCGGACCAACGAGAGCGCCGGGCTATAGGGCCGTGGAGCGAGCTAGGAGGAGGAGACGTTGGGGAGGCAGAGTGAGAGGAGGGAGGAGGTCGGGGTCAACGGGGCGCGTGCGTGTACTGACGCATCCTGGTGTCGTGGGCGCGTGCTGGTACGGGTGTTGTCGGCTTCTCCTTGGCCAGGGCTCGCGCCAGTGGTTGCAGGGAGTGAGGTCAACCTTGTTGATAAGGTCAGAGAGGGAGAGGAAGAGAGGGGGCATGTGGTGGAATGGTGGTGATCATGTGGCCGGCATGTTGATGGCATTGGATCTCGTATGCATGGTTCTTGGTCTCTGAGGGCATGGCAAGGTTGAGTGATGTGAGTCCAGGCTATTTGACATGGTGGGCAAGGTGAGAGGGGTCTATGGCATGCATATTTGATCAAAGCCAAAAGTGTGTGTGACATATGCAATGATAATTGTATGGCTTGGGTCATGGTGATCATGCAAGGCTAGGTCATCACTTTTAGAGAGTTGTTAGTGGTACAATGTACTATAGATGAGCCAAAGAGAGAGAGGGTGAGGTGGTGAATAGTGGGTGGAATAGTGGTTGTACTCTATGTGTTAATATTCATAAGCAAAGGTCTCATGTGTGTTTGAATTTAGCCAAATTTCTACATGGGAGTGATCTAAATAATGTTTGGCAACAATTGGTGGCCTTGGTTTGAATTTTGGAAAGGTTTTGTGAAAATTCTAAAAATGGGGGAAATCTAGAATATGATTCAACATTGCCACTTTGCACTCTTATATTAAGCAATAGTAAAGGAGTTGGTCAAAGTGGTCAACATCAAAAGTGTTCATCTTGATGAGGTCTTGGATGAGGTGCAAAGACTTGAGAAGGTTTAGTTTAGAAATATTTTAATACAACGGCTCGAAGAGGGTAAGATGTTAGAATTGTCACAAGTGACCATTATCATATGTGATGGTTTTTGATTTTCTATTTATTTGATTTGCATTTCTTTGATTCAAAAGTGATTTTTATTACTTTAGGAATATTTCCAAACCATTGGAACAATTTAAAAAGGACTAGGTTAAAGATTTATAAAAGTGGCCATAGACTCATATGTGAATTTCATATTTTATTTTCATTTCTTTTTCTTTGACCAAAATCACTACTTTGAGTTCATGGGGTGTTATGTTAGGTTTCATAATGAGTTCAAACCATTTGGCAAGGTAAAGGTGGCATAATACAAGAATTGCAATTATGGCTAGGTGCCACATATGTCTTTTTTCCTTTATTTTATTTTCTTTTTATTTGTTTCTTGTTGACTTCCAAAGAGCAAGGTTTAGGGTTTAATATCATTGGTGAACACTTAAAACAAGCATCATGGCAAAAGTCATCACACACATGCATGAGCACTATGCTCCTAACTTATTTTAATAAAAGTTTTTGTTGGTTCCAAATTTTGGGAAAATAGAAAAATGAATGTTTCTTTGTTTTAAAAATTTGGGGTGTTACATACCCTTCCCCCTTAAACAAATCTCGTCCCGAGATTTTAAGAAAAGTTAGGTTCCTAAGAGAGATTGGGCATTTTGATTAACATGAAGACATACTGTGCTTCCTGAGCTTCTGTGGCACTCAGGTGGTAGAGACGGCTGCCATGTTATCTGTTCCTTTTAGCAGCAAAGCGCGTGCTTGGCAGGTAACGGTATTGGGGATTCTTTACTAACCTTTTGGGGCACTCATTGGAGTAGTGACCCACAATTCCACATTCATAACAAGTTATGGTTGACTTGTCTTTTGGGGTGACGGGGACAGCGTTGCTTCCAGTCCTTGGGGCAGTATTGGGGTTGTTGTGGTTACCATTGGGGTGGTTGTTGTTGTTGGTGTGGTTGTTGTTGTTGTTGTTGTTGTTGTTGTTGTTGTTGTTGTTGTTGTTGTTGTTGTTGTTGTTGTTGTTGTTGTTGTTGTTGTTGTTGTTGTTGTTGTTGTTGTTGTTGTTGTTGTTGTTGTTGTTGTTGTTGTTGTTGTTGTTGTTGTTGTTGTTGTTGTTGTTGTTGTTGTTGTTGTTGTTGTTGTTGTTGTTGTTGTTGTTGTTGTTGTTGTTGTTGTTGTTGTTGTTGTTGTTGTTGTTGTTGTTGTTGTTGTTGTTGTTGTTGTTGTTGTTGTTGTTGTTGTTGTTGTTGTTGTTGTTGTTGTTGTTGCTGTTGTTGTTGTTGTTGTGGCCTCCGGGCTTCGGATGGCCTCCGTTGTTGGTGTAGCTTGGGCGGTATGTCTGAGCAGGGGCTTGTTGTATCTTGGGGCAAATCCTCCAGTTGAATTGTTGCGGTGCCTATGCATTGTTGGGTCCATTCTCGTTCATCATCCCGCGCTTGCGGTTTTCGTTGGCTTGATGCGCTCCTTCCATCGGATGGCTGAGTCCACCAGGGGTTCTATGTCGAACGAATGTTCACTAACACACCATCTCATCGTAAGTCCTGCTAGAAATCTCCTTCCTCTTCTCATTGGTGTCGGTCTCATCGGGGGCGTACCTTGACAGTGTGAGGAATCTGTCGCGGTATTCCACCACCGACATCCTTCCTTGCTTGAGTTCACGGAACTCGTCTCTCATCTTCTTGATCAGTCCTTGAGGCACATGGTACTTGCTGAACTTGAGCTTGAAATCTTCCCAAGTCATCATTTGTCCCGCATTAATTGCACGGGCACTTGTCCACCAGGCTCTGGCAGTCCCGACAGATAGTGGGTGGCGAACAGACTTTCTCTGCGGCTTCTACTCCCGCAACTTCTAGGTTGTTCTCCATTGTCTGGAGCCAGTCATCAGCATCTAGGGGCTCTTCTGTCTTGCTAAACATTGGTGGGTAAGTGTTCTGAAAGTTCTTTAACTTCGATCCAGGATGATCGTGGTTTCCATGGCCTTGATTATTCTGAGCTATCTGCTGCAGTGCAGCGATATTGGCTTGTCGTTCAGCCTTCGGCTTCTCGGTCGCCATCATCCTGAGCATTTGCATCATTGCATCTTGGTTGGTGCTGGGGGTTGGTGGGGCCATCTGAACATGGAGGTAGATGCTAAGATAAGAGGGAAATTTCTATGGTTTGTTTGGGTTAAAGTTCACAAAGTTTCATAACTTGAGTAGTGTTGAGGGGGTAAAAACCAACAACACTTTTTCATTCATACCAAACATCACATATTACAAAGCTAACACACCGTTGGTTTTAAGAACCATTCATTGCTCTACGATACAAGGGGATCCTGATACAAACTCACACCTACTCAAGTGACTTAGTGATGATACTCTTCATTTGGAATGGTGGGTTCTTCATCTTCATGGGTGGTGTGCTTAGCGACAAGCGCGGGTGTTGTCCAACTCCTTGCGGGTCTTGTGTAGCAGGAAGTCCAGGCATGCCACATAGTGGTTCATCTCCGGGTGCTGGTTCTCCTCAATGTCGTCGTCATCAGTAGAAGAAGCGAGTGTTCTTGATCTTGTTCTCATTTTTCCCACACAGACGGGCGATTGCTTCTTGCATGGCTTTGGCTATTCCATCCTTCCAAGTGTTTCCCGTTACAGAAAACCATATGGTTTCCCATATTGGGGCTCCAAGCTTTCCTCTCAGATCTGCAGTAACTTCCCACCGAGGTTGTCTTCCTGATTGATTATTGAGTGGTATTCCAAAGAACTCGGGATACGGGCGTCCTAGAAATTCAACTAGTTTCTCCAGATCCTTCTCGGACATTAGGTCTCTTCCGTGGCCAAGCTGATAGGACTCATAGTGGTACTCCATCTGTGAAGCATTAGGATGAGTAAGTTAGAGAAGTGAGCAAGTGTGTCAAATTTTAGGTAGGATTACAAGGAAAAGTAGAGCATGGATTTCTCATTTTGAAAAGATCTCAAGGATAAGAGTGAGAATAAGTTTTCATAAATATTCACTTCATTTGTTTTTGAAACTAAGTTTTTCAGACGTCCATTCTAACTAGGGTCTCCTAAGGTCAAACAATGGCTCTGATACCAACTTGTCAACACCCGGAATTTTAAGTCCAGATGCCTATTATGCCATACATCGCAATCCCAGGAATATTGTTTTTGCGAGACATAATAGATTGATATCACAGAACATCATTCATTACAACACATAATTGTCTTACATCAAAGGATCACATGATCCAGTCTTAATACAACATAGTGGATCTAGAGATCCAATTACAAAACACATAGCGGAAGCGAAGTAGCGGTTGTGGTCCATCGGTTCCACAGGAACGTTGACGCCGTGAGTAGTCCTAGTTGTCGTAGACGCCTTGATGTCCATCTTCATGGCACTGGTTCTCTTCTTCATAGTCTGGCCATTTGAATAGCCAGGGGACAAAGCCATGAGTACTTTAAAGTACTCGCAAACTAATACTAGTGTAAGCACTATCAACTATAGTAATGGGGTGCTAAGCTCTAGGTTCATTTGCATAAAGCCAGTTTTATTTCATAAGCATTTAGTAATAAAAGACTCTTTAGTTGTCTAACTAGACTCAAGTGGGAACATTAGTGTCATTCCCACAACTCTGTTGTGATTCAAGTCAAATTCACCATTCACCTTTCAAGTTCAAGTCACAAGTCATATGTCACATTTTTGAAATTGGTCTGATGACGGAACAGTATGGCTTTTCCAATCGTCCATAACCGTGGACACGGCTATTCGAATAGTTTTACACTCTGCAGAGGTCGCACACTTTTGCCACAACATTTGCAATAATCCGTCAGGGTTAACTGGCCCTGATTTATCACACTCCGTGTGCGGACTACCAACCATAACCTTTCACTTACATACCCTAGTATAGGCACCTCTCCCCATGAGCTTGGCCTTCCAGTGAAGACAAACCGTCAGGGGTGATACCGCTGCTGCAAAATGGGACCCGCAGGTTAAAATAAAGGAAATGGCTCCCACGTCTGCCCACCTCTCTGCCTCCCTGCCGGCGATCTCCCTTCTCCGGCCGTTCTAGCCTCCATCCAACCCAACACCACCTTCCTCTTCCTCACCACATCCTCTCGGGTCCGCATCCGATGGCGGTCCTGGACTCTCCATCACCCTTGGTTTGACTCCTTCCGGTCGCATTTGCCAGGAGGTTCCGGCGATCGTGGAAGCGTAAGGTTCATCCGACGTCCGGATCTCTGGGCATTTTACTATATGGTGGTGTCCTTTGGTAGGTCCTCCTTCGACTTGATGAAGAATCTGTTGATCTTGCTCTGGAGGCGGCGATCGGTGGTTTTTGTGGAGATCTAAAGGTGTCAGCCCTAAGGGATCGTGTATTATCCTTCACGGTCTCTTCCTTGAAGGTTTGTTTTTTGATCTATGATCGTAAGTTTTACAGCTGCCCGCATTTCAGATGTTATTATCATCTTTGGGGTTATGGGGGCCCCAATTGGGCAAGGGAGCTGGTTCTTTGGGAGAAGGAGTGTGCTGGGAATGGATCTTAGCGGCTCGAAGAAAAAAGCTTTACTGTTCGTCCTTCACGTCGATCTCTTGGCAGCCAAGAAGGCACAATGTCGTAGAGACAAGGCACTTGCTCCTTTGCCTCGCAGAATGGCAGTCCTCGGCGCCGCTGCCTAGGCTCCGGACCTCGCCGACGTTAGCTCCGCATTTTGAATTTGGTAGCATGCAATCCAGTTCCAGCTAGGCTGTTTCGTCTGCTTTGATTGTTCCGTTGGATCTGCCTTCTAGCTTTGCGGGCGCGGGTTTATTTCTCCGGCCCATCTTCCCTCGCAACCGATGTGGCTGCGTCGCTTTCTTCTCCTAGGCCAGTGTTCTCGGTCTGATTCCCTCGGATGGCTTGGTGGGCCTTGTGGACAAATGGGCTTGGATGTTTGGAAATGTCGCGTTGCTCGAGTATGTCTCACGAAACAATTAATTGTGTTAATAAAATCAGGTGTAAATCTTGTTATTCCTATGGCCATTTTGCTAAGAAGTGTTTAAATAGTAAGGCTCTAAAAGGAAAGAAATGGGTTCCGATTTTAAAGGGATCGGCTCATGGATATTTTGGCCGGTAGCTGCCCCCTCATCTTCCTCGGCAGTTCCACGAGTTAACCCTGTTGTTTCGCCTCCCTCTGCTCTCATCTCGCCGCCACGCGTATTGTGACATCGGCTGCCGCCGCCACCACCTGACTCCATGGCCAACTTCGAGTTCGATCCGACCCGTGGGTACCTCCTGGCTTTCACATTATTGATGGAGGACCAACTCGTCGCCACGCACCTTTGTTACTCCTTCAGGACCGATGGTGGATGCATAAGGATGGGCGGTACGATGGTAGACCCTCCTCCACCCGAGAACTGATGCAGCGCACCATGGATCAGGTTAGGAACTTCCTACTGGATAGGGACATTGAACTTGTCAATCATATGCCTTGGTCTCGTGGGGTTGGCGTTTCAATTTCTTTAATCCCGTTGTTCGTGCGGGTCCGTGGATCATGGGGTCCGGCAACCGGGTGATTTTTCGCTACGTTTTATCAAGCACAATGAGGGGCAGGGTTTTCGGGTGCAAACATGGTGCGTATACCGTGGCTTATGTTCATAGGCACGCCAATGGACTTTAGGAATACCGAAACTATTGCCGAAGCTATAAATACTTTGGTGAGTTCCATTACCGCATAGAGATATTCGAAGTGCAGAATTTTGGTGTATGCCACCTTTCCTTCGCCGGCCCTTGTCCCTCGTGATGTGGTTTTTCGTCAGCCAAAGGTGGCAAGGTTCTCTCGTGCTACGCACTTTGGATCTCTCCTTACATCCTCTCTCGCTGTGCACCGATACGTCTCCAACGTATCGATAATTTCTTATGTCCATGCTACTTTATTGATGATACCTACATGTTTTATGCACATTATATGTCGTATTTACATTTTCTGGAACTAACCTATTAACAAGATGCCGAAGAGCCGGTTGCTGTTTTCTGCGTTTTTGGTTTCAGAAATCCTAAAGGAAATATTCTCTTAATTGGACGAAATCAACGCCCATGGTCCTATTTTTGCACGAAGCTTCCAAGACCGAAGGGGAGACGAAGTGGGCCACGAGGTGGCCACGCCACAGGCGGCGCGGCCTAGGCCCTGCCGCGCCGACCCATGGTGTGGGCCCCCGTGCAGCCTCTTGACCTGCCCTTCCGCCTACAAATAGCTCCGTCGCGAAACCCCCAGTACGAGAGCCACGATACGGAAAACCTTCCGAGACGCGCCGCCGCGAATCCCATCTTCTAGGAGATCGCCTCCGGCACCCTGCCGGAGAGGGGATTCATCTCCCGAGGACTCTTCATCGCCATGATCGCCCGAGTGATGAGTGAGTAGTTCACCCCCGGACCATGGGTCCATAGCAGTAGCTAGATGGTCGTCTTCTCCTTGTTGTGCTTCATTGCTGGATCTTGTGAGCTGCCTAACATGATCAAGATCATCTATCTGTAATACTATATGTTGTGTTTGTCGGGATCCGATGGATAGAGAATACTATGATTATGGTGATTATCAATCATTGTTTATGTGTTGTTTATGATATTGCATGCTCTCCGTTATTAGTAGAGGCTCTGCCAAGTTTTTACTCTTAACTCCAAGAGGGAGTATTTATGCTCGATAGTGGGTTCATGCCTTCATTGACACCGGGGACAGTGACATAAAGTTCTAAGGTTGTGATGTGTTTTGCCACTAGGGATAAAACATTGATTCTATGTCTAAGGATGTAGTTGTCGATTACATTACGCACCATACTTAATGCAATTGTCTGTTGCTTAGCAACTTAATACTGAATGGGGTTCGGATGATAACCTGAAGGTGGACTTTTTAGGCATAGATGCAGTTGGATGGCGGTCTATGTACTTTGTCGTAATGCCCAATTAAATCTCACTATATTTATCATATCATGTATATGCATTGTTATGCCCTTCTCTATTTGTCAATTGCCCGACCGTAATTTGTTCACCCAACATGCTTTTATCTTATGGGAGAGACACCTCTAGTGAACTGTGGACCCCGGTCCTATTCTTTACATAGCATACAATCTACTGCAATTGTGTTTTACCGTTTTCTTTGCAAACATCTTCCACTCGATACGTTTAATCCTTTGTTACAGCAAGCCGTGAGATTGACAACCTCACTGCTGGGGCAAAGTACTTTGTTTTATGCGATTCCACGTTGGCGCCGAATCCCGGTGTTGCGCCGCATCACATTTTGCGACCATCAACCTTCAACGTGCTTCTTCTACTGGTTCGATTAAACCTTGGTTTCATACTGAGGGAAACTTGCTTCTATACGCATCATACCTTCCACTTGGGTTCCCAACGGACGTGTGCATCTACGCGTATCAAGCTAAATTTTCGTTGCCGGGGAGATCAAGACACGCTGCAGTCTCCACTTCTTCAATCTCTTTACTTTGTTTTTGTCTTGCTTTATTTTATTTACTACTTTGTTTGCTGCACTAAATCAAAATACAAAAAATAGTTGCTAGTTTTACTTTATTTACTGTCTTGCTCTCATATCAAAAACACAAAAAAATTAGTTACTTGCATTTACTTTATCTAGTTTGTTTTATTTAACGTTGCTAAAATGAATACCCCTGAAAATACTAAGTTGTGTGACTTCACAAATGCAAATAATAATGATTTCCTATGCACACCTATTGCTCCACCTGCTACTACAGCAGAATTCTTTGAAATTAAACCTGCTTTACTAAATCTTGTCATGAGAGATCAATTTTCTGGTGTTAGTTCTGATGATGCTGGTGCCCATCTCAATAATTTTGTTGAACTTTGTGAAATGCAAAAGTATAAGGATGTAGATGGTGATATTATTAAATTGAAAGTGTTTCCTTTTCTCATTAAGAGGAAGAGCTAAAGATTGGTTGCTATCTTTGCCTAAGAATAGTATTGATTCATGGACTAAATGTAAGGTTGCTTTTATTGGTAGATATTATCCTCCCGCTAAAATTATATCTTTGATAAGTAGCATAATGAATTTTAAGCAACTAGATACTGAACATGTTGCTCAAGCGTGGGAGAGAATGAAAACTTTGGTAAAGAATTGCCCAACCCATGGACTGACTACTTGGATGATCATCCAAACCTCTTATGCAGGACTAAATTTTTCTTCGAATTTATTGGATTGCTGGAGGTACTTTATGTCCATCACATTGGGGGCGGCTACAAACTTCTGGATGATATGATGATAAATTACTCTGAATGGCACACGGAAAGAGCTCCACAAGGTAAGAAGGTAAATTCTCGTTGAAGAAACCTCTTCCTTGAGTGATAAGATTGATGTGATTATGTCTATGCTTGTGAATGGTAGATCTAATGTAGATCCAAATAATGTTCCTCTAGCTTCATTGGTTGCTCAAGAAGAAAAATGTTGATGTGAATTTCATTAAAAATAATAATTTCAACAACAATGCTTATAGGAACAACTCTGGTAATAACTATAGGCCATATCCTTCTGCTAATGGTAATGGTTATGGTAATTCTTATGGAAATTCTTACAACAATAATAGGAGTGTACCCCTGGTCTTGAAGCTATGCTTAAAGAATTTATTAGTACACAAACTGCTTTTAACAAATCTGTTGAGGAAAAGCTTGATAAAATTGATACTATTGCTTCTAGAGTTGATAGACTTGCCTCTGATGTTAATCTTTTAAAATTGAAAGTTATGCCTAATAATGATATTGATAATAATATTACTACTACAGCAAATGCCATCCAAGTTAGAATTAATGAGAATATAAGATTAATGGCTGAATTGCGTGCAGGTGGGATAGAGAAGAAAATGAAAAACTAGCTAAAGAGAATAATGTAGCTAAAGTTTGGACTATTACCACCACTAGTAATGCTAATTCTTCACATGTTGCTGCACCTCCTACTATCAATGGTAAAATAATTGGTGTTGGCAATGTTTCTACTCCTAGTGCAAAGCGAACAAAACTGCCTGAAATTTGCTGAAACTGCTTGTGATAAAACTGCTGAAATTTTTTCCAACCTTGGGAACAATGATCCCATTGCTGTAGCTCATAATGATTTAGATTTTGATGATTGCCACATCTCTGAAGTTATAAAGTTCTTGCAAAAACTTGCTAAAAGTCCTAATGCTAGTGCTATAAATTTAGCCTTTACAAAACATATTACAAATGCTCTCATAAAAGCTAGAGAAGAGAAACTAAAACTTGAAACTTCTATTCCTAGAAAGTTAGAAGATGGTTGGGAGCCCATCATTAAAATGAAATTCAATGACTTTGAATGTAATGCTTTATGTGATCTTGGTGCAAGTATTTCTGTTATGCCTAAAAAGATTTATGATATGCTTGACTTGCCACCATTGAAGAATTGTTATTTGGATGTTAATCTTGTTGATAATGTTAAAAAGAAACCTTGGGGAGGATTGATAATGTGCATATTACGGTTAACAATAACCTTGTCCCCGTTGATTTTGTTTTGGATATCGAATGCAATGCATCTTGTCCTATTGTGTTGGGAAGACCTTTTCTTCGAACCGTTGGTGCTGTTATTGATATGAGGGAAGGTAATATTAAATATCAATTTCCTCTCTCAAGAAAGGTATGGAACACTTCCCTAGAAAGAGAATGAAGTTGCCTTTGATTCTATTATTAGAACAAGTTATGATGTTGATGCTTCTACTCGCGATGTTACTTGATTTGCACTTTCTGCGCCTAGCTGAAAGGCGTTAAAGAAAAGCGCTATGGGAGACAACCCATGTTTTTACTAAAGCAATTTTTTTGTTTTGTTGAGTCTTGGAAGTTGTTTACTACTGTAGCAACCTCTCCTTATCATGTTTTTGTGCCAAGTAAAGTTTCTATGTCAAAGTTGATGTTATATTTGGGATCGCTGCGCAGAAACAGCATTGCTGTCTGTCACGAATCTAGGCACAGTTCTCTGTAGAACATTCGAAAAAATCTGCCAATTTACGAGCTTGATCCTCAGATATGTAGGCAACTTTCATTAGTTTTGAGTTTTTCCATTTGAGCAAGTCTGGTGCCACTTTAAAATTCGTCTTTACGAACTGTTCTGTTTTTGACAGATTCTGCCTTATTTCGCATTGCCTCTTTTGCTATGTTGGATGAATTCTTTGATCCATTAATGTCCAGTAGCTTTATGCAATGTCCAGAAGTGAAAAGAATGTTTGTGTCACCTCTGAATATGTGAATTATTAATTGTGCACTAACCCTCTAATGAGTTTCTAAGTTTGGTGTGAAGGAAGTTTTCGGATCAAGAGAGGAGTATGATATACTATGATCAAGAGGAGTGAACTCTAAGCTTGGGGATGCCCCCGTGGTTCATCCCTGCATATTTTGAGAAGACTCAAGCGTTTAAGCTTGGGGATGCCCAAGGCATCCCCTTCTTCATCGACAACATCATCAGGTTCCCCCCCCGAAACTATATTTTTATTCCATCACATCTTGTGTTCTTTACTTGGAGCGTCGGTTTGTTTTGTTTTTTTGTTTTTGTTTGAATAAGATGGATCCTAGCATTCACTTTGTGGGAGAGAGACACGCTCCGCTGTTGCATATGGACAAATATGTCCTTAGGCTTTACTCATAATATTCTTGGCGAAGTTTCTTCTTCGTTAAATTGTTATATGGTTGGAATTGGAAAATGCTACATGTAGTAATTCTAAAATGTCTTGGATAATGTGATACTTGGCAATTGTTGTGCTCATGTTTAAGCTCTTGCATCATATGCTTTGCACCCATTAATGAAGAAATACATAGAGCTTGCTAAAATTTGATTTGCATATTTGGTCTCTCTAAGGTCTAGATAATATCTAGTATTGAGTTTTGAACAACAAGGAAGACGGTGTAGAGTCTTATAATATTTACAATATGTCTTTTATGTGAGTTTTGCTGCATCGGTTCATCCTTGAGTTTGCTTCAAATAACCTTGCTAGCCTAAACCTTGTATCGAGAGGGAATACTTCTCATGCATCCAAAATCCTTGAGCCAACTACTATGCCATTTGTGTCCACCATACCTACCTACTACATGGTATTTCTCCGCCTATTCCAAAGTAAATTGCTTGAGTGCTACCTTTAAAATTCCATCATTTACCTTTGCAATATATAGCTCATGGGATAAAATAGCCTTAAAAACTATCGTAGTATTGAATATGTACTTATGCACTTTTTCTTATTAAGTTGCTTGTTGTGCGATAACCATGCTTCTGGGGAACGCCATCAATTACTCTTTATTGAATATCATGTGAGTTGCTATGCATGTCTGTCTTGTCTGAAGGATCTACCACCTTAATGATTGGAGCATGCATATTGTTAGAGAAGAACATTGGGCCGCTAACTAAAGCCATGAATCATGGTTGAAGTTTCAGTTTTGGACATATATCCTCAATCTCATATGAGAATAATAATTCTTGCTACATGCTTATGCATTTAAGAGGAGTCCATTATCTGTTGTCCATGTTGTCCCGGTATGGATGTCTAAGTTGAGAATAATCAAAAGCGAGAAATCCAAAATGCGAGCTTTCTCCTTAGACCTTTGTACAGGCGGCATGGAGGTACCCCTTTGTGACACTTGGTTGAAACATGGCATTGCGAAGATCCGGTAGTCCAAGCTAAGTAGGACAAGGTGCGGGCACTATTAGTATACTATGCATGAGGCTTGCAACTTTTAAGATATAATTTACATAACTCATATGCTTTATTACTACCGTTGACAAAATTGTTTCATGTTTTCAAAATAAAAGCTCTAGCACAAATACAACAATCGATGCTTTCCTCTTTGAAGGACCATTCTTCTACTTTTATTGTTGAGTCAGTTTACCTATCTCCCTCCACCTTAAGAAGCAAACACTTGTGTGAACTGTGCATTGATTCCTACATACTTGCATATTGCACTTGTTATATTACTTTATGTTGACAATATCCATGAGATATACATGTTATAAGTTGAAAGCAACCGCTGAAACTTAATCTTCCTTTGTGTTGCTTCAATACCTTTACTTTGATTTATTGCTTTATGAGTTAACTCTTATGCAAGACTTATTGATGCTTGTCTTGAAGTACTATTCATGAAAAGTCTTTGCTTTATGATTCAGTTGTTTACTCATGTCATTACCATTGTTTTGATCGCTGCATTCATTACATGTTTACAATAGTATGATCAAGATTATGATGGCATGTCACTTCAGAAATTATCTTTGTTATCGTTTTACCTGCTCGGGACGAGCAGAACTAAGCTTGGGGATGCTGATACGTCTCCAACGTATCGATAATTTCTTATGTTCCATGCTACTTTATTGATGATACCTACATGTTTTATGCACATTATATGTCGTATTTACGCATTTTCCGGAACTAACCTATTAACAAGATGCCGAAGAGCCGCTGGTCGTTGTTTTTGGTTTCAGAAATCCTAGTAAGGAAATATTCTGAATTGGACGAAATCAACGCCTGTGGTCCTATTTTGCACGAAGCTTCTAGAAGACCGAAGGGGAGTTCAAGTGGGGCCACGAGGTGGCCACGCACAGGCGGCGCTGCACTCGGCCGCGCCACCTCCATGGTGTGGGCCCCCGTGCCGCCTCTGACCTGCCCTTCCGCCTACAAATAGCCTCCATCGCGAAACCCCCAGCACCGAGAGCCACGATACGGAAAACCTTCCAGAGACGCCGCGAATCCCATCTCGGGGATTCAGGAGATCGCTCCGCACCCTGCCGGAGAGGGATTCATCTCCCGGAGGACTCTTCATCGCCATGATCGCCTCCGGAGTGATGAGTGAGTAGTTCACCCTGGACCATGGGTCCATAGCAGTAGCTAGATGGTCGTCTTCTCCTTGTTGTGCTTCATTGTTGGATCTTGTGAGCTGCCCAACATGATCAAGATCATCTATCCGTAATACTATATGTTGTGTTTGTTCGGGATCCGATGGATAGAGAATACTATGATTATGGTGATTATCAATCTATTGTTTATGTGTTGTTTATGATCTTGCATGCTCTCCGTTATTAGTAGAGGCTCGGGCCAAGTTTTTACTCTTAACTCCAAGAGGGAGTATTTATGCTCGATAGTGGGTTCATGCCTTCATTGACACCTGGGACAGTGACAGAAAGTTCTAAGGTTGTGATGTGTTGTTGCCACTAGGGGTAAAACATTGATTCTATGTCTAAGGATGTAGTTGTCGATTACATTACGCACCATACTTAATGCAATTGTCTGTTGCTTAGCAACTTAATACTGAATGGGGTTCGGATGATAACTCAAGGTGGACTTTTTAGGCATAGATGCTTGATGGCGGTCTATGTACTTTGTCGTAATGCCCAATTAAATATCACTATATTTATCATATCATGTATATGCATTGTTATGCCCTTTCTATTTGTCAATTGCCCGACTGTAATTTGTTCACCCAACATGCTTTTATCTTATGGGAGAGACACCTCTAGTGAACTGTGGACCCCGGTCCTATTCTTTACATAGCATAATTCTACTGCAATTGTGTTTTACTGCTTTCTTTGCAAACATCTTCCACTCGATACGTTTAATCCTTTGTTACAAGCGGGTGAGATTGACAACCTCACTATTTCGTTGGGGCAAAGTACTTTGGTTTTGTTGTGCAGATTCCACGTTGGCGCCGGAATCCCTGGTGTTGCGCCGCATCACATTTCGCGACCATCAACCTTCAACGTGCTTCTTGGCTCCCTGGTTCGATTAACCTTGGTTTCATACTGAGGGAAACTTGCTTCTATACGCATCATACCTTCCACTTGGGGTTCCCAACGGACGTGTGCATCTACGCGTATCACCAGTGTTCACCCTGCAGATGAAGACCAAATGCCATTGAATGGAAATCCACATCCTATGCATGGTAATCTTCACCCTGATAACCTGAACTTTGTGCAGCCTGAATATCCTGAAGTAGGTTGGAATGTTGCACCTGTTGAGGAGGTGCCTCGCTTTGTTCCCCTCGATCAAATGCAGCATGGGCAAGTTTGTGCTTGGGATGTGCATGTGCAGGGTTCGGATGTGGGTTCTGTGGTTTCATCAGCTTCTGGTCCTGATGAACCTCCCGTGGTGCAAGTTATGGTGGCTGAGCCAGTGGATGAACAAGTTCCTGCTGTGGTGCATGAGGATGCTGAGATTCAGGTACCTGTGGAGCTACCTGTTGCTGCTGATGGTATTGGTGCTCCGTTGGCCTTGGACCCAGTGATTGCTGCTCTGAATGGTTTGGATGGAGAGGTGGTTGCTGCAGAAGTGCAAGAGGCTCCTGTTATTGTGGCTAATGTTGCTCCTCTGATAGTGAATGAGGTGGCCGCTGAGGGAATGCAAGATGTTCATGGTGATATGGTTGCTCCTGATGTTGCTGTCATGGATGTGTTGATGGAGGAGCAGGACATAGTTGCTGGGGTTGCTCTGCATGAGTTGGGAGTGGAGGGTTCTCTAGCCTTGGTGCCTTTTGTGCCTAAGCGCTCTTGGGAGTCTGCTTTTGTTGATAATGCTCATTTGACTGCATTTGATGGTTCTGGGTCTGTTGATGTTCAGCAGCGTAAACCTTGGGTGCATGCCAGCTTAAAGAATATCAAGATCATTGACAATGTGGGAGGGTCTGAGATGAGCCCTGTGTTTGATGTTTCATCGGATAAGCAGATGAGCCCCCCTATTGCTGCTACTAGCCCTGTTACTTCTGGCCCTTTTGCCATTGGGGTTTCGGCTGACAAGAAGTATAGAGGGAGGCAGAAGAAGCAGAAGACTGTGGTGCAAGATGGCCCTAGGCGTTTTACTAGAAGTCAGTTGGTGCTCGATGGTCTGCAGACACGTCCGAGGAAGAGAAGCAAGAAATCTGATGTGCCACAGGGATCATCTGTGGCCCCTACCATTGCTAGTGAAGCTCCTGGTCAGCATGTGCCTCCTCCTGTGCCTATTACTGTCCTGCAGAAGATTGGGAGTATGCTAGAAATTGATGCCAACTTAATCTCGGCTGAGAAGCTTATGGCCTCAGGGGAAGCTGAAGCAAGCACCAAGTCTCCAAATGATATTTGAAGACAATTGCAGAGGGTGGGATAGTGGTGTGGTCTTGGTCTTTTTATTTATCAGTATGTCTGTGTTTGGGTTGGTCAGTTCTGTGTCTGTTAGTGTCAACTGCTGTTATTTTGTCTCCTTTGTGTTTTATGCTCTGGAGGTTGGTCTTGTTTCTAGTAGGTTATGCTCATAGTTGGTCATGGTAATGTCGTTGTACTTATGGATTATAATATAAATATGCTAGTTTGGAAGGTGCTTTGTTGGAATATCAGGGGGTTGAATGCCTATTAAAGGTAGAGCATATACATGGTCTAATATGCAGCAAGACCCTCTTTTGGAGCAGCTAGATTGGTTTTTCACAAGCAGCTCATGGATTTCCAACTATCCTAATACAGTGGTTTCTCCTATGGCAAAACCTACTTCTGATCATATCCCTTGTCTTGTCAGTATTGACACAGTAATTCGAAAAGCCCATCTATTCAGGTTTGAGAATTTTTGGGTTCATCAGAGGGGCTTCTTTGAATGTGTCAAGGAAGTGTGGGAACAGCCAATTAACCTTCCTTCTAGTGCTGCAGTCCTAGCAAGGAAGTTAAAGCTTTTGAGAGTGGCCCTCAAGCACTGGAAGATGTCTTTGTCCAAATTAAAGCTACTCATTGACAAGTGCAACCTTGTGATTCTGTTTTTTGATAACCTGGAGGAAGTTAGAGCTATGTTCGTTCATGAGTTTAATTTCAGGAAAATAGTACAACACCAACTTCAGAGACTGCTTAAATCTCAGCATAATTACTGGAAGAAAAGATGTACTGTGAGGTGGATGAAGATGGGTGAGGAAAACACAAAAAATTCCATGCCATGGCTACAGAGAGGTATAGAAGGAATAATATCTCAATTTTGAAGTTATCTGATGGACACATTGTCACTGACCATGACCTCATGGCAGCTGAGGCATGGACTTGTTATAAAAACAGAATGGGTACTTCAGTGGGCATTCAGATGAGATTTGATTTACAGAGATTAATTCCCATTGTGGAAGGGCTGGAGGATATTGTTGTTCCTTTCAGTATTGAGGAGATGGATGTTGTGGTTAAGTCAATGCCTCCTGATAAAGCTCCTGTTCCTGATGGGTTTAATGGATTCTTTATGAAGAAATGTTGGTCCATTATTAAGGAGGATTACTACACTTTAGCCAGGGATTTTCATCATCAGAGTACTTCTGTGGAGAATATTAATTCTTCTTATATCACTTTGGTGCCAAAGACTACTTCTCCTGAGAAAATCAATGACTTTAGACCTATCTCTTTGACAAATACTGGGGTTAAGTTTCTTTCCAAAATGGTTGCTGATAGGCTTCAACTTAAAATGGCTTCTTGTGTGCATAAGAACCAGTATGGGTTTATTAAAGGCAGGACTATTCATGATTGCTTGGGGTGGTCTTTTGAGTATTTGCATCAATGCAAGATGTCCAAGAGGGAGATTGTGGTTCTTAAATTAGATTTTGAGAAAGCTTTTGATTCTATTGAGCATGAGGCCTTATATTTGGTGTTGAGGAGAATGGGGTTCCCTGAGTTATTTATTTCCTGGGCCAAGAGCTTGCTTGAGACTGGCACTTCTGTTGTGCTTGTAAATGGGGTTCCTGGAAGAAACTTCAGATGCAAGAGAGGGGTCAGGCAGGGTGATCCTTTGTCTCCACTTCTTTTTGTGCTAGGGGCTGAGTTATTACAGTATATTATCAATGATCTTAAGGACAGAGGACTTTTACAGTTACCCATCCCTGTTCATCAGCAGGATTTTCCTATAGTTCAATATGCAGATGACACTATACCGGTGTCAGCAGATCCTGTGCAGTTGGCAGTACTCAAGGAGGCTTTGCATGATTTTTCTTTGTCAACTGGCTTGGCAATTAATTTTCATAAGTCCTGCATGTTACCTATCAATATTTCAGCTGATTGTGTTAAGGCCCTGGCTCTGAGTTTTGGTTGTGTAATGGGTTCTTTCCCATTTACTTATCTAGGTTTGCCAATGGGTACCACTAAGCCTAAGATGGTGGATTTTTTGCCTTTCGTGGATCGGATGGAGAGGCGTTTGACTGCTAGTTCTTCCTTTCTGGCTTATGGAGGCAAGCTGCAGCTGATTGGTTCTTGTCTTTCATCCATGCCTATTTTTTTCCTTTGCTCTTTGGACATTCCTGAGGGGATTTTGAAGCAAGTAAATAGAATCATCAGGCAATGTTTGTGGAGGAAGAGGGGAGAGGATTCCACAGGTTTATCATTGGCATCATGGGAGATGGTGTGCAAAGTGCAAACCCAAGGATAAGGGAGGTTTAGGCATTCTTGATTTCAGCAAGTTGAATGAGGGTCTTCTAATGAAGCATCTGCATAAATTCTACAATAAGAAAGATACTCCCTGGGTGCAGTTGGTTTGGAATTATTATAATAATGAGGTGCCTCATGCTTCTAAATTATGTGGTTCATTCTGGTGGAAGGATATTGTGAAGTTGGCTGGGAAATATATTCCTCTTTGCAAGATCACTATTGGTACTGGTGACACTGCTTTATTTTGGTCTGATAAGTGGCATGCTCAGCTTATGATGCAGAGTTTCCCGAGAATGTTCTCATATTCCTTGGATGATAAGCTCTCGGTGAGGGATTTCTTGCTAACTAATAATAAATATGAGCTGTTTGAGTTGCCATTGTCACAGCAAGCTTATCAGGAGCTTCTTGGCCTGGAACTTGTCTTAGATCAGTGCCAGCTGCAGGATGGTATAGCTAATTCATGGAGCACAGTTTGGAAGGGAGGAGTGTTTTCCTCTCAATTATATTACAAGCATTGCTTTAGTACCTTGCCTGATGTGGGAATTTTCAAATGGATTTGGAACAGTAGGGTTATTATGAGAATTAAAGTGTTTGCTTGGCTGCTGGTCAGTGATAGGCTCAACACTAAGGATATGCTGAGAAGGAGGAATTGGAATATTGCTGATAATTCTTTTTGTGTTCTCTGCCCGGCACATATTACTGAAGATTGTATGCACTTATTTTTTCATTGTAATTTTAGTGTAAGGATATGGAATTATCTTCAGATTGAATGGGAGCCTGGCCCTACTTTGGAGGTTATAGTTCAAGATGCCATGAGGAAATTCAGCAAACCTTTCTTCTCTGAAGTAGTGATTATTGCTCTTTGGCACATTTGGAAGCAGAGAAATGAGGCTATCTTTCAGGGTATCATGCCTTCTTTTAGGGGTTGGAAGAGTCGTTTTGTGTTAGATCTCTCTTTGCATAAGCATAGGGTGAAGGAGAAGCATGTTCAGAGTTTGTCAAGATGGATTGACTCTCATTTGTGATTTTGTAGTGTAGATTGTTGTAAATATTTGTACAGTGGTTGCTTTGGTTTGATAAAATACTGTGGGGCTCAAGCCTTACAGTTTATGCTAAAAAAAAAAAGAACCGTCAGAAGGGGCCGGACATTCACCTCATTTCACGTCATTTCACATCATTTCACATTTCAATGGAGGCAGCCTCGGCATAACCCCTACGACGCTTGTTTAGAGGGAACCCATACTAAGGCACATAAATTTCCAGTTAAGCCCTTACCCATAATCAGGTATTGTGGGGGTACTTGTAAATTGGAATGGTATCGCATACGAACCCAACCATCAGTTTTTGTAAAGTTCACCATGTCATTCACAAGTCATATTCACCTTCAAAATCTTTCAATAGAATTACTCATCATTGATACGTCCAAAACGTATCTACTTTCCCGAACACTTTTGCTATTGTTTTGCCTCTAATTTGTGTATTTTGGATAAAACTAACACGGACTAGCGCTGTTTTCAGCAGAACTGTTCTGGTGTCTCGTTTTTGTGCAGAAATCCAACTTTCGGGAAAATCCTCGGAATTTATGCAGAAGGCCCTATTTTCCCAAAATACTGACGGAGCCAGAAGGGCAAGTGAGGAGGAGGCCCGAGGGCCCCACACCATAAGGCGGCGCGGCCTAGGGGGGGCCGCGCGGCCCTATGGTGTGGCCCCCTCGACTGGCCTCCGACGCCCCCCTTCGGACTACTTATCGGGTTCGACCTAAAAACGCACGGAGAGAAGTCGAAGTCGCCAGAAACCCTCCGGAGAGCCGCCACATCGCGAAACTCCGTCTCGGGAGCCAGAAGTCTCCGTTCTGGCACTCCGCCGGGACGGGGAATTGGAGGAGATCTTCACCGCCATCACCGCCAACGCCTCTCCATCGACCAGCCATGTTTCCCCCATCCATGTGTGAGTAATTCCCCCGCTGTAGGCTGAAGGGGATGGTAGGGATTGGATGAGATTGGTCATGTAATAGTCATAAGATTGTTAGGGCATAGTGCCTAGTATCCGTAGATGTCACTTTTATGATATTGTTGCAACTTGTTATGCTTAATGCTTGTCACTAGGGCCCGAGTGCCATGATCTCAGATCTGAACATGTTATTGATTCATGAAGATATTCGTTGTTTATGATCTTATCTGCAAGTTGTATACACATGTCGCTGTCCGGAACCAATGGCCCCGAAGTGACAGAAATCGGGACAACCGGAGGGAATGGTAGCGATGTGAGGATCACATGTGTTCACGGAGTGTTAATGCTTTGCTCCGGTACTCTATTAAAAGGAGTACCTTAATATCCAGTAGTTTCCCTAGAGGCCCGGCTGCCACCGGCTGGTAGGACAAAAGATGTTGTGCAAGTTTCTCATTGCGAGCACGTACGACTAAATATGGAACACATGCCTATTGATTGATTAGTACTTGGATACCGTTTTATTATTATCTGCAAATGCCCTGCTTTGATTGTTACATGAGTTTCTCTCATCCATGCAACGCCCGTTAATCCGTCCTGTGCCTACAGTATTTTAATCCTGCTGTTTACTATAATCACTACTGTCTTTATTTCACTGCTGCTGTTATTTCACTATTCCTACTGCTATAAAACTGTTACTACGATAAACTCTTGCGAGCAAGTCTGTTTCCAGGTGCAGCTGAATTGATAACTCCGCTGTTAAGGCTTACAAGTATTCTTTGTCTCCCCTTGTGTCGAATCAATAAATTGGGTAATACTTCCCTCGAAGACTGTTGCGATCCCCTATACTTGTGGGTCATCAAGACTATTTTCTGGCGCCGTTGCCGGGGAGCATAGCTTTATTTGGAAGTTCACTTGGATTGATATTGTTCGCTGCAAATTCTCCATCATGTGTAAACCTCGCGATACTAAGATCGCCATATTACCATCCACTACAAGAAAAGGTACAACTCTTAGTACCTCTGCTGCTCTTGATTCACCATCTGTGATAAGTAAACTTGTTTCACCACCACAAGCTTCAAATGCTGGTACTTCTGCTGAATCTGAAAATTCCTCTCATAATTGTGATGATGCTTCTGCTGTGCTTGATAATGATGGTTCGTTAGGATCTTTTCTAGATGCTACAATTGCTAAGTCTAGACAAATTGAAAATACTGAAACTCCTAATGAAAATGCTGCTACACCTGTTAATTCACCTGAGTCTGTTGAATATTCTAGTGATGATCTTGATGAAGATTATGTAGAGCTTGATGATGATTTTATTGAAAAATGCAATGCTACTACTGATGCAAGAAAAATTAAAAAGTTGCTTGCAGAACATGTTGTTAGATATAAACTATCTCCTGATCCTAAATTTGCCACATCTCCTATAAACATTAGGGATAAAGATTATGATTTTTCTCTTGATCTATCTCATATAGCTATTGTTGAGAAAACACCCTTTTGTGGTACTGAAAAAGAAAGTGCTGTTGAACACATGACTGAGTTATCTACTCTTAGTGGCTTGTTTTCTGATGATATTAAGATGCGTACTTATTTTGTCGCTAAAATTTTTCCTTTCTCATTAAAGGATGATGCTAAAACTTGGTATAATAATTTGCCTCCTGGTTCTATTAAAAGCCCAAAAGAATTGCTTGATGTTTTCTTCCGAAAATACTTTCCTGCTAGTGCTCAACATGCTGCTTTGCAGAGAATTTATAATTTTGACCAGGAAGATGGAGAGAAATTGCCTGAGGCTTGGGCGAGATTTTGTTCTCTTATTAGAGCTCAGCCTGACCATGATTTGGAAAAGCATGATTTACTTGATATATTTTATAGTGGACTAACCATTGAGTCTAGGGCATACCTGGATAGTTGTGCTGGTTGTGTTTTCAGGAAAAGAACTCCAGACGACGCTGAAGAATTATTGGCTAAAATAGGCCGGAATCATGATGATTGGTCTACACCTGAACCAACCCCGACACCGATAGTGAAGAAGAGGGGTATGATTAAATTAAATGATGAAGATATGAGGGAAGCCAAGAAGTCTCTTAAAGAGAAGGGTATTAAACCTGAAGATGTGAAGAATTTACCTCCTATAGAAGATTTATGTGAGATAATTCCCCCTTCATCCATGATTGAGGTACACTCGCTTCAACGCTTTACTAGGGAAGATATTCCGTATTCAAAACCTCCTGCTCAATGCTTAGATGAGTTTGATAATTATATTGTTAAGCAAGAAAACTTTAATATGAGAGTAGAGAATCATTTAATGGAAAATTCTCGAGCTATTAGTGAATTGCATGGTATTGTGGAGAGAACCTCCAATGATGTTAAGATACTTGTTAAACATTTTCAAATGGTTCAAACTCAAATTGATCAACTTACTAAAGTGCAAAATGACTTGTTGGGAAATAATTCTAAAGAAAAACATGCTTATGAAGTAACAACTAGAGGTGGTGTTTCTACCCAGGATCCTCTATATCCTGAAGGGCATCCTAAAAGAATTGAACAAGATTCTCAACTAATTAAAACTAGTGCTCCATCTAAGAAAAAGAAAAGAAACATAAGAATGTTGTAGAATCCTCTGAACCTGTTAATGATCCTAATAGTATTTCTATTTCTGATGCTGAAACTGAAAGTGGTAATGAACATGATAAAGATAATGATAAGAATGATACTCCTGATAAAGAAGAAATTGAAAAAGAACCTGAAAAGCCTGCTAAAAATAAAAAGTACACTAAAGAAGATTTTATTGCTGAGAAACATGGTAATGAAAGAGAACCTTGGGTTCAAAAGCAAATGCCTTTTCCTGCTAAGAAGCTAAAATCAAAGGAGGAGGAACATTATAATAAATTTTGTGATTGGATGAAACCTTTATTTTTGCAAATCCCTTTGACTGATGCTATTAAATTGCCTCCTTATTCAAAGTATATGAAAGATATTGTCTCTAACAAAAGGAAAATCCCGAATGAGGAAATTTCCACTATGCTCGCTAATTACTCCTTCAATGGTAAGATTCCAAAGAAGCTTGGAGACCCAGGTATACCGACTATTCCTTGTTCCATCAAGAATAATTATGTTAGAACTGCTCTATGTGATTTGGGAGCAGGTGTGAGTGTGATGCCTTTTTCTCTTTATAAGAGACTTGATTTAGATAAGTTGATACCAACTGATATATCTTTGCAAATGGCTGATAAATCTACCGCTATTCCTGTTGGTTTATGTGAAAATGTTCCTGTTCAAGTTACTCAGCATTGCTTGATATTAACTGATTTTGTTGTGTTGGAAATGCCTGAAGATGATAATATGTCCATTATTCTTGGAAGACCCTTTCTTAATACTGCAGGGGCTGTTATTGATTGCAATAAAGGCATGGTTACTTTCAATGTTGATGATAAGGAACACACCGTCTATTTTCCCAAGAGGATTGATAAAGTATGTGGAGTTAATACAATTTTTAATGTGAAAACTATCAAAGTGGGAACCATTGATTGTCCTATATATGAGCCTAAAGAAGAATATCAAACTCTTGTGATTGGATCCATATCAATTCAATATAAGGTAACATGATTGATTTGAGGTTTATTTCTTCTTATGTCATATAAAATTTATTTGGTAGCAAGACTTGATCAACCTTGTTAACAAGTATATTTTATTGCATAAAAGAGCTAAACAAAATTTCTTTCTTTCTCCCTCCACTTGTTTTACTTGCTGTAGCACTTTTTGTTTTTGCAATATGCTTTAGTTGTTTAAGATTTTGGAAATCGTTTTCCTGCGCAGTAATAATTAATTTAACACCCGAAATGTGCATTTTTCGAAGTTCTCTAAAAATTACAAAAATTACACCGTTGGTCCTATTTTTCGACGAGGCACCTGGGAGTACCAGAGGATGACCTGTGGGGCACCAGAGGTGCCACACCACAGGCCGGCGCGGCCAAGGAGGTGGGCGCGCCACCCTGTGGTGTGGGCCCCTCCTTGCCCCACTACTTCATCTCTTCCTCCCAGAATCTTCTCTCTCCCGAAAAAACTCGCACCAAGTTCCTCTCACTCGTGTTTCTGCTCAAGAACTCGCGATTTTTCGATCTCCTTGCTCAGCCCAGATTTCTGTTTGAAATTTGGCACATTTACTCCTTGGTATGTGACTCCTTTGATTGTCCAATTAGAATTTTTTTTGGTTGAGTATATCTTGAATATTTTGCTGCTGTAGATAACATGTTTAGTGAGCTTGCATGCTTGTTCTAAGTGGAAGAAACTAGTTTTGATGCATGTTTAGTACTCTAGCAAGTTCCTATAGTAGTTCCCTTCAATTATATACCTTGAAATCAAATTTTATAATGGTTGTTGAAAATTTCAGAAAATGGAGGGGAGTATGCACCAACTTAACCAACAAGAGTTGGAGGTACAGCAAGTCATGAGAGTTCATCGTGAAGAGGGAGTATACCCCTCTTATTACCCATGCACGGATTTTATGCGGAATGCAGGAATCCTGCAAGATGTTCAAACACTGATTTCCAATGCAGGATTGGAAGGTTTTACTGTTGGTGAACCTCACCAATATGCTAAACTAACGGTGTCGGTTGTGCAGGATTTCGAATTTCATCGGTCTCAAACTAACCCCATGGTCCGGTACAAGATTTATAACAAAACTATCAACTTGCCTTTCAGTGATTTTTGTACAGCAATTAGAGTGCCGCGGTGGGGATCCTGCGAGAAGATCAGGGGAACGCCGCGGGAGCTCTCAAATCTTTATACAATGATTTGTAATGGGAGGAGCTTCTCCAATGATGGTGGAAAGTCGATCACAGAAAATGAGCTAAACGCATACATAGAAAGGGAAAGCCGTCGTGCAAGGGAAGGTGTGGAGGAGGCCGAGGAGCACCCCGACTCTTCATCCGATGCAGCGAGCTCCTCATATCAACATCATGGTCATGTGGAACCTCCACGACATTCTTCTGCGCAGGGGCCTTATTATCACTCCATGTATGATCCACCGGCGTGGAACTCCGACCCTCGATGGGAATGAACTCCACTTAGGCCAAAAGCCTAAGCTTGGGGGAGGTATACCGGCATCACTCATTCTTTGCATATTATGGTTGCTGGATACTTGTACATACTTGTTTAGTTTCTTAGAGTGGTTTTCTAATGAGAGGGAGATGATATTTGGGGAAGTGCTGTCCAAAAACAGATTCTGGGCTGTTACCAAAAAAATTCGTACGCACAGCCAGAAAGTTATTTTGAGTTGCCAATTTTTGAGCATGTGCCCCAGGTTGTTATCTAACTTTCATTAGTTGAACACTTTTTGGTCTGAGCAATGGAAGATTTTTGTTAATTTCGATTTCTGTACTGCTGTCAGGATTTGGCAGATTTCTGTCATCCTGCTTTTCTGTGTTTCTGTTAGGTTGCATTCTTTTGTTTTTGCTTTGTTTCTTTCCTAAAACACAAAAAGACCAAAAATATTTCTGTTGTTTCTCTTCACCATTTGTTTATTTGGTTCTTTGCTCTTAGTTTACTTTATTTGCTATCGTTGGTTTGTTATGAGAAAACCCAAAAAGATTTTGCTTTGTTTGCTTGTTTTCTTTCGTTCTTGTTTCAATTCGAAAACACCAAAAATATTTGCTGTTCTTCTTTGGTTTGTAAAGTTCATCATGAGTTCAATGGTCTTCGGTGGCTGGAGCGTGGTTTTCATTTCATATTATCCAAGCTACACAAGTGAAAGGCAATAATGACGATCTACGACAATCTGATTGTGGTGAGAGGCTGGTATGAACTCTATTTGTTTTCATTTTTGTACATATACTCATCCATGTGAGCATGCTTAGTTGGTTCATGTGAGGTATATGTTATTTGAGAAAGTCTAGTAGTTCATGATCTCTCATGTTTAGCTCCAATTTATTAATATGAGTAGCATGTCATGGATGTTCGCTTGCATTGTTTTATTCATAAGTAAGTATGGCATTGTGGTATCCTCCTCTGAATAATTCATTTATATCGACTTGGCACATGCTCACGCATGCATATGACTGAACAAAAAGTCAATTAAGCCTCGATGATTTATATTGCTTCAGAGTTCTTGTATCACTTTTATGCCTCCGTTAACTTATTTTGCCGCAAGCATGATTATGACAGTTATTGCTCTCTTGATTTGTCGCTCCCTAGTCTTTTGCTAGCCTTCACTTGTACTGAGCGGGAACGCTGCTCGTGCTTCCAAACACCTGAAAACCAAGTTGTTCCAAAGTGTCCACCATAAACACCTATGCATGGCATTTCAAACCATTCCAAGTAAATTCTCATGTGCTACCTTTAAAACTTTCAAAATGCTTCTCAATTTGTGTTAATGTTTCATAGCTCATGAGGAAGTATGTGGTGTTTAGCTTTCAACCTTGTCATTTACTTTTGACGGACTCTCATATGGACTAGTGGCACATCCGCTTATCCAATAATTTTGCAAAAGAGCTGGCAATGGGATTCCCAGTCCCGAATTAATTAACTTAAATAGACACTCCTCCATGGTTTGTGATTGTTGGACGGCACCCGAAGGATTCGGTTAGCCATGGCTTGTGTAAGCAAAGGTTGGGGGGAGTGTCATCATCATAATAAAACTTAAATAAAAAGGCACTCCTTCATGGTATGTGATTGTTGGCAGGCACCCGAGGATTCGGTTAGCCATGGTTTGTGTAAGAAAGGTTGGAAGGAGTGCCACATAAACATGCAAATAATTCATGGGAGCCGCTCTTGGGAGTCCGGTTGATGAGGTAGTTAGTGTACCCATTACCATTCGTTGACAACAACAAACACCTCTCAAAATAATTTTACTCCTGCTTTACAAATGAAAAGCTCTAGCGCATGTTAATCCCTGCTTCCCTCTGCGAAGGGTCAATCTTTTACTTTTATGTTGTGTCTCCATTCTTTCTTTGAGCACTATCTTGAGAGCACAACTGTCATTCTTAGTATAATATGCTTGTCTCAAAATATGATTGATTGTGGTATAACTTTGATGCTTTTATCTTTGACAATCACTATTTCTAGTCTTTCTATGAACTCCAGAGGTGCCTCGGCATTTATGTTTTGCCGATCAAATACGGGCAAGCGAGATACCACTTTATCATATTCTCTTATGAACATTGCAATCCTGCTTATATACATGATTCATGGTGCTTATTATTAATTGTTGGTACCTCTCCATGATTGACATAGCTGTTGGATGATCTTATTTGCATGTATCTCATTATGAACTGCTTAAGTATTAGCCATAGCATGAGAATATATACATCATATGAGCAAATGTGTTCGTGAAAGTTCTTTTATCGCTCAGTTGTTAACTGAATTGCTTGAGGACAAGCAATAAGCTAAGCTTGGGGGAGTTGATACGTCCAAAACGTATCTACTTTCCCGAACACTTTTGCTATTGTTTTGCCTCTAATTTGTGTATTTTGGATACAACTAACACGGACTAACGCTGTTTTCAGCAGAACTGTTCTGGTGTCTCGTTTTTGTGCAGAAATCCAACTTTCGGGAAAATCCTCGGAATTTATGCGAAGGCCCTATTTTCCCAAAATGCGACGGAGCGAGAAGGAAAGTGAGGTGGAGGCCGAGGGCCCCACACCATAAGGCGGCGCGGCCTAGGGGGCCCGCGCGGCCCTATGGTGTGGCCCCCTCGGTCGCCTCCCGACGCCCCCCTTCGGACTACTTATCGGGTTCGACCTAAAAACGCACGGGGAGAAGTCGAAGTCGCCAGAAACCCTCCAGAGAGCCGCCACATCGCGAAACTCCGTCTCGGGAGCCAGAAGTCTCCGGCACTCCGCCGAGACGGGGAATTGGAGGAGATCTTCACCGCCATCACCGCCAACGCCTCTCCATCGACCAGCCATGTTTCCCCCATCCATGTGTGAGTAATTCCCCCGCTGTAGGCTGAAGGGGATGGTAGGGATTGGATGAGATTGGTCATGTAATAGTCATAAGACTGTTAGGGCATAGTGCCTAGTATTCGTAGATGTCACTTTTATGATAGTGTTGCAACTTGTTATGCTTAATGCTTGTCACTAGGGCCCGAGTGCCATGATCTCAGATCTGAACATGTTATTGATTCATGAAGATATTCGTTGTTTATGATCTTATCTGCAAGTTGTATACACATGTCGCTGTCCGGAACCAATGGCCCCGAAGTGACAGAAATCGGGACAACCGGAGGGAATGGTAGCGATGTGAGGATCACATGTGTTCACGGAGTGCTTTGCTCCGGTACTCTATTAAAAGGAGCACCTTAATATCCAGTAGTTTCCCTAGAGGCCCGGCTGCCACCGGCTGGTAGGACAAAAGATGTTGTGCAAGTTTCTCATTGCGAGCACGTACGACTAAATATGGAACACATGCCTATTGATTGATTAGTACTTGGATACCGTTTTATTATTATCTGCAAATGCCCGTGCTTTGATTGTTACATTAGTTTCTCTCATCCATGCAACGCCCGTTAATCCGTCCCTGTGCCTACAATATTTTAATCCTGTTGTTTACTATAATCACTACTGCTGTCTTTATTTCATGCTGCGTTATTTCACTATTCCTACTGCTATAAAACTGTTACTACCGATAAACTCTTGCGAGCAAGTCTGTTTTCAGTGCAGCTGAATTGACAACTCCGCTGTTAAGGCTTACAAGTATTCTTTGTCTCCCCTTGTGTCGAATCAATAAATTTGGTAATACTTCCCTCGAAGACTGTTGCGATCCCCTATACTTGTGGGTCATCAATCATTCCAATGTTTTCAAAGTCATTTAATTTCACATGTTCCCATCTAGAGTAGTCAATTTTATTTGTTAGCACTAGCAACTGATACGTCTCAAACGTATCTATAATTTCTTATGTTCCATGCTACTTTTATGACAATACTCACATGTTTTATACATACTTTACATCATTATTATGCATTTTCCGGCACTAACCTATTAACAAGATGCCGAAGAGCCAGTTTTGTTTTCTGCTATTTTTGGTTTCAGAAATCCTACAAAGGAAATATTCTTGGAATTGGACGAAATCAACGCCCAGGGTCTTATTTTTCCACGGAGCTTCCAGAAGACCGAAGAGCATACGAAGTGGGGCCACGAGGGCCCGTAACCATAGGGCGGCGCGGCCAGCATGGGGCCCGCGCCGGCCTATGGTGTGGGGCCCCTGCGCCGCCTCCAACTCTACCCTTCCGCCTACTTAAACCTTCCGTCGCGAAAACCCTATTACCGAGAGCCACGATACGGAAATACTTACAGAGACGCTGCCGCCGCCAATCCCATCTCGTGGGGATTCAGGAGATCGCCTCCGGCACCCTGCCGGAGAGGAATCATCACCGGAGGGCTCTACATCATCATGCCCGCCTCCGGATTGATGCGTGAGTAGTTCATCCTTGGACTATGGGTCCATAGTAGTAGCTAGATGGTTGTCTTCTCCTCATTGTGCTATCATGTTAGATCTTGTGAGCTGCCTATCATGATCAAGATCATCTATTTGTAATGCTACATGTTGTGTTTGTTGGGATCCGATGAATATTGAATACTATGTCAAGTTGATTATCAATCTATCATATATATGTTGTTTATGTTCTTGCATGCTCTCCGTTGCTAGTAGAGGCTCTGGCCAAGTTGATACTTGTAACTCCAAGAGGGAGTATTTATGCTCGATAGTGGGTTCATGCCTCCATTGAATCTGGGACAGTGACAGAAAGTTCTAAGGTTGTGGATGTGCTGTTGCCACTAGGGATAAAACATCAATGCTTTGTCTAAGGATATTTGTGTTGATTACATTACGCACCATACTTAATGCAATTGTCTGTTGTTTGCAACTTAATACTGGAGGGGGTGCGGATGCTAACCGAAGGTGGACTTTTTAGGCATAGATGCATGCTGGATAGCGGTCTATGTACTTTGTCGTAATGCCCTGATTAAATCTCATAGTAATTATCATGATATATGTATGTGCATCTCTGTTTGTCAATTGCCCAATTGTAATTTGTTCACCCAACATGCTAGTTATCTTATCGGAGAGACACCACTAGTGAACTGTGGACCCGGTCCATTCTTTTACATCTGAATACAATCTACCTTGTTCTCTACTGTTTTCTACAAGCAAACATCATTTTCCACACCATACGTTTAATCCTTTGTTTTCAGCAAGCCGGTGAGATTGACAACCTCACTGTTACGTTGGGGCAAAGTATTGTGATTGTGTTGTGCAGGTTCCACGTTGGCGCTTGAATCCCTGGTGTTGCGCCGCACTACACTCCGTCACAAACGACCTTCACTTGGCCCTTGACTCCTACTGGTTCGATAACCTTGGTTCTATACGCATCACACCTTCCTCTTGGGTTTCCCAACGGACGTGTGCAATTGCCCGCCATCAAGCTCTTTTTCTGGCGCCTGATACATCTCAAACGTATCTATAATTTCTTATGTTCCATGCTAGTTTTATGACAATACCTACATGTTTTGTTCACACTTTATATCGTTTTGATGCATTTTCCGGAACTAACCTATTGACGAGATGCCGAAGTGCCAGTTCCTGTTTTCTGCTTTGTTTTGGTTAAATCCTAGTAAGGAAATATTCTCGGAATTGGAAATCAACGCCCAGTATCTTATTTTTCCACGAAGCTTCCGACCCGGAGAGGGACCAGAGGGGAGCCCTGGGGGCCCACACGCCGGGCGGCGCGGCCAAGGGGGGGGCGCGCCCCCTATTGTGTGGCCCCACCAGGGCCCCTCCGAGGCTGCCCTTCCGCCTACTTAAGGACTCCGTCGCGAAAACCTAGACAAATAAGCCACGATACGAGAAAAGTTCCAGCCGCCGCCATCCGAAGCCAAGATCGGGGGAGTCTCTGTTCCGGCACGCCGCCGGGACGGGGAAGTGCCCCCGGAAGGCATCTCCATCGACACCACCGCCATCTCCATCGACGCTGCTGTCTCCTATGATGGGGAGGGAGTAGTTCTCCCTCGAGGCTAAGGGCTGTACCGGTAGCTATGTGGTTCATCTCTCTCCCATGTGATCTTTATGTGATCATGAGCTTTGTGATCTAGTTGAATATCATCTATGTGCTACTGTAGTGATGTTATTAAAGTAGTCTATTCCTCCTTCATGATGTAATGGTGACAGTGTGTGCATCGTGTAGTTCTTGGCGTAGGTTATGATTGTAATCTCTTGTAGATTATGAAGTTAACTATTGCTATAATAGTATTGATGTGATCTATTCCTCCTTCATAGTGAAATGGTGACAGTGTGTGCATTATGTTATTTCTCGGTCTAAATTGCAATGATCTATTATGCACTCTAAGGTTATTTAAATATCAACATCGAATGTTGTAGAGCTTGTTAACTCCAGCATTGAGGTGCTCTTGTAGCCCTACACAATGAATGGTGTTTGTCATCCAACAAGAGAGTGTAGAGAAAGTAGTATTTGTTTATTCAGTTATGTGATCAATGTTGAGAGTGTCCACTTGTGAAAGTATGATCCCTAGGCCTTGTTTTCGAATAGAAAGTTACACCACAGAGAATTGCTTCCCACGCCAGCAAGCGTTTTTCTAGCACCGCTTGTTTACTGTTTTACTGCATCTTTACTTCCTGCAATAGCTGGCGATAGCAGGATTATCAGCGCCGCTCAGAGATGTGAACTTCCAAGCAGAGTACAATTCACTGGCGCATATGGTTCAGAAATTGACATTATGAACAGCGCCACCCAGAATTGTACCAGGACAAGTACAAGCGCGTCGCCCGATCGAGACGGACGAAGATGAAGATTCCAGAGATCGGGAGGTCGTAGCTGAGTGGACTCGGGGCAAAACCCGTGTCCTGCAAGTGGGTGAAGCAACCAGGGCCTGTGAAAGGGTTTGACTTCGATTTGAGCAAAACGGAGCAAATTTTTGATTTGCTTCTGAAGGAGAAAACTGAAGTTACCCGAAGGCCACAAAATCCCCACGCCACAAGAGATGAACGGCATGCCATACGCAAATGGCATCACACGTTCACCCATTCCACCAACGACTGCAAAGTCTTGCGCGGACAGATTCAGATGGCGATAGAACAAGGCCGATTACTCTTCGGTCAGTTTGCCATGAGAGTTGACACGCAGCCGTTTCCGGAAGTCAACATGGTCAATCTCAGTCACTGCATAGGACGCGAGCCAGGTTTCTCGTGTGATATCAATATGGCAGGGCTTGCAGATCGCCATGGCGAGGATAAGCCAGAGAGCAGTCGCTCTCGCGGCAAAGATAAGAAGGAGGCCGATCCACGCGACCGGCAGCATGATGACAGACGGTATTTGACTGAGGAAGAGGTGATCAGCGTGCGGTATCAACGACCACTTTCCGCACCTCCTTAACAAATATGAACAGCAATCGACCGACGTCGGCGCTACGACGTAGATGATGATAGATATCGTCGGTCTGGTGCAGACAACAGGAAATACCGTCGACACGAAGGGTATGAGCGTCACGCCAGAGGGATGTCAAGGGAGCAAGAGGACATGGATAGGCATTGGAACTGTCCTTTCTTCCAACACTGCTGGGACTCAGAATGAGCCGATTGCCTACAATCGAGAACTACCCAGAATGTGAGCAGAAGAGGAAGGGAACAAATGAAGTTTCAGTGTTCAAGCGTCTAGGACCTCTCCCACCTCGGAACAAACGAGCTGAGTCATCCCAAGATGAAGACTTCGAGGAGTCGAGGAAGAAGATAGGTATCACCGGCCAAGGTGGTGCCCTGATGGACTCAGCCACTCCCAAAAGCGCAGAGTGCAACGGCTAAGAAACTTGGAAGAAGCCGAGGCGCATTGTACACGTTGAAAGCACGGCCTGATCTGGCCGTGAATATTCAGCAAACAGAGCAGGCTCGCCCACCAAAGAAAGTGTGGCGACCCAAGCAGACGAAAGCCGATGCAGGGACATCGGCTGATACAAACATGGTGTTTGTTCTCCCATCAGAGTTTTGTGCTCCAAGAGATGAGGAAGCATCAGTGGCACAGTTTGATTGCGGGCCACGGCCAGTTATCTTTGAAAAGCCACGAGAGAAGAGCTACAGGCATCTGAAAGCCCTATACCTGAAGGGTTATATCAATGGGCAGCCTATCAGCAAGATGCTGGTTGACACAGCAGCAGTCAACATAATGCCGTACTCCATGTTACGACGTTTGGGACGTTCTACTGAAGATCTGATCAAGACCAACGTCACGCTAAGCGATTTCAACGGCCAACCGTCAAAAGCCAAGGGTGTACTGAACGTGGACTTAACTGTCGGCCGAAAGACCATCCCTACATCCTTCTTCATCGTCGACAACAAGAGTACTTACGCTGTCCTGCTAGGAAGGGATTGGATCCATGCTAACTGTTGCATTCCATCCACGATGCATCAGTGCATCATACAATGGGATGGAGATGAAGTGGAGGTTGTTCATGCAGATGATTCGATCGATATCTCTTTGGCTGCCATGAACATCTGGGAAGCAAACGACCAAGAACCGCTCTCTGGAATCAATCTAGACGGCTGTGAGCGTATCGAAGCTACAAAAAATGGGGTGAGGTTGGTCTTATCCACCGGCCCGGAGTAGCAAGATCCAAGTCTATGGACGTACGTGGCAAGGCCGATCCCTGCGATCGGCCCCAAAAAATAAGAAACAAGGATCTCACTTCAAACATGCCACGACGTCATAGCAGAAAACCAAGGAGTTGTAAACCCTCGTCAAACGTCGCAATGAAAAGGAGGCCGATTCTAGCAATCGGCCACAAATAGTCTCAACATGCCTTCTGCCTGTGTTCATCATTGATTTAGCAGGCGATGGAAAGCTGAGGTATGGGTTTACAACAGCTGATGGACTAGAAGAGATTGACATTGGTCCTGGGGATAAGCCACGACCAACATTTATCAGCAAATAGTCGGATCACCAACTGCAAGGGAGCCGATTCCAGCAATCGGCTAAAAATTATTCGCACCACACATATTCACTGATGTGCTATTTAGCATAGTGAGTTGCGAAACAAGCTTGAATTGGCTGAAAAGCCGATATCTTCAATCACTTGAAGGATTCGGCTCGGGGGCATACACACAGAGAAGGTACAAGGCCATGAAGTATGTACCCAGGGGAAGCCGATTCATGAATCGATCGGCTAATAAAAAATCGAAAATACAAAAAATTTAAGCACAGCCGATGCGCAGACATCGACTTAATAATAAGAAGCCGATGCACGGCCATCGACTCGAGAGGTACAAGCAGAAATGGAGTAGTTGCTGATAGAGAGGTTCTACTGGAGGAACGCCTCGATGGAATTGTTTGGTGACTCAAATCCTCTCTTCAAGGACCTCCAACTCCTCTTGCAAGTCTTAAGGTTCAGCAGTGGTAGCATAAGCATGCAGAACAGATTGAGGGTGAGCCCAACAAAGGAAGCTTATCTCTGCTAGGACCAAAGAATGACTTCATCGACTCTCAGGAAGTCGAACTTCATCTGCCCGAGATGATGAGCAATCTGAGCAGCAAGACGCAAGAATGGAGCTAGGAGGAGTTGGAGGGCCATTACATTTGAGGCTTCTTAGTTCAAGGAAGCTGCTGATCCTTCCAAGCCCTTCTAGTGCATTGGCTCTTTGGGCGTAAGCTTTCCTGCCACGTTTTGATGAAGAGCTGGAGAGGCTCGGGGGGCAGCTCGCCTTGAAGGATCGTTGCTCTAAGGAGCCGATTTTGTTGGAATCGGCTGGCTCTACATTATAACTTGGAAGCCGATGATGGTCCATTTGGTTGGTCCACTTTTATCCTCGCCTTGACTGAGGCTTGGGGGGGCAGCTCGCCCTTAAGGTTTCTTGTTCTAGGGAGCCGATTTGTTGGAATCGGGCCCTCTGTATTACAACTTGTTTGGAAGTAGAGGATGCGGCAGGAGAATGTCTGAAGCATAGTTAATGATAAGACCAGGCATTATTGCAGGAGTTTTGCCGTTAAGTCCAACATTCTGTTCAGTGACTTGGGGTGGTTAAGGATTACTGACAGGTCAGAGACCGTGAGATGGATGATTCCGCCATTGAGTTTGCTGTGGGAGTTGGATTTGCATTTCCAAGATCTAGGGTTTGCACGATTGCGATTTGGTCCTGTTCGACTGGAATTTGGGGATCTGAATGGATCTATCTCGAAATTTATCGTAAGAGACCGATGCGTTGCCATCGGCTCATTGAATATTGATCAAGCTAACAATCGGCAAAGTCAGGATGAGGAAAAATCGGCTAAATTGGCACAAAGGAGGTTCTTCATGGCAAAAGAAATTCTTCATTGATAATAAGGTTTCTTACATAGAAGAGCTGATTGCTCTCAAAAGGAAGAACTAGGGGTACATTGCCCCATCTACTACTACTGATCCTATTCTAGGGATCCTATCTACGGGCCGCTCGCCGCCTCGTCATCATCCGTCGGCGCTGCTCCGGCCGGCTCGTCGTCGCTGCTGTAGCGGCCGCCGGCAGGACCCTCATTGTCCTCATCTTCCTCGTCAGCATCGTCATCGCTGTCGAAGTCGCTGAGATTCCCCGGCCAGGGACAAAAGCGTTTGGCCGGAGGTTTGTCGGAGGAGCTGTCGTCCTCCTCCTCCTCCTCCTCCTTCGCCTCTTCGGAGGAGGTGAAGTCGGACCAGGAGAGGCGATCGTCATCGCTCTCCTCCTCCGTTTCCCCGTCGGCGAGGAAGCGGAGGTCACTCTCCCCGTCGGTCAAGGATTTGTCATCCTCGGACCAGACGGAGGAGTCGTGGTCTTCATTGTCCCACGCCGTTGGGGCGAGGATGTCGTACGCCGCCTGCGTACCCCACTCTGGTGTCGACTCTCGAAGGGGAGAGGACACGTAGGAAAGACCCGATGAAGAGGAGGAGGAAGAAGAAGACATGGCTACAGAGGAAGAGGGTTTTTGGCTGACGGCTGGTTTGGAGCAAGGGGATGAAGAGGGAACTGTTCGATGCGGTTAAATAAAGGAGATATACTGGAAATTTAATGCTCGAACAGTTTCCGAGGATGCGGTGCCAAAACTGTCAGATCGCGCAGAGAAGTTGAGAAGGCAAGGCGTCATGATGAAGAATACTGCGACGGTTCTGCTCTGTCACGGCATGACCCCTCGAAGAAAAATCAGAGTGATTTTGAAATTATCATTACCAAAACCAGGGGGCATGTGTTATCACCAGATTTTGGCCAAATCAGGAGATGGGCCGTAAGTGAAGATGGGCTTGAAGGACATACACGTGGAGCGTCTTTGAAGCGGCCTTGCGCGAAGAGTTGGGCTAGATTGCCCGTGTATCTGTAATATATTAGATTGCATCTTAGTTTAGAAGTTAGAGTTTAACCCGTGCACGGTTAGGCGCACGCCTGAATTAGAAAGTCCCTTGGACTATAAATATGTATCTAGGGTTATCGAGAAAAGGAGGACAATCACGTTCACAACAAACACAAATCAGGCGCATCGCCACCCCTTCTTTCGAGGGTTTCTCCGGGTAAGATCATGCTGCCTAGATCGCATGCGATCTAGGCAGCACGTTTATTCGTTTACCTTGTGCTGCTCGTGCTGAAGCGTTGTTGATGGCGAGTAGCACTATTTATCGTAGATGTTTTGGGGCTTGCATAGATGCTTTTCTTACGCATATCTGCTTAGCTATGCCGTCCCTCAATATCTAGCTGCCCTTACACCTATCCAGGTGTAAGGGCAGCATCTTGCTTGTTCGTTACTTAGTAGATCCGATCTGTTATAGTTGCTCCTTGTTCTTCAAGGATTAGTTTAATATCTGCATGATTAGGCCTTACGCTGGGGTTGGACGATCCGGTAGTGCATTAGGTGTTGTTTGCCGTTCCTATAAGGGATGTTCCGGGAATTGACTTAACGTTGGTTTTTAGGCCTCTTATAGGGGTAGTTTTCATCATCTTTCGTATGCTAGGCCCAACTACGTGTAGATGTTCGTTATACGGTGAAAACCCTAAACCTGTCGTAGATTGGTTTAGCTTTGTTTTGATCAAGCAGGATCCCCATGTCATTGAAAATCCAACGTGAACCATGGGGCGATCGGCTCTTTGAGCCGATCACAGGGCAACCTGAGAGCCGATAGGGCTCATATTTAATGTTTACGTGTCTGCCATGCAAGGAACTAATCGAGCAATCCAACACCTTCCTGACCAGGTATGGGTCAGGTGGCACGCTGCAACCGCCAGGACGTGTGCGGAGCATTGCGGGACGACGTCGAGGGACCAGGGCCCGCTGCTGCCTTGGAAGCCTCCCGGCTCTTCGTGTTATCACCAGATTTTGGCCAAATCAGGAGATGGGCCGTAAGTGAAGATGGGCTTGAAGGGCATACACGTGGAGCGTCTTTGAAGCGGCCTTGCGCGAAGAGTTGGGACGGCGCAGTTGAGATCTGAGGTTCGTGGAGCTGCTGGGGCGGCGATTTTGGGGATCTGAGTTTGCTTTCTCAGGCGGAGGTCGCAGGTTACCGTTTGGAGGGGCGATTGGGTTGGCCTTGCTCGTGTTTTATGGTGGGGGCCGATGCGATACCATCGGCTCTTTTGGGGGTTGTTTAACTCTGACTATCGGCCAAGTTAACTAGAAGCTGATTGCTCAAAAGAGAAAGAATAAAGGAAGAGCCGATTGATTAAGAATTGCCAAAACTGTCAAATCGTGCAGGGAAGTTGGGAAGGCAAGTCGTCATGATGAAGAATGTTGCGACGGTTCTTCTCTGCCACGACATGACCCTTCGAAGGGAAAACAGAGTGGTTTTGAAATTATCATGTTGCCTGCCAAACCCACCGGCGAGCAGTGGTTAAGCAACACGAAGAGCCGGGAGGCTTCCAAGGCGCCGGCGGGCCCGGTCCTCGACGTCGTCCCGCAAATGCTCGGCACACGTCTGGCGGTTGCAAGGGCATGCCACCGACCTATACCTGGTCAGGAAGGTGTTGCTTCGATTAGTTTCCTGCATGGCAGACACGTAAACATTAAATACGAGCCCTATCGGCTCTTTGCCCTGCGGATCGGCTCAAAGAGCCGATCGCCCCATGGTTCACGTTGAATTTTCAATGACATGGGGATCCTGCTTGATCAAAACAAAGCTAAACCAATCTACGACAGTTTAGGGTTTTCACCGCATAACCGGAACATCCTACACGTAGTTGGGCCTAGCAGATACGAAAGATGATGAAAACTACCCCTATAAGAGGCCTAAAACCAACGTTTAAGTCAATTCCCGGAACATCCCTTATAGGAACGGCAAACAACACCTAATGCACTACCGGATCGTCCAACCCCAGCGTAAGGCCTAATCATGCAGATATTAAACTAATCCTTGAAGAACAAGGAGCAACTATAACAGATCGGATCTACTAAGTAACGAACAAGCAAGATGCTGCCCTTACAGATAGGTGTAAGGGCAGCTAGATATTGAGGGACAGCATAGCTAAGCAGATATGCGTAAGAAAAGCATCTATGCAAGCCCCAAAACATCTACGATAAATAGTGCTACTCGCCATCAACAACGCTTCAGCACGAGCAGCACAAGGTAAACGAATAAACGTGTGCTGCCTAGATCGCAAGATGCGATCTAGGCAGCATGATGCTTACCCGGGAGAAACCCTCGAAAGAAGGGGTGGCGATGCGCCTGATTTGTGTTTGTTGTGAACGTGATTGTCCTCCTTTTCTCGATAACCCTAGATACATATTTATAGTCCAAGGGACTTTCTAATTCAGGCGTGCACCTAACCGTGCACGGGTTAAACTCTAACTTCTAAACTAAGATGCAATCTAATATATTACAGATACACGGGCAATCTAGCCCAACTCTTCGCGCAAGGCCGCTTCAAAGACGCTCCACGTGTATGTCCTTCAAGCCCATCTTCACTTACGGCCCATCTCCTGATTTGGCCAAAATCTGGTGATAACACATGCCCCCTGGTTTTGGTAATGATAATTTCAAAACCACTCTGATTTTTCTTCGAGGGGTCATGCCGTGACAGAGCAGAACCGTCATAGTATTCTTCATCATGACGCCTTGCCTTCTCAACTTCTCTGCGCGATCTGACAGTTTTGGCACCGCATCCTCGGAAACTGTTCGGGCATTAAATTTCCAATATATCTCCTTTTATTTAACCGCATCGAACAGTTCACCCCTTCATCCCCTTGCTCCAAACCAGCCGTCAGCAAAAAAACCCTCTTCCTCTGTGTGTATGCCCCCCGAGCCGAATCCTTCAAGTGATTGAAGATATCGGCTTTTCAGCCAATTCAAGCTTGTTTCGCAACTCACCATGCTAAATAGCACATCAGTGAATATGTGTGGTGCGAATAATTTTAGCCGATTGCTGGAATCGGCTCCCCTTGCAGTTGGTGATCCAACTTATTTGCTGATAAATGTTGGTCGTGGCTTATCCCCAGGACCAATGTCAATCTCTTCTAGTCCATCAGCTGCTGTAAACCCATACCTCAGCTTTTTATCACATGCTAAATCAATGATGAACACAGGCAGAAGGCATGTTGAGATTATTTGTGGCCGATTGCTAGAATCGGCCTCCTTTTCCATTGCAACGTTTGACGAGGGTTTACAACTCCTTGGTTTTCTGCTATGACGTCGTGGCATGTTTGAAGTGAGATCCTTGTTTCTTATTTTTTGGGGCCGATCGCAGGGATCGGCCTTGCCACGTACGTCCATAGACTTGGATCTTGCTACTCTGTCAGGCCAGTGGATAAGACCAGCCTCACCCCATTTTTTGTAGCTTCGATGCGCTCACAGCCGTCTAGATTGATTCCAGAGAGCGGCTCTTGGTCGTTTGCTTCCCAGATGTTCATGGCAGCCAAAGAGATATCGATCGAATCATCTGCATGAACAACCTCCACTTCATCTCCATCCCATTGTATGATGCACTGATGCATTGTGGATGGAATGCAACAGTTAGCATGGATCCAATCCCTTCCTAGCAGGACAGCGTAAGTACTCTTGCTGTCGACGATGAAGGATGTAGGGATGGTCTTTCGGCCGACAGTTAAGTCCACGTTCAGTACACCCTTGGCTTCTGACGGTTGACCGTTGAAATCGCTTAGCGTGACGTTGGTCTTGATCAGATCTTCAGTAGAACGTCCCAAACGTCGTAACATGGAGTACGGCATTATGTTGACTGCTGCTCCTGTGTCAACCAGCATCTTGCTGATAGGCTGCCCATTGATATAACCCTTCAGGTATAGGGCTTTCAGATGCCTGTAGCTCTTCTCTCGTGGCTTTTCAAAGATAACTGGTCGTGGCCCGCAATCAAACTGTGCCACTGATACTTCCTCATCTCTTGGAGCACAAAACTCTGATGGGAGAACAAACACCATGTTTGTATCAGCCGATGTCCCTGCATCGGCTTCGTCTGCTTGGGTCGCCACACTTTCTTTGGTGGGCGAGCCTGTTCCAGTGTTTGCTGAATTTTCACGGCCAGATCAGGCCGTGCTTTCCTCAACGTGTACAGGTACTGCGCCTCGGCTTCTTCCAAGTTTCTTAGCCGTTGCACTCTGCGCTTTTGGGAGTGGCTGAGTCCATCAGGGCACCACCTTGGCCGGTGATACCTATCTTCTTCCTCTGACTCCTCGAAGTCTTCATCTTGGGATGACTCAGCTCGTTTGTTCTGAGGTGGGAGAGGTCCTAGACGCTTGAACACTGAAACTTCATTTGTTCCTTCCTCTTCTGTCTACATTCTGGGCAGTTCTCGATTGTAGGCAATCGGCTCATTCCTGAGTCCCAGCAGTGTTTGAAGAAAGGACAGTTCCAATGCCTATCCATGTCCTCTTGCTCCCTTGACCTCCCTCGCGTGACGCTCATACCCTTCGTGTCGACGGTATTTCCTGTTGTCTGCATCAGACCGACGATATCTATCATCATCTACGTCGTAGCGCCGACGTCGGTCGTATTGCTGTTCATATTTGTTAAGGAGGTGCGCGGAAAGTGGTCGTTGATACCGCACGCTGATCACCTCTTCCTCAGTCAAATACCGTCTGTCATCATGCTGGGGCCGGTCGCGTGGATCGGCCTCCTTCTTATCTTTGCCGCGAGAGCGGCTGCTCTCTGGCTTATCCTCGCCATGGCGATCTGCAAGCCCTGCCATATTGCTATCACACGAGAAACCTGGCTCGCGTCCTATGCAGTGACTGAGATTGACCATGTTGACTTCCGGAAACGGCTGCGTGTCAACTCTCATGGCAAACTGACCGAAGAGTAATCGGCCTTGTTCTATCGCCATCGAATCTGTCCGCGCAAGACTTTGCAGTCGTTGGTGGAATGGGTGAACGTGTGATGCCATTTGCAGTATGGCCTGCCGTTCATCTCTTGTGGCTTGGGGATTTTGTGGCCTTCGGGTAACTTCAATTGTTTCTCCTTCAGCAGCAAATCAAAAATTTGCTCTGTTTTGCTCAAATCGACGTCAAACCCTTTCACAGGCCCTTGTTGCTTCACCCACTTGCAGGACACGGGTTTTACCCCCGGGTCCACTCAGCTACAGCGACCTCCTGATCTCCTGCAGAATCTTCATCTTCGTCCGTCTCGATCAGGGCGACGCGCTTGTACTTGTCCTGGTACAATTCTGGGTGGCGCTGTTCATACAATGTCAATTTCTGAACCATATGCGCCAGTGAATTGTACTCTGCTTGGAAGGTCACATCTCTGAGCGGCGCTGATAATCCTGCTATCGCCAGCTCGACTGCTTCCTTCTCAGATAGGCCGAATAACATCGGTTCTGACGGTCCTGAACCTCTGGATGTACTCAGATACCGTCTCTCCTCGTCTCTGCCGAACTTGGGTCAGATCGGCAAGGCTAGCTTCAGTAGCTTCTGAATGGTATTGTACGTGGAAACTGCTCTTCCAGCTGCTTCCACGTCCGAACCGAGTCTGTAGCAACGAGGTGTACCACCCAAAGGCTGGACCCGTGAGAGACTGTGAGAAGAACCTCACACGTAGCTCGGTCTGAGACCATGTCCAACTGTGCCAAGTATCGGCTCACGTGCTCAATTGAGCTGGTTCCTTCTGATCCACTGAATTTTGTGAAGTCAGGGAGCCGATACTTAGGTGGTAGCGGGATCAGGTCGTACTCGTTGGGATACGGCTTGGAATAGCCGATCATTCTCTTCTTCGGCAGGATGCCGAACTGGTCTCTCATGATTGCGGTGATCTCATCCACCGTAGGAGCTGCAGAAGTTGCTCGTTCATGACTTGTATTGGTGGCATATTTAGTTAGCCACGCCTGTTTCTCAGCATCTGCTCCAGAACTGCTTCCTGCTCCAGCGACTCCTCCTGCCGTGGCAGTCCTTCCTGCTGTAACCTGGGTCATCCAGTTGTTGCAGTCCGGCACGTATGTGCACACGTATCCATGTGGAATTTCCTTGGGCGGCTCATACAGGAATTGGTAGTCGCCAGGATCACCTCCAACCTTGTAGACGACGTACGCCGGTGAACCTTGCTGCTGTGGAGCGGCAAACGTGTGTTGCAGTGGTGGCCTTGTGTAGAGCGGTACCTCTCCTTGATGAGTTCCTAGAGCAGGTCCTGACGGAGAGTACTTGTGCTTCATGACTTCTTGCACCACATTGAGCGCGACACGCTCCAAAGTGTTCACCAGGCTCTCAGAATGCCGATGAAGAGAGTGAGCAACGGCATAGTTGACCTCCTATCGCAGGGCTCTGGTACGTTCGTCCGAAGGGAGAGATAGATCTAGTCCATCTAGCGCACCTTCGGGTTGGAACCCTTTGAACTTGATCCCGTGTGAACGGGTTTTCTCAAAAGCACCGATGAGATCGGCTTCCAAGATAGCCTTGAGCTCATCATATTTCTTCTTATGCTCAGGAGGCAGATCTTCGTACTTGACCGGTTCTTCCGCCATCTCAGATGCAGATGTCGACGTGGTTGCTGCGGAAGATTGTCCCGATGTCCCACCGGGCGTGCCAGAATGTGTTGCCTGCCAAAACCCACCGGCGAGCAGTGGTTAAGCAACACGAAGAGCCGGGAGGCTTCCAAGGTGGCAGTGGGCCCTGGTCCCTCGACGTCATCCCGCAAATGCTCCGGCACACGTCCTGGAGGTTGCAAGGGCGTGCCACCTGACCTATACCTGGTCAGGAAGGTGTTGGATTGCTTCGATTAGTTCCTGCATGGCAGACACGTAAACATTAAATACGAGCCCTATCGGCTCTCAGGTTGCCCTGCGGATCGGCTCAAAGAGCCGATCGCCCCATGGTTCACGTTGGATTTTCAATGACATGGGGATCCTGCTTGATCAAAATAAAGCTAAACCAATCTACGACAGTTTAGGGTTTTCACCGCATAACCGGAACATCCTACACGTAGTTGGGCCTAGCAGATACGAAAGATGATGAAAACTACCCCTATAAGAGGCCTAAAAACCAACGTTTAAGTCAATTCCCGGAACATCCCTTATAGGAACGGCAAACAACACCTAATGCACTACCGGATCGTCCAACCCCAGCGTAAGGCCTAATCATGCAGATATTAAACTAATCCTTGAAGAACAAGGAGCAACTATAACAGATCGGATCTACTAAGTAACGAACAAGCAAGATGCTGCCCTTACACCTGGATAGGTGTAAGGGCAGCTAGATATTGAGGGACGGCATAGCTAAGCAGATATGCGTAAGAAAAGCATCTATGCAAGCCCCAAAACATCTACGATAAATAGTGCTACTCGCCATCAACAACGCTTCAGCACGAGCAGCACAAGGTAAACGAATAAACGTGTGCTGCCTAGATCGCAAGATGCGATCTAGGCAGCATGATGCTTACCCGGGAGAAACCCTCGAAAGAAGGGGTGGCGATGCCTGATTTGTGTTTGTTGTGAACGTGATTGTCCTCCTTTTCTCGATAACCCTAGATACATATTTATAGTCCAAGGGACTTTCTAATTCAGGCGTGCACCTAACCGTGCACGGGTTAAACTCTAACTTCTAAACTAAGATGCAATCTAATATATTACAGATACACGGGCAATCTAGCCCAACTCTTCGTGCAAGGCCGCTTCAAAGACACTCCACGTGTATGTCCTTCAAGCCCATCTTCACTTACGGCCCATCTCCTGATTTGGCCAAAATCAATTTTGCAAATAGACACTCCTCCATGGTATGTGAAATGTTGGAAGGCACCCGAGGATTCGGTTAGCCATGGCTTGAGAAAGCAAAGGTGGGGAGGAGTGTCATCTAAATAAAACTAAAATAAATAGACACTCCTTCATGGTATGTGATTGTTGGAAGGCACCCGAGATTCGGTTAGCCATGGCTTGTGAAAGCAAAGGTTGGAAGGAGTGTCACCCAAAAATAAAAATAAACTACACTAAAGTACATGTGTAAACAAAAGAGAAGAGGGATGATCTACCTTGGTGGTAGAAATAACGTCCTTCATGGGAGCCGCTCTTGAAAGTCTGGTTGATAAGGTAGTTAGAGTACCCACTACCATTCGTTGACAACAACAAACACCTCTCAAAACTTTACTTTTATGCTCTCTATATGATTTCAAAACTTGAAAAGCTCTAGCGCATGATTTAATCCCTGCTTCCCTCTGCGAAGGTCCTTTCTTTTACTTTATGTTGAGTCAGTTTGCCTACTTCTTCCATCCTAGAAGCAAACACTTGTGTCAACTGTGCATTGATTCTTACATACTTGCTTATTTGCATTCATCATATTACTTTGTGCTGACAATTATCCATGAGATATGCATGTTGGAAGTTGAAAGCAATTGCTGAAACTTAATCTTCCTTTGTGTTGCTTCAATGCCTTCTACTTTGAATCTATTGTTGTATGAGTTAACTCTTATGCAAGACTTATTGATGCTTGTCTTGAAAGTACTATTCATGAAAAGTCTTTGCTATATGATTCAGTTGTTTAATCATCATCTTTACCATTGCTTTGAATCACTTAATTCATCTCATATGCTTTACAATAGTATTGATCAAGATTATGTAAGTAGCATGTCACTTAAGAAATTATCCTTGTTATCGTTTACCTACTCGAGGGCGAGTAGGAACTAAGTTTGGGGATGCTTGATACGTCTCAAACGTATCTATAATTTCTTATGTTCCATGCTAGTTTTATGACATGTTTTGTTCACACTTTATATCGTTTTGATGCATTTTCCGGAACTAACCTATTGACGAGATGCCGAAGTGCCAGTTCATGTTTTCTGCTGTTTTTGGTTTCAGAAATCCTAGTAAGGAAATATTCTCGAATTGGACGAAATCAACGCCCGATATCTTACTTTTCCACGAAGCTTCGGAAGGAGAGAGACCGAGGGGACCAGGCATGGCGGCGCGGCCTAAGGGGGGGCGCGCCCCCTATTGTGTGGCCCCACCAGGGCCCCTCCGAGGCTGCCCTTCCGCCTACTTAAGGACTCCGTCGCGAAAACCATAGATGAATAAGCCACGATACGAGAAAAGTTCCAGAGTCGCCGACATCGCGAAGCCAAGATCTGGGGGACAGGAGTCTCTGTTCCGGCACGCCGCCGGGACGGGGAAGTGCCCCGGAAGGCATCTCCATCGACACCACCGCCATCTCCATCGACGCTGCTGTCTCCTATGATGAGGAGGAAGTAGTTCTCCCTCGAGGCTAAGGTGTTGGAGATATGCCCAAGAGGCAATAATAAAGTGGTTATTATAATATCTTTGTGTTTATGATAAATGTTTATATACCATGCTATAATTGTATTAACTGAAACATTGATACATGTGTGTTATGTAAACAACAAGGAGTCCCTAGTAAGCCTCTTGTATAACTAGCTTGTTGATTAATAGATGATCATGGTTTCGTGATCATGAACATTGGATGTTATTAATAACAAGGTTATGTCATTAGTTGAATGATATAATGGACACACACCCAAATGAGCGTAGCATAAGATCAAGTCATTAAGTTCATTTGCTATAAGCTTTCAATACATAGTTGTCTTAATCCTTCGACCATGAGATCATGTAAATCACTTACACGAAAGGGTACTTTGATTACATCAAACGTCATTGCGTAAATGGGTGACAATAAAGGTGGGATTAAGTATTTGGAAAGTGTGAGTTGAGGCATATGGATCAACAGTGGGATTTGTCCATCCGATGACGGATAGATATACTCTGGGCCCTCTCGGTGGAATGTCATCTGATTAGCTTGCAAGCATATGAATAGTTCATAAGAGATCACATACCTGGTGAGTAAAGAGTACTTGTCGGTAACGAGGTTGAACAAGGTATGGAGATACCGATGATCAAACCTCGGACAAGTAAAATATCGCGAGACAAAGGGAATTGGCATCGTATGTAAATGGTTCAATCGATCACTAAGTCATTGTTGAATATGTGGGAGCCATTATGGATCTCCAGATCCCGCTATTGGTTATTGCTCGGAGAGGAGTCTCGACCATGCATAGTTCACGAACCGTAGGGTGACGCGCTTAAGGTTCGATGTCGCATAAGTAGATTCGGAATATGAGATGGAGACCGAATGTTGTTCGGAGTCTCGGATAGGATCCGAGACATCACGAGGAGAGCCGGAATTGTTCTGGAAGAATTCTGCTGTTTTGTATTTCAAGAAAAGTTGTTCTGGAAACATTCTCGGAATTGGACGAAATAAAAACAGAGGTTCTTATTTTTCTGTCGCGCAGACGGAGTCCAAAGGGGAGACGGAGAAAGGCCAGGAGTGGGCCACACCACACGGCGGCGCGGGCCCCCCTTGGCCGCGCCAGGGTGTGGTGTGGGCCCACCAGGCGCCGGCCCTAGATCGGTTTCGCGAAACCCTAACCCTACCTTCCGACTATAAATAGTGGGGTAGTTTGGCCGGCCATTGCTGCTCCGTACGAAACCCTAAAGTGCCACCTCTCCTCCCTCCCAGTTTCTTCTGCTCCGGCTTAGGCGAAGCCCTGCAGGAATTCTTCTCCACCACCACCACCACGCCGTCGTGCTGCTGGGATTCCGTGGAGATCTACCACACCTCCGCTGCCCGCTGGAACGGGAGAGGAAGGAGCTTCATCGACACCGTACGCGCGACCGAGTACGGAAGTGCTGCCGGATTGCAGCACCGGGGATGATCGTCTACACCAACAACGAGATTAATCTCGTAGGCTTTGGAATCTTCGAGGGTTAGTCTCATCTCCATCTCGTTGCTTAGATCTAGTAGATTGGATCTTGGGTGTTCCATAGATTAGATCTGTTGGTTTTATTCGCTTTGCGGTAGGAAAATTTTTGTTTTCTATGCAACGAACCCCATCAGTGGTATCAGAGCCACGTCTATGCATAGATCTGTTGCACGAGTAGAACACAATGGTTTGTGGGCGGTGATGCTTTTGTTGCTTTAGTTTGTGTACTTTGCTTCTTGCGGGATGGTGGGATGAAGCGGCCCGGGCTAACTTTACATGACCGCGTTTCATGAGACTTGCTCCACGCTTGACATGCAACTTGTATTGCATAAGTGGCTTTGCGGGTGTCTGTCTCTCCCACCATAGTGAAGATTGTAATTTGCACTTCTATTGTCAACACCAGTATCACCGTTGTGGTTCATGTTCGTAGGTAGATTGGATCTTACTCGAAAACCCTAAACCACGTAAAAGATGCAAACCAAATTAGAGGCGTCTAACTTGTTTTTGCAGGGTTTGGTGATGTGATATGGCCATAATGTGATGATGTTATATTCGATGTATGAGATGTTCATTGATGTATTATGGCAACCGGCAGGAGCCTAATGGTTGTCTTTAATTTTTGTTAAAGACCTGCGTGTCTATTCATCATGTAATAGCTTTATTCCAAGTAGTTGTTATAGTAGCTATAAGTGATGGACAACCATGAAGCGGCGCCACTGACCTTGACGCCATGCTGGTGATGATGGAGATCATGTCCGTGCTTTGGAGATGGAGATCAAAAGCACAAGAAGAAAGGCCATATCATATCACACATTATGAATTGCATGTGATGTTAATCCTTTTATGCATCTTATTTTGCTTAGATCGCGACGGTAGCATTATAAGATGATCCCTCTCACTAAATATCAAGATAATAAAGTGTTCATCCTTAGTATGCACCGTTGCTAAGACTTGTCGTTTCGAAGCATCTCGTGATGATCGGGTGTGATAGACTCTACATGTGCATACAACGGGTGCAAGCCAGATTTGCACACGCGGATACTAAGGTTGCCTTGACGAGCCTAGCATGTACAGACATGGTCTCGGAACACGGGATACCGAAAGGTAGAGCATGAATCATATGAATGATATGATGAACACTTTGAGTGTTCGCCTTTGAAACTACATCTTTTCTCGTGAAGATCGGACTTGGTGTAGTGGATTTGGTTCGTGTAATCACTAAGACAATGCGAGGGATGTTGTTTTGAGTGGGAGTTCACCTAGTTAATTTAAGAATTAAAATTGAACTCATTTTATCATAAACTTAGTCTAAACTCTTTGCAAATATGTTGTAGATCATGGCGCCCCCTCCATCAATTTTAATCAGTTCCTAGAGAAAGAAAAGCTTAAGGGCAATGGTAGCAACTTCACTGACTGGTTCCATCATGTGAGGATTTTCCTCGCTGGCGTAAGCCTGCAATATGTGCTCGAAGCACCGCTAGGTTCCCCACCACCTCCTGCAGTATCCGAGGACATAAAGAATGTTTATGAGACTCGGGTAACTCGGTACTCCGAAGTTCAGTGTGCCATCCTGTGCAGTTTAGAGGCAGAGCTCCAAAAGCGTTTTGAGCACCACGACCCATGTGAGATGATGCGTGAGCTCAAACTTATCTTTGAGACTCATGCAGCCGTGGAGAGCTATGAGGCCTCGAAACAGTTCTTTAGCTGCATGATGGAAGAGGGCAGCTCCGTTAGTGAGCACATGTTCGCCATGTCCGGACATGCGAAGAAGCTCAGTGACTTGGGGATTGTGATCCCTAACAAGCTGGGTATTCATCGTGTCCTCCAATCACTGCCACCAAGTTACAAGAACTTCGTGATGAACTACAACATGCAGAACATGAACAAAGAGTTACCTGAACTCTTCTCCATGCTGAAGTCTGCTGAAGTAGAAATTAAGAAGGAGAACCAAGTGTTGATGGTCAACAAGACCACCAGTTTCAAGAAGCAGGGCAAGCCTAACAAGGGAAACTTCAAGAAGGGCGGCAAGAAAGTTGCAGCGCCTCCTGAGAAGCCTAAGGCTGGTCCCAAGCCTGAGACTGTGTGCTACTACTGCCAGGGGAAGGGGCAAGCGGAACTGCACCAAATACTTGGATCTGAAGAGCGGCCATGCCAAGAAGAAAGGTATATTTGATATACATGTTATAGATGTCTATCTTACTGGTTCTCGTAGTAGTGCCTGGGTATTTGATACTGGTTCGGTTGCTCACATTTGTAACTCGAAACAGGAACTGCGGAATAAACGAAGCCTGCCAAGGGACGAGGTGACGATGCGCGTTGGAAATGGATCCAAGGTCGATGTGATCGCCGTCGGCACGCTCCCCCTACATCTACCTTCGGGATTAGTTTTAAACCTTAATAATTGTTATTTGGTACTGCGTTGAGCATGAACATTATATCTGGATCTTGTTTGATGCAAGACGGTTATTCGTTTAAGTCCGAGAATAATGGTTGTTCGATTTATATGAGTAATGTCTTTTATGGCCATGCACCTGAGATGAATGGTTTATTCTTGTTAAATCTCGATAGTAGTGATACACATGTTCATAACATTGATGCTAAGCGAATTAAATTGAATGATAATTCTACTTATATGTGGCACTGTCGTCTTGGTCATATTGGAGTGAAGCGCATGAAGAAACTCCATTCCGATGGACTTCTTGAGTCACTTGACTTTGAGTCACTTGACAGATGCGAAGCATGTCTAATGGGAAAAATGACTAAGACTCCATTTTCTGGTATGATGGAGCGAGCTACAGACTTATTGGAAATCATACATACCGATGTGTGCGGACCAATGAGTGTAGCATCGCGCGGTGGTTATCGTTATGTTCTAACCTTCACGGATGATCTGAGTAGATATGGGTATATTTACTTTATGAAACACAAGTCCGAGACTTTTGAGAAGTTCAAGGAATTCCAAAGTGAAGTAGAAAATCAACGTAACAAGAAGATTAAGTTTCTGCGTTCTGATCGCGGAGGCGAATATCTGAGTTATGAGTTTGGCATGCATTTAAAGAAATGCGGAATACTTTCACAGTTGACACCGCCGGGAACACCACAGCGCAATGGTGTGTCCGAACGTCGTAATCAAACTCTCTTAGATATGGTTCGTTCTATGATGTCTCTTACCGATTTGCCATTATCGTTTTGGGGCTATGCTTTAGAGACAGCCGCATTCACTTTAAATAGGGCACCATCTAAATCCGTTGAAACGACACCGTATGAATTATGGTTTGGGAAGAAACCTAAGCTGTCGTTCCTTAAAGTTTGGGGTTGCGATGCTTATGTAAAGAAGTTACAACCTGACAAGCTAGAACCCAAAGCGGAGAAATGCGTCTTCATAGGATACCCTAAAGAAACAATTGGGTATACTTTCTATCACAGATCCGAAGGCAAAATCTTTGTTGCTAAGAACGGATCCTTTCTTGAGAAGGAGTTTCTCACTAAAGAAGTGACTGGAAGAAAAGTAGAACTCGACGAGGTTGATGAACCTTCTCTCATAGATCAGAGTAGCGCAGTGCCGGAAGAAGTTCCTGTGCAGCCTACACCGATAGGAGAGGAAGCAAATGATGATGATCATGAAACTTCGAACGAGGAAGCTACTGAACCTCGCAGATCGACGAGGGAACGTACCACTCCTGATTGGTATGATCCCTGTCTAAATGTCATGATTGTGGACAACAATGATGAGGACCCTGCGACGTATGAAGAAGCGATGATGAGCCCAGATTCCAACAAATGGCAAGAAGCCATGAAATCCGAAATGGGATCCATGTATGATAACAAAGTATGGACTTTGGTAGACTTACCTGATAGCCGCAAGGCTGTCGAGAATAAATGGATCTTCAAGAGAAAAACAGATGCTGATGGTAATATTACTGTCTATAAAGCTCGACTTGTCGCAAAGGGTTTCCGACAAATTCAAGGAGTTGACTACGATGAGACTTTCTCACCTGTAGCGAAGCTAAAGTCTGTGAGGATTTTGTTAGCAATAGCTGCATTTTTTGATTATGAGATTTGGCAGATGGATGTCAAAACGGCGTTCCTTAATGGTGACATTGAGGAAGAGTTGTATATGGTACAACCCAAAGGTTTTGTCGATCCTAAAAATGCTGACAAGGTATGCAAACTTCAGCGTTCCATTTATGGACTGAAGCAAGCATCCCGGAGTTGGAACCTACGCTTTGATAGAGTGATCAAAGATTTTGGTTTTATACGGACTCATGGTGAGGCCTGTATTTACAAGAAAGTGAGTGGGAGCTCTGTAGCATTCCTGATATTATATGTAGATGACATATTATTGATTGGGAATGATATAGAACTTTTAAGCAGCATTAAAGGTTATTTGAATAAGTCTTTTTCAATGAAAGACCTTGGTGAAGCAGCATACATTTTAGGCATCAAGATTTATAGAGATAGATCAAGACGCCTAATAGGCCTTTCACAAAGTACATATCTGGACAAGATTCTAAAGAAGTTTAGAATGGATGAAAGCAAGAAAGGGTTCTTGCCTATGTTGCCAGGTAAGGTCTTGAGTAAGACTCAAGGTCCGGCTACGGCAGATGAAAGAGAGAGGATGAGCAAAATCCCCTATGCTTCGGCAGTAGGCTCTATCATGTACGCCATGCTGTGTACTAGACCGGATATCGCACATGCTGTTAGTTTGACCAGCAGATATCAAAGTGATCCAGGAATGGAACACTGGACAGCGGTCAAGAATATCCTGAAGTACTTGAAAAGGACTAAGGATATGTTTCTTTGTTATGGCGGTGACCAAGAGCTCGTTGTAACCAGTTACACCGATGCAAGTTGGAACACCGATCCTGATGACTCTAAGTCTCAGTCTGGGTACGTGTTTATATTGAATGGTGCGGCAGTAAGCTGGAGCAGTTCCAAGAAATGCACGGTGGCGAAATCTTCAACAGAATCTGAATATATAGCGGCTTCAGAGGCTTCATCAGAAGCGGTATGGATGAAGAGGTTCATTGTTGAGCTTGGTGTGGTTCCTAGTGCATTGGACCCGCTAGTCATTTATTGTGACAACACGGGTGCCATCGCCAATGCAAAGGAACCAAGGTCACACAAGAAGCTGAAGCATATCAAGCTGCGTTTTCATTCGATTCGCGAGTACATCGAAGATGGTGAAGTAGAGATTTGCAAAGTACACACGGATCTGAATGTTGCAGATCCGTTGACTAAAGCTCTCCCAAGGGCAAAGCATGACCACCAGAATGCCATGGGTGTTAGGTACCTTACAATGTAATCTAGATTATTGACTCTAGTGCAAGTGGGAGACTGTTGGAGATATGCCCAAGAGGCAATAATAAAGTGGTTATTATAATATCTTTGTGTTTATGATAAATGTTTATATACCATGCTATAATTGTATTAACTGAAACATTGATACATGTGTGTTATGTAAACAACAAGGAGTCCCTAGTAAGCCTCTTGTATAACTAGCTTGTTGATTAATAGATGATCATGGTTTCGTGATCATGAACATTGGATGTTATTAATAACAAGGTTATGTCATTAGTTGAATGATATAATGGACACACACCCAAATGAGCGTAGCATAAGATCAAGTCATTAAGTTCATTTGCTATAAGCTTTCAATACATAGTTGTCTTAATCCTTCGACCATGAGATCATGTAAATCACTTACACGAAAGGGTACTTTGATTACATCAAACGTCATTGCGTAAATGGGTGACAATAAAGGTGGGATTAAGTATTTGGAAAGTGTGAGTTGAGGCATATGGATCAACAGTGGGATTTGTCCATCCCGATGACGGATAGATATACTCTGGGCCCTCTCGGTGGAATGTCATCTGATTAGCTTGCAAGCATATGAATAGTTCATAAGAGATCACATACCACGGTACGAGTAAAGAGTACTTGTCGGTAACGAGGTTGAACAAGGTATGGAGATACCGATGATCAAACCTCGGACAAGTAAAATATCGCGAGACAAAGGGAATTGGCATCGTATGTAAATGGTTCAATCGATCACTAAGTCATCGTTGAATATGTGGGAGCCATTATGGATCTCCAGATCCCGCTATTGGTTATTGCTCGGAGGAGTCTCGACCATGTCGCATAGTTCACGAACCGTAGGGTGACGCGCTTAAGGTTCGATGTCGCATAAGTAGATTCGGAATATGAGATGGAGACCGAATGTTCGGAGTCTCGGATAGGATCCGAGACATCACGAGGGAGGAATTGTTCTGGAAGAATTCTGCTGTTTTGTATTTCAAGAAAAGTTGTTTTGGAAACATTCTCGGAATTGGACGAAATAAAAACAGAGGTTCTTATTTTTCTGTCGCGCAGACGGAGTCCAAAGGGGAGACGGAGAAAGGCCAGGAGTGGGCCACACCACACGGCGGCGCGGGCCCCCCTTGGCCGCGCCAGGGTGTGGTGTGGGCCCACCAGGCGCCGGCCCTAGATCGGTTTCGCGAAACCCTAACCCTACCTTCCGACTATAAATAGTGGGGTAGTTTGGCCGGCCATTGCTGCTCCGTACGAAACCCTAAAGTGCCACCTCTCCTCCCTCCCAGTTTCTTGCTCGGCTTAGGCGAAGCCCTGCAGGAATTCTTCTCCACCACCACCACCACGCCGTCATGCTGCTGGGATTCCGTGGAGATCTACCACACCTCCGCTGCCCGCTGGAACGGGAGAGGAAGGAGCTTCATCGACACCGTACGCGCGACCGAGTACGGAAGTGCTGCCGGATTGCAGCACCGGGGACGATCGTCTACACCAACAACGAGATTAATCTCGTAGGCTTTGGAATCTTCGAGGGTTAGTCTCATCTCCATCTCGTTGCTTAGATCTAGTAGATTGGATCTTGGGTGTTCCATAGATTAGATCTGTTGGTTTTATTCGCTTTGCGGTAGGAAAATTTTTGTTTTCTATGCAACGAACCCTATCATAAGGGCTGTACCGGTAGCTATGTGGTTCATCTCTCTCTCCCATGTGATCTTTATGTGATCATGAGCTTTGTGATCTAGTTGAATATCATCTATGTGCTCCTCTAGTGATGTTATTAAAGTAGTCTATTCCTCCTTCATGATGTAATGGTGACAGTGTGTGCATCGTGTAGTTCTTGGCGTACGTTATGATTGTAATCTCTTGTAGATTATGAAGTTAACTATTGCTATGATAGTATTGATGTGATCTATTCCTCCTTCATAGTGTAATGGTGACAGTGTGTGCGCTATGTTAGTTCTCGGTCTAAATTGCAATGATCTATAATGCACTCTAAGGTTATTTAAATATGAACATCGAATGTTGTGGAGCTTGTTAACTCCGGCATTGAGGTGCTCTTGTAGCCCTACACAATGAATGGTGTTTGTCATCCAACAGGAGAGTGTAGACAAAGTAGTATTTGTTTATTTAGTTATGTGATCAATGTTGAGAGTGTCCACTAGTGAAAGTATGATCCCTAGGCCTTGTTCCGAATAAAGTTACACCACAGAATTGCTTCCCACTTGGCAAGCTATTTTCGGCACCGCTTGTTTCTGTTTTTGCATCTTTACTTCTGCAATATTACCACCATCTACCACCACTGTGTTTACTATCTCTTCGCCGAACTAGTGCGCCTATACATCGACAAGTGTATTAGGTGTGTTGGGGACACAAGAGACTTCTTGTATTGTGATTGCAGGGTTGCTTGAGAGGAATATCTTTGACCTCTTCCTCCCTGAGTTCGATAAACCTTGGGTGATCCACTTAAGGGAAACTTGCTGCTATTCTACAAACCTCTGCTCTTGGAGGCCCAACACTGTCTACAAGAATAGAAGCACACGTAAACATCAGCGCCGTTACCGGGGACCTGAAGAAAAGTTACACCACAAAGACTTCTATCTCCCACGTCATTGCACGCGTAGCTCTTTTACGGCGCCGTTGGGGAGATCAAGACACACTGCAAGGGGAGTCTCTCACATCCAATCTCTTTACTTTGTTTTTTGTCTTGCTTTGCTTTACTTTATTTACTGCTTTGTTTGTTCTCTATATCAAAAACACAAAAAAATTAGTTGCTTTACTTATTGTTTTGTTTGCTATCTCCATATTAAAAACACAAAAAAATTAATTACTTGTTTTACTTTACTTTATTTAGTTTGCTTTATTTACTATTGTTAAAATGAATACTCCTGAAAACACTAAGTTGTGTGACTTCACTAGCACCAATAATAATGATTTTATATGTACTCCTATTGCTCCACCTGCTACTACAGCAGAATTCTATGAAATTAAACCTGCTTTACTGAATCTTGTTATGAGAGAGCAATTTTCTGGTGTTAGTTCTGATGATGCTGTTTTTTTTTGCGAAATGATGATGCTGCTGCCCATCTTAATAATTTTGTTGAACTTTGTGAAATGCAAAAGTATAAGGATGTAGATGGTGATATTATAAAACTGAAATTGTTTCCTTTCTCATTAAGAGGAAGAGCTAAAGATTGGTTGCTATCTTTGCCTAAGAATAGTATTGATTCATGGACTAAATGTAAAGATGCTTTCATTGGTAGATATTATCCTCCTGCTAAAATTATATCTTTGAGAAGTAGCATAATGGATTTTAAGCAATTGGATAATGAATATGTTGCCCAAGCATGGGAAAGAATGAAATCTTTGGTAAAGAATTGCCCAACCCATGGACTAACTACTTGGATGATCATCCAAACCTTTTATGCAGGACTGAATTTTTCTTCGCGGAACTTATTGGATTCAGCTGCTGGAGGTACTTTATGTCCATCACCTTGGGGGCGGCTACAAAGCTTCTTGATGATATGATGATAAATTACTCTGAATGGCACACGGAAAGAGCTCCACAAGGTAAGAAGGTAAATTCTGTTGAAGAAACCTCCTCCTTGAGTGATAAGATTGATGTGATTATGTCTATGCTTGTGAATGGTAGATCTAATGTTGATCCTAATAATGTTCCTTTAGCTTCATTGGTTGCTCAAGAAGAGAATTTTGATGTGAATTTCATTAAGAATAATAATTTCAACAACAATGCTTATAGGAATAATTCTGGTAACAAATATATGCCATATCCTTCTAATAATGGTAATGGTTATGGTAATTCTTCTGGTAACTCTTACAACAATAATAGAAGTGTACCCTCTGGTCTTGAAGCCATGCTTAAAGAATTTATTTGTACACAAACTGCTTTTAACAAATCTGTTGAAGAAAAGCTTGGTAAAATTGATATTCTTGCTTCTAAGGTTGATAGTCTTGCTGCTGATGTTGATCTTTTAAAATTGAAAGTTATGCCTAATGGAACTAAAGATATTAAGTCATTTGCTACAGCAAATGCCATCCAAGTTCGAATTAATGAAAATATTAAATTGATGGCTGAATTGCATGCTAGGTGGGAAAGAGAAGAAAACGAAAAACTTGCTAAAGAGAAGAATGTAGCTAAAGTTTGGACTATCACCACCACTAGTAATGTTGATGCCTCACATGTTGCTAAACCTCCTACTATCAATGGTAAAATAATTGGTGTTGGCAATGTTTCTACTCCTAGTACAAAGCGTACAAAACTGCCTAAAACTGCTAAAACTGCTGAAACTGTTTGTGATAAAACTGCTGAAATTTTTCAAAATATTGGGAACAATGATCCCATTGCTGTAGATCATAATGGTTTAGATTTTGATGATTGTCATATCTCTGAAGTTATAAAGTTCTTACAAAAACTTGCTAGAAGTCCTTATGCTAGTGCTATAAATTTAGCCTTTACAAAACATATTACAAATGCTCTCATTAAAGCTAGAGAAGAGAAATTAAAACTTGAAGCTTCTATTCCTAGGAAGTTGGAAGATGGTTGGGAGCCCATCATTAAGATGAAAGTCAATTATTTTTATTGTAATGCTTTATGTGATCTTGGTGCAAGTATTTCTGTTATGCCTAAGAAACTCTATGATATGCTTGACTTTCCACCATTGAAAAATTGTTATTTGGATGTTAATCTTGCTGATCATTCTATAAAGAAACCTTTGGGGAGGATTTAATAATGTTTGCATTACGCTTAACAATAATCTTGTCCCCGTTGATTTTGTTGTCTTGGATATTGAATGCAATGCATCTTGTCCCATAATTTTGGAAAGACCTTTTCTTCGAACTGTTGGTGCTATTATTGATATGAAGGAAGGGAATATTAAGTATCAATTTCCTCTCAAGAGAGGTATGGAACACTTCTCTAGAAAGAGAATGAAGTTGCCTTTTTATTCTATTATTAGAAAAAATTATGATGTTGATGCTTCATCTCTCGATAATACTTGATTCACACTTTCTGCGCCTAGCTGAAAGGCGTTAAAGAAAAGCACTTCTTGGGAGATAACCCATGTATGTTTTTATTTGCTGTTTTGTTGAGTCTTGGAAGTTGTTACTACTGTAGCAACCTCTCCTTATCTTTATTTTATTGCATTGTTGTGCCAAGTAAAGTCTTTGATAGTATGGTTGATACTAGATTTGGATTACTCCGCAGAAACAGATTTCTTACTGTCACGAAATTGAGCAGCCCCGTGTGTAGGTAACTCAGAAAATTCTGCCAATTACGTGCGTGATCCTCAGATATGTACGCAACTTTCATTCAATTTGAAATTTTTCATCTGAGCAAGTTAAGTGCCCCAGAAAAATTCGTCTTTACGGACTGTTCTGTTTTGACAGATTATGCCTTTTATTTCGCATTGCCTGTTTTGCTATGTTTGATGGATTTCTGTGTTCCATTAACTTTCAGTAGGTTTGTGCAATGTCCAGAAGTGCTAAGAATGATTATGTCACCTCTCAATATGTGAATTTTTGATTATGCACTAACCCTCTAATGAGTTTGTTTTGAGTTTGGTGTGGAGGAAGTTTTCAAGGATCAAGAAAGGAGGATGATACAATATGATCAAGAAGAGTGAAAAGTCTAAGCTTGGGGATGCCCCGTGGTTCATCCCTGCATATTTCAAGAAGACTCAAGCATCTAAGCTTGGGGATGCCCAAGGCATCCCCTTCTTCATCTACAACTTATCAGGTCACCTCTAGTGAAACTATATTTTTATTCAGTCACATCTTATGTGCTTTACTTGGAGCGTCTGTTTGCTTTTATTTTGTTTTGTTTGAATAAACTCGGATCCTAGCATTCTTTTTGTGGGAGAAAGACACGCTCCGCTGTTTCATATGAACACTGGTGTTCTTAGCTTTACTTTTAATGTTCATGGCGAAGGTTAAAACTGCTTCGTTCATTGTTATATGGTTGGAAACAGAAAATGCTTCATGTGGTAATTGGTATATTGTCTTGAATAATTTGATACTTTGCAATTGTTGTGCTCAATTAGATCATGCTTAAGCTCTTGCATCATGTACTTTGCACCTATTAATGAAGAACTACTTAGAGCTTGTTGAAATTTGGTTTGCATGATTGGTCTCTCTAAGGTCTAGATATTTTCTGGTGAAGCGTTTGAACAACAAGGAAGACAGTGTAGAGTCTTATAATGCTTGCAATATGTTCTTATGTAAGTTTTGCTGTACCGGTTCATACTTGTGTTTGCTTCAAACAACCTTGCTAGCCAAAGCCTTGTACTGAGAGGGAATACTTCTCGTGCATCCAAAACCTTGAGCAAAACCTATGCCATTTGTGTCCACCATACCTACCTACTATGTGGTATTTTTCTTCCATTCCAAGTAAATACTTCATGTGCTACCTTTAAACAATTCAAAAGTTACTATCTCTTATTTGTGTCAATGTTTTATAGCTCATGAGGAAGTATGTGGTGTTTTATCTTTCGATCTTGTCATTTACTTCTGACATACTTTCACCAATGGACTAGTGCCTCATCCGCTTATCCAATAATTTTGCAAAAAGAGCTCGCAATGGGGTTCCCAGCCCCAATTAATTAACTTGCATTAATAATTCTCTTCACATGCTTTGTCCTGATCAATCAGTGAGCAACTTAATTTTGCAAAAAGAAAAAGAAAAAAATGACACTCCTCCATGGTATGAGAATGTTGGAAGGCACCCGAGGATTCGGTTAGCCATGGCTTGAGAAAGAAAAGGTTGGGAGGAGTGTCATCTATAAATAATAAAATACATGTGTAAACAAAAGAGAAGAGGGATGATCTACCTGGCTGGTAGAAATAACGTCCTTCATGGGAGCCGCTCTTGAAAGTCTGGTTGATAAGGTAGTTAGAGTACCCACTACCATTCGTTGACAACAACAAACACCTCTCAAAACTTTACTTTTATGCTCTCTATATGATTTCAAAACTTGAAAAGCTCTAGCACATGATTTAATCCCTGCTTCCCTCTGTGAAGGGCCTTTCTTTTACTTTATGTTGAATCAGTTTATCTACTTCTTTCTATCTTAGAAGCAAACACTTGTGTCAACTGTGTGCATTGATTCTTACATACTTGCTTATTTGCATTCATCATATTACTTTGTGTTGACAATTATCCATGAGATATACATGTTGAAGTTGAAAGCAACTGCTGAAACTTATATCTTCCTTTGTGTTGCTTCAAAACTCTCTACTAAGAATTTATTGCCTTATGAGTTAACTCCTATGCAAGTCGTATCGATGCTTGTCTTGAAAGTACTATTCATGAAAAGTCTTTGCTATATGATTCAATTGTTTAATCATTGTCTTTACCATTGCTTCGAATCAGTTCATTCACTTCACATGCTTTACAATAGTATTGATCAAGATTATGATAGCATGTCACTTCAGAAATTATCATTGTTATCGTTTACCTACTCGAGGGCGAGTAGGAACTAAGCTTGGGGATGCTTGATACGTCTCAAACGTATCTATAATTTCTTATGTTCCATGCTACTTTTATGACAATACTCACATGTTTTATACATACTTTACATCATTATTATGCATTTTGCACTAACCTATTAACAAGATGCGAAGCCGCTTTTCATTTTTGGTTTCAGAAGTCCTACAAAGGAAATATTCTCGGAATTGGACGAAATCAACGACCAGGGTCTTATTTTTCCACGGAGCTTCCAGAAGACCGAAGAGCATACGAAGTGGGGCCACGAGGGCCCGTAACCATAGGGCGCCGCGACCAGCATGGGGCCCGCGCCGACCTATGGTGTGGGGCCCCTGCGCCGCCTCCAACTCTGCCCTTCCGCCTACTTAAACCTTCTGTCGCGAAAACCCTATTACCGTGAGCCACGATACGGAAATACTTACAGAGAAGCCGCCGCCGCCAATCCCATCTCGGGGGATTAAGGAGATCGCCTCCGGCACCCTGCCGGAGAGGGGAATCATCACCGGAGGGCTCTACATCATCATGCCCGCCTCCGGATTGATGCGTGAGTAGTTCATCCTTGGACTATGGGTCCATAGCGTAGCTAGATGGTTGTCTTCTCCTCATTGTGCTATCATGTTAGATCTTGTGAGCTGCCTATCATGATCAAGATCATCTATTTGTAATGCTACATGTTGTGTTTGTTGGGATCCGATGAATATTGAATACTATGTCAAGTTGATTATCAATCTATCATATATATGTTGTTTATGTTCTTGCATGCTCTCCGTTGCTAGTAGAGGCTCTGGCCAAGTTGATACTTGTAACTCCAAGAGGGAGTATTTATGCTCGATAGTGGGTTCATGCCTCCATTGAATCTGGGACAGTGACAGAAAGTTCTAAGGTTGTGGATGTGTTGTTGCCACTAGGGATAAAACATCAATGCTTTGTCTAAGGATATTTGTGTTGATTACATTACGCACCATACTTAATGCAATTGTCTATTGTTTGCAACTTAATACTGGAGGGGGTGCGGATGCTAACCTGAAGGTGGACTTTTTAGGCATAGATGCATGCTGGATAACGGTCTATGTACTTGGTCGTAATGCCCTGATTAAATCTCATAGTAATTATCATGATATATGTATGTGCATCTCTATTTGTCAATTGCCCAACTGTAATTTGTTCACCCAACATGCTAGTTATCTTATCGGAGAGACACCACTAGTGAACTGTGGACCCCGGTCCATTCTTTTACATCTGAATACAACTGCAAACTCTCTCTTTGTTTTCTACAAGCAAACATCATTTTCCACACCATACGTTTAATCCTTTGTTTTCAGCAAGCCGGTGAGATTGACAACCTCCTATTACGTTGGGGCAAAGTATTGTGATTATGTTGTGCAGGTTCCACGTTGGCGCCGGAATCCCTGGTGTTGCACCGCACTATACTCCGTCACCAACGACCTTCATGTGGCCCTTGACTCCTACTGGCTCGATAACCTTGGTTTCATACTGAGGAAAAACTTGCTTCTATACGGATCACACCTTCCTCTTGGGGTTCCCAACGGACGTGTGCAATTCCACGCCATCAAGCTCTTTTTCTGGCGCCGTTGCCGGGGACCTGAAGAAAAGTTACACCACAAAGACTTCTATCTCCCACGTTAACTGCACGCCAGCAGCAACTAGTCTTGAGGGGTGCTAACTAGCTTGTATTGCTATAGGCTAAATTTGATGCTCTTGTTCTACTCTATATCTAGACCAAGTGAATCATGAATCAAAAGGTAAACTTTGATAAACCAAAGTCAAAAACTTGTAAGATAAAAACTTGGGATAGGATCACTAAGCATAAAGGAATATGTAATGGTGCCTTGCTCTTGTAGAGATTTGCACTTGTGTAACTTACAAGAATATTAGCTTGCCTTGATTGGGGTAGTGATCAAAGTTCTCTTCTTCTTCTTGGTAGAAAACCTCCTCTTCTTGGTAGTCTCCGGTCCTAGCGTCTATAAACGAATAAGACGATAACAATCACCAATCAATACTTAAGGGGACTACTTAGGCTTAATGGCTCACTCAAGATGATCTATTATCATCACAATCATTAATTAACAACATCTAAGGTTGTCCATTTAGTGGTAGGAAAATAATTTCCTCTCATTGAATTTTTTTTATTAGAGTTTCTATTTAGTTCCTTGGAGAAATAATTTCCTCTCATTGAATCTTGTTAGGATTTAATCTCCTCAAATAATAAGGTATGAGTACATGTTGACCAAGGTCAACACTTCATATTTATCATTTGGGGAAAATAATTTAAATGAGGTATTATACCTCATGCAATTTAAATACTACTATAAACATGATTTAATATTCTCAAATAATAACATATGGGGTCATGAGGACTAATGTCATCACCTCACATTTAATTACTAGGAACAATGATTTAATGAGGTGCTACACCTCATATAATTTAAAAACTATTTTTGAAATAAATTAGATGAGCTAGAAATGGCCATATAGACACTATTTGAACCTACCCATGATCATATGAAACAACCATGTCATATTTTTGCATAAACAATTAGAGTATTTGAAATATGAATTATGAGAATTTGAATCACCTTAAAATTCATTATGTTTGATTTTTAATAATTATTTGAAGTTTGAAAAGGCTCTGCCTTGTTATTTTTATTGCATCATTTCTAAAATGAATCTAGGGTTGAGACCAGTGTAGTTGTTTAGAGAATTTCATAAGCTTTCCAAATATATAAAATTCATAAAATTTGGTGCAGTACATTTTATTCTATTTATTTTTTAACATAGCATCTGAGAATAAATTGCATTAAATCGAAATATTCAAATTTGAAATGGTGGGCTTAGGCGGGAAAGACTAAACGGGCCGAAGAGATAGAAACAGAGAAACCAGCCCAGCAGCGTGTCTCGCACGCGTGGGCTGCCTGACAGGGTGGGCTCCACCCGTCACCGATTAATAAACCGCGAAACTGTATGGTTAGATCTGGTGCGTAGGATTAGAACACGATCCAACGGTCCACGACCATCGTCGTCTCCGGCGAGAGGGTTATTGGCAGCGGCGAGGGTTGGGGTCCGACGAGCTCACCGGCGGTCGGCGAGGCTGGGCATCAGTGCAGGAGGAGGTTGTCGACGACGGCGAGGTGAATGGCGGTCGTGGGAGGAGCTGAGGTGGCGCCAATCGCCGGCGGCTTCTGCGGCGGCGCTACAGGCTCCGACATGCAATTGGGCGGCTCTGGTGACTAATGTGGAGCGGAGAGGGTGCGAGGAAGCTCAGAGAGGAGAGGGGAGTGGAGTGGTGTGCTCAGATGATGAAGGGGAGGCTCCCTTTTATAGGTTCGAGAGGTGGCCGAGGCGCATGGGGGCGGTTGATCATGGCGACGACGCTACGGGCGGCGAAAGGGCAAGGGATGGGCGCAGGACGATGCAGCAGGGTTCAGTGATCGTCATGCGCGTGATGGCGAGGACGGGGGTGGACGGGAGCAGGCGGGCGATGTCATGGTCTGGGCGTGTACCGGCGGATGACGGCAACGAGAGCGTCGGCTACAGGGCTTGCGCTGGCCAGAGAGCTTGTCTAGGAGGTAGCTGATGTCGAGGGGAGTGAGCAGGTGAGAGGAGAGGGCAGGAGGTGGTCGGGGTCAACGGGGCGCGTGCGTGTACTGACGCGTCCAGGGCGTCGCCGGGTGCTCTCTGGCGCGTCCTGGCGTCGGCGCGTCCTGGTACGGGTGTTGTCGGCTTCTCCTTGGCCAGGGCTCGCGCCAGTGGTTGCAAGGGAGTGAGGTCAACCTTGTTGACAAGGTCGGAGAGGGAGAGGAAGAGAGGGGACAGGTGGTGGCATGGCGGTGATCATGTGGCCGGCATGGTCATGATATTGGATCTGGTGTGCATGGTTCTTCGTCTCTGAGGGCATGGCAAGGTTGAGTGATGTGAGTCCAGGCTATTTGACATGGTGGGCAAGCTGAGAGGGGTCTATGGCATGCATATTTGATCAAAGCCAAAAGTGTGTGTGACATATGCAATGATAATTGTATGGCTTGGGTCATGGTGATCATGCAAGGCTAGGTCATCACTTTTAGAGAGTTGTTAGTGGTACAATGTACTATAGATGAGCCAAAGAGAGAGAGGGTGAGGTGGTGAATAGTGGGTGGAATAGTGGTTGTACCTCTATGTAATGAATTGGTTCATAAGCAAAGGTCTCATGTGTGTTTGAATTTGGCCAAAATTCTACATGGGAGTGATCTAAATAATGTTTAGCAACTATTGGTGGCCTTGGTTTGAATTTTGGAAAGGTTTTGTGAAAATTCTAAAAAGTGGGGGAAATCTAGAATATGATTCAACATTGCCACTTTGCACTCTTATATTAAGCAATAGAAAAGGAGTTGGTCAAAGTGGTCAACATCAAAAGTGTTCATCTTGATGAGGTCTTGGATGAAGTGCAAAGACTTGAGAAGGTTTAGTTTAGAAATATCTTAATACAAGGGCTCAAAGAGGGTAAGATGTTAGAATTTCCACAAGTGACCATTATCATATGTTGGATGGTTTTTGATTTTCTCTTTATTTGATTTGCATTTCTTTGATTCAAAAGTGATTTTTATTAGTTTAGGAACACTCCCAAACCATTGGAACAATTTAAAAAGGCCTAGGTTAAAGATTTATAAAAGTGGCCATAGCCTCAAATGTGAATTTCATATTTTATTTTCATTTATTTTTCTTTGACCAAAATCACTACTTTGAGTTCATGGGGTGTTAGGTTAGGTTTCGTAATGAGTTCAAACCATTTGGCAAGGTAAAGGTGGCATAATACAAGAATTGCAATTATGGCTAGGTGCCACAGATGTCTTTTTCCTTTATTTTATTTTCTTTTTATTTGTTTCTTGTTGACTTCCAGAGAGCAAGGTTTAGGGTTTAATATCATTGGTGAACACTTAAAACAAGCATCATGTCAAAAGTCATCACACAAATGCATGAGCACTATGCTCCTAACTTATTTTAATAAAAGTTTTTGTTGGTTCCAAATTTTGGGAAAATAGAAAAATTAATGTTTCTTTGTTTTGAAAATTTGGGGTGTTACATGATTCCAGTCTTGAAGAAGGACTGTACAGCAGAAACTATCGATGTCCCAATTTTTGTGAAAAAAATTGGCTGGTAAACCATCCGGACCGGGGGCTTTTTGTGCACCAATCTGAAAGAGAGCATGAGTTATTTCATCTTCGGTCATTTCTTCACATAGGGATTTATTCATCTCAGCTGTAACCTTTCTCTGCAAATCATCAACAATCACGCTCGGGTTGACACTGTTGTTAGCCGTGAATAGCTTCTGGTAAAAATTTGTGGCCAAAACCCCCATCTCGAGTTGGTCACGAGTCAGGGAACCATCTTTTCTTTTCATATTATTAATCTGTTCTTTTTTGCTCTCCAGGTTGCTTTCCTGTGAAATAAGTTGGTGTTTCTATCACCCTCTTTTAACCACATGATCCTGGATCTCTGTTTCCAAAAGATCTCTTCTCTGTGTAGAAGCTCATCCAACTCACTTTCTATCTTTTTTATTTTGTTTTTGTTCTGATATGTTCTACCTGTTCTGGCTCTTTCCAAATCTCTTCTTAGTTTGTCAATTCTTCTAGGGATGAATCCCACTGTCTTCTTGCTCCAGTCTTGCAAGCTTTCTTTCACTGAATTGAGCTTGGTTACTATGTCAGCCAGATCATTGGCCCGAGGTTGACATTTCCAAGAGGTTTGGATTTCCTCCTGGAGCGAGCCCTCCCTTTCCCAGTGAGCCTCATACCTCAAACAATGATTTTGCAAGGCCACAGTCTGCGGTTCATTAAAACTCAAGAGCAAAGGACAATGATCAGAACGTGAGCTTACCAGATGCTTTACTAAGAAGTCTTGGAAGGTGTTGGTCCAGTCAGGGCAGGTGCAGGATGAGCGAGTTCATGAAGTGGAGCAAGAGCAGTGAGTTAATGAAGTGGATATAGATGATGAAGTGTATGAAATCCACCAAGAAGATGAAATAATTTAGGTTGTTGACGATCGTACTGTTGATAGCAGGAAAAGAACAAAAAACGTGTCTATTTCATCTCAAATATCAATTGTGTGGAGGTGGCCTCTATCTAATTATTCATGGATATGAAATAATTTTGATAGTATGTTAGTCGGGTCTAGCCTCTGTAATGGAAACTTCTAGAGAAAGGCCCATCATACAACCTGGAAATTCGTGCTAATTTTATACAGAAAGGCCCATCATACGCATTTCATTGTTAAGTTCATTGCATTTTGCAGAACACGGCTAATCTTTGTAGGTAGTTTCCTTTTCTCAGTCATCTTTGCTGGTTTAGGGTTTGGGTTGAAAACAACCTAGTTCTACCTGCCATAAATCTTGAAAAATATTAAATAAAAAACTGCAATGGGAGTTTCATTATGTTCCATAGGAGTCACATAGAAGCTCCATTTTTCAATAATATGATGTTCCAGCCAGTACGACTTTTGTAGATTTGTCTCACGTTAAAAGAACTAATATCTGCTAGGATGATGTGTGCACGTTAGAGCGAGATGAACGAGTCAAATCTGTTTGAAGTTTGTCCTCTTTAAGGTCAGTTAGATATTACGTTAGTCGGTCTATCCTCTATAATGGCAATACTTAGAGGCTATGAGGATTTATGGAGTCTTCTCCCGAAATTATCAGGATCCTCCAATAGTCCGGAAATTCAATTTAATTTCATACAGAAAGCCCCCTCATACATATCTCTCTCTTAAGCTCATTGCATTTTGCAGAACACGGCTAATCTTTGCAGGCAGTTTCACAAGTCTATGTTACTTTTTCTCACTCATCTTTGCTGGTTTTTTATTCGGGTTGAGACCGACCTAGCCACCTGCAATAAAGTTTGAAAGATATTTTTTAAAGAAACTCCAATGGCAGTTTCATACTTTCATTATGTTCCACTGTTTTGTTGAATCATCTGATGTTCCACCTGGTACGACTTTTGCAGATTTTTTCTCACGTAAAAAGAACTCGCGTTGTTGAGGGTGATGCGTGCACGTTGCAGAGAGAGATGAACAAGTCAAAATCTGTTGGAACTTTGGCTTTATAGTCAGAAGATTAATTGGTCGAGCAAATTGAAGCCATGGCTCCACTGTTCCTTTTCATCCTCCTCTCATCAGCTTCATCCTTGAGCGGACTATATGGCCAGTTCTCCTTGCCTGTTGTGCCTTACTGCTCCAACACGGACAACTACACCATGGCCAGCCAGTACCAGGTGAACCTCGCCCAGCTCATGTCGGACCTCCCGCGCAACGCCATCGACAACGGCGGCTTCGCCAAACGTACCGCTGGCGAGGCTCCTGACAAGGTTTTCGGCCTCATCATGTGCTACGCTGACCAGAACTGGACCGATTGCCAGAACTGCATCAGAGCCGCAGCGGCCGGCATACAGCAGACGTGCCCGTTCAGCCTGGTGGCAAGGTCCTGCTACGACGGGTGCGTCCTGCAGTACTCCAACGAGAACTTCTTCTCCGTCGCCAACACCACAGTAGCGTATTACTTTGTGGAGCCCGCCCCCGTCAACAACACGGACAGCATGGAAGCAATTCGATCGAAGCTGATGAGACGACTCACGGCCGAGGCAGCCGGCTCCCCCCGGTGGTGGGCCAACGGGAAAGACCGGTACACGGACTCTCAAGGTAAGCCGCAGGAGTTATACGGCTTCACACAGTGTACGAGGGACCTGAACGCAAGTGAGTGCATCAGGTGCTTCAAACATTTTTTTCCAGCAAGTGCAGCAGGTGCCATCTATGGGTATAGCTGCTACATGCGGTACTCAGTAGGCTGGCCGATCGCTCCCATCACAATCTTTCCAACGCGTGGAACACCACTCCCACCAGGTAATTGGAATTAATTGAGTATGTGCATGCCAAGTACGATTTGCTCATCAATGTAAATAATGTGTGTCTCTGCATTGGTGTCTTCATTGGCAATCAGCTTCAACAACTACCTCCTCAACCTCACCGGCTAGCAGGAGAACGGCGCTGGTAGCGGGCGCCTCTGCCGGCCCCATCGCGTTGGCAATCTTTGCTGGTACATGTCTCTGGTTTGGTCTGCGCCGTAGAAGGCAAAAAGAATCCCACAAAGAGCACGAAAAATAATTGTTCGAGGAGGAGCCCATGGAAGACGGGTTCGATCAGGGGATAGGTCCTAGGCGATTCCGCTACAACGAGCTTGCCATCGCCACAAAGTATTTCTCTCATGAGGGGAAACTCGGCGAAGGGGGGTTCGGGTCGGTGTACCCGTGGGTATTTGAAGGATGAACACAACGGGAACCAGTCAAGGTGCCGACGGCCAGATCCTGGGCCGACGGCAAATCGTCCGCCGGCACAGGTCGCCGGGCCAGATCAGCCGTCGGCACATGAAGGTCTGTGCCGACGGCAACCGTCGGCACAGTTTCGGCCGTCGGCATAGCCTCTCCGCCGTGACGGCGAGCTAACAACGTCAGGCCTGTGCCGACGGCAAAGCCGTCGGCATATATTTCAGCCCTGTGCCGACGGCAAAGCCGTCGGCATAGCTATTTTCCATTTTACGACATTAATCTTAAAAAAATCATAACTAAATCATTATAATTCAGAAAAATACAAATAATATATCAAAAATTTCAGAAAAATAAGTTCTATCTTGGAAAAAATATCAAACTTGAAATATTTAAAATGAAAAAGATCTTCATGCCCACCGTTTTGAATATAGTTTGAAACGGGCATAAAATATTCGAAAACGATCCAAACAATGTGAAACCTTCGCATGGTGTCATATTATGTGTCATACTTGCAAGGAAAAAATTAAAGTTGGAAAATTGCGAACATCACAAAAAATCCTTCACAAAATGAGCTATCATGTTCGAGGTTTCATGACATTTAGGTCAAACGACCATGTTATGGATAGAATCGCGGCATAGTTTGTGATAATGTGCCCATATTGTGCACACATGTGCATCTTGGGATGTCTTATGATATTGCAGGAGGAAGTTTTCCATTTTATCGCACGAAAAAACCATTTTCCATTTTTGAGGTGCCGAAAACGGGGTGTTTTGTGAAGCAACCACCAAATTAAAGATTGACATTGGTACCAACACATTTTTTGAAAATACTAGACCAACTAAGATGCAAAATTTCTCAACCGGTGTATCTGAAACCTTTCTGTCCACCCCTCATGAAAAAGACAAATTCCTGCCGAATCAATAGGGGGCCGACCAGATTTGAACTACAGGTACATGATATATTGCTCAAGATTTTTTGTAAAAATCATTTTTAGATTAACAACATGCTATTTCATCAGAGATCCAGTGCAAGTTTGGCGAGCCTCAGGCCCGGGCAAAGGATCTTCTTGCCCGCCGTTTTGAATATAGTTTGAAACGGGCATAAAAAAATCGAAAACGATCCAAACAATGTGAAACTTTCGCGTGGTGTCATATTATGTGTCATAGTTGCAAGGAAAAATTTTAAAGTTGGAAAATTGCGAACATCACAAAAAATCCTTCACAAAATGAGCTATCATGTTCGAGGTTTCATGACATTTAGGTCAAACGACCATGTTATGGATAGAATCGCGGCATAGTTTGTGATAATGTGCCCATATTGTGCACACATGTGCATCTTGGGATGTCTTACGATATTGCAGGAGGAAGTTTTCCATTTTATCGCACGAAAAAACTATTTTCCATTTTTGAGGTGCCGAAAACGGGGTGTTTTGTGAAGCAACCACCAAATTAAAGATTGACATTGGTACCAACACATTTTTAAAAAATACTAGACCAACTAAGATGCAAAATTTCTCAACCGGTGTATCTGAAACCTTTCTGTCCACCCCTCATGAAAAAGACAAATTCCTGCCGAATCGGTAGGAGGCCGACCAGATTTGAACTCCAGGTACATGAAATATTGCTCAAGATTTTTTGTAAAAATCATTTTTAGATTCACAACATGCTATTTCATCAGAGATCCAGTGCAAGTTTGGCGAGCCTCAGGCCCGGGCAAAGGATCTTCTTGCCCGCCGTTTTGAATATAGTTTGAAACGGGCATAAAAAAATCGAAAACGATCCAAACAATGTGAAACCTTCGCGTGGTGTCATATTATGTGTCATAGTTGCAAGGAAAAATATTAAAGTTGGAAAATTGCGAACATCACAAAAAATCCTTCACAAAATGAGCTATCTTGTTCGAGGTTTCATGACATTTAGGTCAAACGACCATGTTATGGATAGAATCGCGGCATAGTTTGTGATAATGTGCCCATATTGTGCACACATGTGCATCTTGGGATGTCTTACGATATTGCAGGAGGAAGTTTTCCATTTTATCGCAAGAAAAAACCATTTTCTATTTTTGAGGTGCCGAAAACGGGGTGTTTTGTGAAGCAACCACCAAATTAAAGATTGACATTGGTACCAACACATTTTTAAAAAAGTACTAGACCAACTAAGATGCAAAATTTCTCAACCGGTGTATCTGAAACCTTTCTGTCCACCCCTCATGAAAAAGACAAATTCCTGCCGAATCGGTAGGAGGCCGGCCAGATTTGAAATACTGGTACATGATCTAATGCTCAAGATTTTTTGGAAAAAATATTTTTAGATTCAAAATATGATATAGATGTCATATTTGGATTCCTCTCATTTTTCTAATCGATTTAGACATATTATTTGTCAAATTTTGATTTACAGATTTAAAGATATTAATTATTCCATATTAAATAAAAAAGAAAAAAATAAATCATTTTATTGTCCATTTGAATTCAAGATTAATATACTTATTCTTGTAGTTTATGTAGGTAATTGTTTGGAATTCAAAAAATAATGATGTGCAACATCAAGTAATAAGGGTTAATAGTATTGATATGGTATGATACGTCTCCAACGTATCGATAATTTCTTATGTTCCATGCTACTTTATTGATGATACCTACATGTTTTATGCACATTATATGTCATATTTATGCATTTTCTGGAACTAACCTATTAACAAGATGCCGAAGAGCCATTGCTGTTTTCTGCTGTTTTTGGTTTCAGAAATCCTAGTAAAGAAATATTCTCGGAATTGGACGAAACTTTCGCCCAGGGTCCTATTTTTGCACGAAGCTTCCAGAAGACCGAAGACCTAACGAAGTGGGGCACGAGGCAGCCAGGGGTGGCCGGCGCGGCCCAGCCCTTGGCCGCGGCCTGCCCCCTGGGCCCCTCGTGTGGCCCCCGCGTTGACCTTCCGCCTACTTAAAGCCTCCGTCGCGAAACCCCCGCGAGAGCCACGATACGGAAAACCTTACGGAGACGCGCCGCCGCGAATCCCATCTCGGGGGATTCGAGATCGCCTCCGGCACCCTGCCGGAGAGGGGATTCATCTCCCGGAGGACTCTTCATCGCCATGATCGCCTCCGGAGTGATGAGTGAGTAGTTCACCCTGGACCATGGGTCCATAGCAGTAGCTAGATGGTTGTCTTCTCCTTGTTGTGCTTCATTGTTAGATCTTGTGAGCTGCCTAACATGATCAAGATCATCTATATGTAATTCTATATGTTGTGTTTGTCGGGATCCGATGGATAGAGAGTACTATGATTATGGTGATTATCAATCTATTGTTCATGTGTTGTTTATGATCTTGCATGCTTTCCGTTATTAGTAGAGGCTCTGGCCAAGTTTTTACTCTTAACTCCAAGAGGGAGTAATTATGCTCGATAGTGGGTTCATGCCTTCATTGATACCTGGGACAGTGACAGAAAGTTCTAAGGTTGTGATGTGCTGTTGCCACTAGGGATAAAACATTGATGCTATGTCTAAGGATGTAGTTGTTGATTACATTACGCACAATACTTAATGCAATTGTCTGTTGCTTTGCAACTTAATACTGGAGGGGGTTCGGACGATAACCTGAAGGTGGACTTTTTAGGCATAGATGCAGTTGGATGGCGGTCTATGTTCTTTGTCGTAATGCCCGGATTAAATCTCACTATATTTATCATGTCATGTATATGCATTATTATGCCTTTCTCTATTTGTCAATTGCCCGACTGTAATTTGTTCACCCAACATGCTTTTATCTTATGGGAGAGACACCTAGTGAACTGTGGACCCCGGTCCTATTCTTTCCATAGCATACAATCTACTTGTTTTACTGTTTTCTTTGCAAACATCTTCCACTCGATACGTTTAATCCTTTGTTACAGCAAGCCGGTGAGATTGACAACCTCACTGCTTCGTTGGGGCAAAGTACTTTGGTTGTGTTGTGCAGGTTCCTAGTTGGCGCGGAATCCCTGGTGTTGCGCCGCATCATATTTCGCGACCATCAACCTTCAACGTGCTTCTTGGCTCCTACTGGTTCGATTAAACCTTGGTTTCATACTGAGGGAAAACTTGCCACTGTGCGCATCATACCTTCCTCTTGGGGTTCCCAACGGACGTGTACATCTACGCGCATCAAGCACTTTTTCTGGCGCCGTTGCCGGGGAAATCAAGACACGCTGCAAGGGGAGTCTCCACTTCTCAATCTCTTTACTTTGTTTTTGTCTTGCTTTATTTTATTTACTACTTTGTTTGCTGCACTAAATCAAAACACAAAAAAATTAGTTGCTAGTTTTACTTTATTTGCTATCTTGTTTGCTATATCAAAAACACAAAAAATTAGTTACTCGCATTTACTTTATCTAGTTTGCTTTATTTACTGTTGCTAAAATGGCCAACCCTGAAAATACTAAGTTGTGTGACTTCACAAATGCAAATAATAATGATTTCCTATGCACACCTATTGCTCCACCTGCTACTACAGCAGAATTCTTTGAAATTAAACCTGCTTTACTAAATCTAGTCATGAGAGAACAATTTTCTGGTGCTAGTTCTGATGATGCTGCTGCCCATCTCAATAATTTTGTTGAACTTTGTGAAATGCAAAAGTATAAAGATGTAGATGGTGATATTATTAAACTGAAAGTGTTTCCTTTCTCATTAAGAGGAAGAGCTAAAGATTGGTTGCTATCTTTGCCTAAGAATAGTATTGATTCATGGACTAAATGCAAGGATGCTTTTATTGGTAGATATTATCCTCCCGCTAAAATTATTTCTTTGAGAAGTAGCATAATGAATTTTAAACAATTAGATACTGAACATGTTGCTCAAGCTTGGGAGAGAATAAAAACTTTGGTAAAGAATTGCCCAACCCATGGATGACTACTTGGATGATCATCCAAACCTTCTATGCAGGACTAAATTTTTCTTCGCGGAATTTATTGGATTCAGCTGCTGGAGGTACTTTTATGTCCATCACATTGGGGCGGCTACAAAACTTCTTGATGATATGATGGTGAATTACTCTGAATGGCACACGGAAAGAGCTCCACAAGGTAAGAAGGTAAATTCTGTTGAAGAAACCTCTTCCTTGAGTGATAAGATTGATGTGATTATGTCTATGCTTGTGAATGGTAGATCTAATGTAGATCCAAATAATGTTCCTTTAGCTTCATTGGTTGCTCAAGAAGAAAATGTTGATGTGAATTTCATTAAAAATAATAATTTCAACAACAATGCTTATAGGAACAACTCTGGTAATAACTATAGGCCATATCCTTCTGCTAATGGTAATGGTTATGGTAATTCTTATGGGAATTCTTACAACAATAATAGAAGTGTACCCTCTGGTCTTGAAGCCATGCTTAAAGAATTTATTAGTACACAAACTGCTTTTAACAAATCTGTTGAGGAAAAGCTTGATAAAATTGATACTATCGCTTCTAGAGTTGATAGGCTTGCCTCTGATGTTAATCTTTTAAAGTTGAAAGTTATGCCTAATAATGATCTTGATAATAAGATTACTACTACAGCAAATGCCATCCAAGTTAGAATTAATGAGAATATAAGATTAATGGCTGAGTTGCGTGCTAGGTGGGATAGAGAAGAAAATGAAAAACTAGCTAAAGAGAATAATGTAGCTAAAGTTTGGACTATTACCACCACTAGTAATGCTAATTCTTCACATGTTGCTGCACCTCCTACTATCAATGGTAAAATACTTGGTGTTGGCAATGTTTCTACTCCTAGTGCAAAGCGTACAAAACTGCTGAAATTGCTAAACTGAAACTGCTTGTGATAAAACTGCTGAAATTTTTTCCAACCTTGGGAATAATGATCCCATTGCTGTGGCTCATAATGATTTAGATTTTGATGATTGCCACATCTCTGAAGTTATAAAGTTCTTACAAAAACTTGCTAAAAGTCCTAATGCTAGTGCTATAAATTTAGCCTTTACAAAACATATTACAAATGCTCTCATAAAAGCTAGAGAAGAGAAACTAAAACTTGAAACTTCTATTCCTAGAAAGTTAGAAGATGGTTGGGAGCCCATCATTAAAATGAAATTCAATGACTTTGAATGTAATGCCTTATGTGATCTTGGTGCAAGTATTTGTTATGCCTAAAAAGATTTATGATATGCTTGACTTGCCACCATTAAAGAATTGTTATTTGGATGTTAATCTCCGATAATGTTAAAAAGAAACCTTTGGGGAGGATTGATAATGTGCATATTACGGTTAACAATAACCTTGTCCCCGTTGATTTTGTTGTCTTGGATATCGAATGCAATGCATCTTGTCCAATTGTGTTGGGAAGACCTTTTTCTTCGAACTGGTGCTGTTATTGATATGAGGGAAGGTAATATTAAATATCAATTTCCTCTCAAGAAAGGTATGGAACACTTCCCTAGAAAGAGAATGAAGTTGCCTTTTGATTCTATTATTAGAACAAGCTATGATGTTGATGCTTCTACTCTCGATGTTACTTGATTTGCACTTTCTGCGGCGTTAAAGAAAAGCGCTTATGGGAGACAACCCATGTTTTTACCTACAGCAATTTTTTGTTTTATTGAGTCTTGGAAGTTGTTTACTACTGTAGCAACCTCTCCTTATCATGTTTTTGTGCCAAGTAAAGTTTCTATGTCAAAGTTGATGTTATATTTGGGATCGCTGCACAGAAACAGCATTGCTGTCTGTCACGAATCTGGGCATAATTCTCTGTAGAAAATTCGAAAAAATCTGCCAATTTACGAGCGTGATCCTCAGATATGTACGCAACTTTCATTAGTTTTGAGTTTTTCCATTTGAGCAAGTCTGGTGCCATTTATAAATTCGTCTTTACGGACTGTTCTGTTTTTGACAGATTCTGCCTTTTATTTCGCATTGCCTCTTTTGCTATGTTGGATTTATTTCTTTGATCCATTAATGTCCAGTAGCATTATGCAATGTCCAGAAGTGAAAAGAATGATTGTGTCACCTCTGAATGTGTGAATTATTAATGATGCACTAACCCTCTAATGAGTTTGCTTGAAGTTTGGTGTGAAGGAAGTTTTCAAGGGTCAAGAGAGGAGAATGATATACTAAGATCAAGAGGAGTGAAAGCTCTAAGCTTGGGGATGCCCCGTGGTTCATCCCTGCATATTTTAAGAAGACTCAAGCGTCTAAGCTTGGGGATGCCCAAGGCATCCCCTTCTTCATCGACAACATCATCAGGTTCCTCCCCTGAAACTATATTTTTATTCAGTCACATCTTGTGTTCTTTACTTGGAGCGTCGGTTTGTTTTCGTTTTGTTTTTGTTTGAATAAGATGGATCCTAGCATTCACTTTGTGGGAGAGAGACACGCTCCGCTGTTGCATATGGACACATGTGTCCTTAGGCTTTACTCATAATGTTCAAGGCGAAGTTTCTTCTTCGTTAATTTGTTATATGGTTGGAATTGGAAAATGCTACATGTAGTAATTCTAAAAATGTCTTGGATAATGTGATACTTGGCAATTGTTGTGCTCATGTTTAAGCTCTTGCATCATATGCTTTGCACCCATTAATGAAGAAATACATAGAGCTTGCTAAAATTTGATTTGCATATTTGGTTTCTCTAAGGTCTAGATAATATCTAGTATTGAGTTTTGAACAACAAGGAAGACAGTGTAGAGTCTTATAATGTTTACAATATGTCTTTTATGTGAGTCTTGCTGCACTTGTTCATCCTTGAGTTTGCTTCAAATAACCTTGCTAGCCTAAACCTTGTATCGAGAGGGAATACTTCTCATGCATCCAAAATCCTTGAGCCAACCACTATGCCATTTGTGTCCACCATACCTACCTACTACATGGTATTTACCCGCCATTCCAAAGTAAATTGCTTGAGTGCTACCTTTAAAATTCCATCATTCACCTTTGCAATATATAGCTCATGGGACAAAATAGCCTTAAAAACTATCGTAGTATTGAATATGTACTTATGCACTTTATATTTTATTAAGTTGCTTGTTGTGCGATAACCATCTGGGGAACGCCATCAACTATTGTTGAATATCATGTGAGTTGCTATGCATGTCCGTCTTGTCTGAAGGTCTATCATTTTAGTGGTTGGAGCATGCAAAATTGTTAGAGAAGAACATTGGGCCGCTAACTAAAGCCATGAATCATGGTGGAAGTTTCAGTTTTGGACATATATCCTCAATCTCATATGAGAATAATAACTTTGCTACATGCTTATGCATTAAAGAGGAGTCCATTATCTGTTGTCCATGTTGTCCCGGTATGGATGTCTAAGTTGAGAATAATCAAAAGCGAGAAATCCGAAATGCGAGCATTCTCCTTGGACCTTTGTACAGGCGGCATGGAGGTACCCCTTTGTGACACTTGGTTGAAACATGGCATGCAAAGATCCGGTAGTCCAAGTTAAGTAGGACGAGGTGCGGGCACTATTAGTATACTATGCGTGAGGCTTGCAACTTGTAAGATATAATTTTCATAACTCATATGCTTTATTACTACCGTTGACAAAATTGTTTCATGTTTTCAAAATAAAAGCTCTAGCACAAATACAGCAATCGATGCTTTCCTCTGCGAAGGACCATTCTTTTACTTTTATTGTTGAGTCAGTTTACCTATCTCCTTCCACCTTAAGAAGCAAACACTTGTGTGAACTGTGCATTGATTCCTACATACTTGCATATTGCACTTGTTATATTACTTTATGTTGACAATATCCATGAGATATACATGTTACAAGTTGAAAGCAACCGCTGAAACTTAATCTTCTTATGTGTTGCTTCAACACCTTTACTTTGATTTATTGCTTTATGAGTTAACTCTTATGCAAGACTTATTGATGCTTGTCTTGAAGTACTATTCATGAAAAGTCTTTGCTATATGATTCAGTTGTTTACTCATGTCATTACCTTTGCTTTGATCGCTGCATTCATTACATATGTTTACAAATAGTATGATCAAGATTATGATGGCATGTCACTTCAGAAATTATCTTTGTTATCGTTTTACCTCGGGACGAGCAGAACTAAGCTTGGGGATGCGATACGTCTCCAACGTATCGATAATTTCTTATGTTCCATGCTACTTTATTGATGATACCTACATGTTTTATGCACATTATATGTCATATTTATGCATTTTCGGAACTAACCTATTAACAAGATGCCGAAGAGCCAGTTGTTGTTTGCTGTTTTTGGTTTCAGAAATCCTAGTAAAGAAATATTCTCGAATTGGACGAAACTTTCGCCTGGGTCCTATTTTTGCACGAAGCTTCCAGAAGACCGAAGACCTAACGAAGTGGGCCACGAGGCAGCCAGGGTGGCCGGCGCGGCCCAGCCCTTGGCGCGCGGCCCTGCCCCCGGGCCCTCGTGTGGCCCCCGCGTTGACCTTCCGCCTACTTAAAGCCTCCGTCGCGAACCCCCAGACCGAGAGCCACGATACGGAAAACCTTCAGAGACGCCGCCGCGAATCCCATCTCGGGGATTCGGAGATCGCCTCCGGCACCCTGCCGGAGAGGGGATTCATCTCCGGAGGACTCTTCATCGCCATGATCGCCTCCGGAGTGATGAGTGAGTAGTTCACCCCTGGACCATGGGTCCATAGCAGTAGCTATGGTTGTCTTCTCCTTGTTGTGCTTCATTGTTAGATCTTGTGAGCTGCCTAACATGATCAAGATCATCTATATGTAATTCTATATGTTGTGTTTGTCGGGATCCGATGGATAGAGAGTACTATGATTATGGTGATTATCAATCTATTGTTCATGTGTTGTTTATGATCTTGCATGCTTTCCGTTATTAGTAGAGGCTCTGGCCAAGTTTTTACTCTTAACTCCAAGAGGGAGTAATTATGCTCGATAGTGGGTTCATGCCTTCATTGATACCTGGGACAGTGACAGAAAGTTCTAAGGTTGTGATGTGTGTTGCCACTAGGGATAAAACATTGATGCTATGTCTAAGGATGTAGTTGTTGATTACATTACGCACAATACTTAATGCAATTGTCTGTTGCTTTGCAACTTAATACTGGAGGGGTTCGGACGATAACCTGAAGGTGGACTTTTTAGGCATAGATGCAGTTGGATGGCGGTCTATGTTCTTTGTCGTAATGCCGGATTAAATCTCACTATATTTATCATGTCATGTATATGCATTATTATGCCTTTCTCTATTTGTCAATTGCCCGACTGTAATTTGTTCACCCAACATGCTTTTATCTTATGGGAGAGACACCTCTAGTGAACTGTGGACCCCGGTCCTATTCTTTCCATAGCATACAATCTACTTGTTTTACTGTTTTCTTTGCAAACATCTTCCACTCATACGTTTAATCCTTTGTTACAGCAAGCCGGTGAGATTGACAACCTCACTGTTTCGTTGGGGCAAAGTACTTTGGTTGTGTTGTGCAGGTTCCTAGTTGGCGCCGGAATCCCTGGTGTTGCGCCGCATCATATTTCGCGACCATCAACCTTCAACGTGCTTCTTGGCTCCTACTGGTTCGATTAAACCTTGGTTTCATACTGAGGGAAAACTTGCCACTGTGCGCATCATACCTTCCTCTTGGGGTTCCCAACGGACGTGTACATCTACGCGCATCATGGTATTATTGTCAACAAGGTGTCATTTCTTTCATGGAATCTAGTCTAAATGGAACCAAGAAGTTAAGCGTGCTAGGGATGGAGTAGTGTGAGGATGGGTGACTGACCGGGATGTTTGACCATGAGTGGAATTTGACCTAATATTAAGTGTAGTTAGAGTTAAAATGGTGTATGTGAGAGATTAAAAAAATTGGGATAAAAATGTTGAAAAAAAATTTAAATTTTTTTTTGAAAAAATTCGAGCCAGAATTACCAAACGGCGTTATTTCTATGCCGACGGCTTTGCCGTCGGCACAGAATGGCCAGCCTGTGCCGACGGCAACTTTGACTGTGCCGAGACGTTATTGTGCCGACGACAAGTTGCCGACGGCTGCCGTCGGCACTGTGCCGAAGGCAAAGCAAGCTGTGCCGACGGCCGCCGGCCGTCGGCACCTTGACTGGTTCCCGTAGTGGAAGACCTTCACTTTGCTGTAAAAAAGAATTTCCAAGACTTCTCAACAGGGAAAGAAGGAGTACGTATCCGAGGTGACAATCATTAGTCGGTTAAGGCACCGCAACCTAGTGCAACTTATTGGTTAGTGCCATGGTGGCGGTGAGCTTTTGCTTGTCTATGAGCTGATGCCCAACGGTAGCGTAGACAGACACATTCACAACAAGGAGACGATCATGTCATGGCAAATCAGGTATCCATATGTCAGATAATGTACATCTGATCACTCCACACTTCTCTTTGTTCTCTGATATTTATACTGCACTGCCTTGTTCACTATAGTTATGAGATTTGTCTTGGTATCCACACGAACAAATAATTTAAAACTAATTATTGCACACTCACTAGTAGAAAAAGGGGCTTCCGTCTAGGTCTTTAGTACCGGTTTCCTTACGAACCGGTACTAACGGGTGCATTAGTACCGGTTGCACTGCCCGGGCCTTTAGTACCGGTTCGTAAGGACCTTTAGTACAAATGAAAATGATAGAAAATTCAAAGAATAAAATGTTTTCAGATTTTTGTATGTTATGCAACCTACTATTCGGTGAAATTAAGAAATTCGAATTTTGACTTTTTTTGCAAAAAAAAGTTTGAAAAATGGTAAAACCGCATTAATTTTTGCATACGACGTCGGCAAAAAGCGTATAATATATCAAAATCATCGTGGGAAAAAGTTACATCCGAATTTAGCAGGGTTTACCCGGTTAGCCAATTTTTAGATTCTCAAAATTCCAAATGAAAATATGAAAGAAGGAAGATTTTAGTTTTTTTTCCAGAAATTTAGAATTTAATATATTTTTAATTTTTTTTAAATTAAAATTAATAATTATAATATTTTTTGAGTCCTAAAATATTACTATTACTTTTAGCAAATTATAAGATTTTCAAATTTTCAGGTTTTAGGTTTGGCAAAAAAAATTAAAATTTTAAAAAATAATTGAAAATAATACATATTTAAAAAAGTTAATTTTATTTATTTACTCAACATTATTATTAAATCATTACTTTTGTTTATTAAAATAATTATTTGGAATTTAAACAATAAAGTAGTGTGACATCGACCAACATGTTAATAGGATTGATATGATACTACTATCAACAAGATGCGCGCGAAGCACTTGGAAGTGGAACGGGATGGAACTCAAAAGTTAAGCGTGCTAGTCCGGGAGTAGTGTGAGGATGCGGTGACCGACCGGGATTGTATTTCTCGATGTACGGAGCCACCAAGCTGGAATTGTATAGAACTGTATAGTGTGCTTGATTGAAAGAAATCTTGTTCATGCACAACGTTGCTTTCCTTCCTAGTTAAACATTTTTATGTTTCTTGATGTACAGAGCCACAAAGCTGGAATTGTATAGAACTGTGTAGTTTGCTTGATTGAAAGAAATCTTGTCCATGCACACCGTTGCTTTCTTTCCTAGTGTGCCTTTTCCAGTCAGCCTCCCCTCATATCGAGATTTAGGAACACCAATCGGCTTAAGGTCAGGAAGAAAGTCAACACAAAACTCAATTACCTTCTCAGTTCCGTAGCCCTTTGAGATACTTCCTTTCGGCCTAGCTCGGTTATGAACATATTTCTTTAAGACTCACATGAACCTCTCAGAGGAGAACATATTGTGTAGAAATACAGGACCGAGAATTCTAATCTCTTCAACTAGGTGAACGAGGAGGTGCGTCATAATATTGAAGAAGGATGGTGGGAACAACAACTCGAAGCTGACAAGACATTTGACCACATCATCCTGTAATCCTGACAAAATTTCTGGATCCATTACCTTCTGAGAAATTGCGTTGAGGAATGCACATATCTTCACAATGGCTAGTCGAACATTTTCTGGTAGAAGTCCCCTCAATGCAACCAGAAGCAATTGTGTCATAAGCACATGGTAGTCATGGGACTTTAGGTCCTGGAATTTTTTCTCCTTCATATTTACTATTCCCTTTATATTCGACGAGAAACCAGACGGGACCTTGATACTGAATAGGGCTTCAAAAAAGATCTCTTTCTCTTGTTTGGTAAGAGCGTAGCTGGCAGGCCCTTCAAACTGCCCGAGATGATTGCGTTTTGTCCTTTATGATGTTTCTGGTCCTCCCGTGCTTCTGTTGTATCTTTTGTCTTCCCATACACGCCCAGAAAACCTAGAATGTTCACACAAAGATTTTTGGTCAGGTGCATCACGTCGATTGCAGAGCGGACTTCCAGGACTTTCCAATATTCTAGCTCCCAAAAAATAGATTTCTTCTTCCACATGGCCGCATGTCCGTCAGCGTCTTTTGGAACAGGTCGACTGCCTGGACCCTTTCGAAAGATAACATTTAAATCATTGACCATGTCAAATACATCAGCACCACTACGGGGGACAGGCTTCGGACGGTTGTCTGCCTCACCATTGAAATGCTTGCCTTTTTTCCGTAAGGCATGCTTGCGCGGAAGGAAACGGTGATTGTACGGTACACAACTTTCCTACTTTTTCCCAAACTAGCAAGGTGGCCCTCGCAAATTCGAGGGCATCATCTTGAGGGCATCATCTTTAGTACGACAATATTCAAAAAAATCTATATGCTGCCTTTTCTTTTCTATTGTCTTCTATATTAAAAAATACACAACATATTCGATATGAAGATATTTGGAAGATAAACTGTTTACAATTGTGTATATAATTTTATTACTAAGAAATAAACAATGAATTACCAATCATTTGAGCGAAAAAATCTTATAATATCGATTGCTAAAAAAGAAAATCTCATGATATTGATTCTTTATTTCTCACTGTTTTGATAATTTGAATGTCACAGTAGAGGGAAAGTGACCTCATGATTTTGCCATCGTTACTTTGATGGTTCCACTGGCATTAACGAAAGTACTTCTCCCATTCAAAAGTAGATGATATTTATATTTTGAACAATTGCAACTATGCGTATGTAAATAATTAAAACTTTTTATTGAAGAAATGAGAAATCTTTGAATTAGCAATCCAAATAGATATGTTCGACACCACACTTTGTGTGGATGTATTTTGGAACATAGTAGAAATCACAGTGTATATCTATATATAGCTATATTCAATATTCAATCAAATTATTTTGTACTATTGGCCAAAGAAATCGAGAACTGCTTAACTAAATATTTAGCGGACTTTTGGAATTGATATATACATATTAGATATAACCAAAAGGAAAAATTAGGAAGCCAATTCAAGCAAAATTTAAAGTAGACCAGACAAATCACTGAGGAATATAACTAACTTAGATACATTACCCAATGTGAAGGTCTTCTTGTTGTTACTTCGAGGGGTAAAATTCCCGAGATACATTACCCGATGCGAAGATTTGTATTGACATGCAATAAATGTATTTTTTTCTTACATCCTATCAGAAAAATGTGGCTTCAAATACCTGAGCATAGAAAATTAATTATCTTAGTATATCTATTTATTGCATCCATGCTTCAAATACCTAAACTTGAAAACAAATTCAACTGGGTCTATTTGAAACATGTAACTTCATATTCAATGAATACGCACAAACTTCAGCTCTTCAAATGTAACGGTCTAGGCACACATGTACTTTAAGTTTTCTGCCATAATTTATAATTCCTAGATGTGCCGAACTTCAGCTCTTTTTAATCATGTAACATGTGGAGATATCAACTTCGCATGTAGGGTGAAAAGATTTTCCAGCGTAACCATATCAAAGTGCCGATTTCTTTGCCTCCTCAGTATTGTGATTACTGATTCGCCCACAAATAGCTTAATCAAGCCACCACCTTTCAATTTACTTGGTAGCAGAGTCAATGAGAATAATGCCTTTTGATTAACATCCTTGACAGTAACCAATGAATTTATGCCACCGAGTCCAAGGTTTTGTTTGGCTGATTTCCCATGACTGCGGGAGAAATACTAATGGATCATTGACCGGTTGATTTTGTTTGCTGATTTTCTATCGGTGGACGTCTGATTTGCCCATGGAAACGGAAGGAATAATGATGGATAGTTGCCTAGCTGATTTTCTCATGGCGGCGGTCACAATACAATATGATAAGGCTAGGGGTGAGACGATTGGCGGAAGGCACTAAAATGCGTGTGATAGACAGAAAATGATTTAGCCAATCAAATGTCTAATAACTCTTTTCAACAAAGTTATAAAAGTATAGCCATTATAACATATTAATTCAAAAAAAAAGTGTATCAAATCAAACGGTCGGATGTTTTGACTTTCTCTCTTTATAAAATGTTGTAATCATCCTAGGTCACATGCATTATTTCTTAATTACTATTATCTACGATTTTGTTCTGCGTTGTTATTATCTTTTGAAATAGACTTTTGTTGGCGCAGCATCGATGCTTTCGGTAAAAAATTACATTGACATATTTGTGTCGGTAGGTAAGTACATAGTGACTAAATCTGTTGTTTAGACTGGTCGCTATATTTTTACTATGCAACCCTTTGCATGTTGTGCAGGTATGTGTTTTTTCTTGGCATATCTCTGGCCGGATGCACGTGCATGGATGGACTCTCCTGGGTGCTGCGAGTCCACACGTTTCTATTTTTAACGTCCAACTCTTTACATATATTGCCGCTAGCTTAAATGTTTTTTTTTTCTTTTGCAATATCTCCTACCAGATGCACACATATGGACGCTCTACTGGTATAGCGAATCTACACGTTTTTACTTTTTTCTTTAACACGTAAACAGTCTTGGTGAACAATTTTTTTATATAATTTCTCGTTAAACCCTAACCGTAAATTATGGATATAACAGTTAAAAATATTTATGTTGGTGTGGATTAACGTGATATCTCTATTCTATACCTTCATATTATGATTTTAGTAGTATATAAATAGATAGATAGATTTGAGATACTTATTTTAAAATAAAAAAGGATACGTATATAACAGTATATAACAGTTTGTACTTTAATCAATATTATGATATTTTATCTTGCCACCACGTTCTAGTTATTATTGCACGTAGATTTGTCAAAACGTAGCTAGCGTCCTATTGAGGCACGTCTAACATGGTAGAACGTAAACTCTATTGATCAGTTTTTTTTCTCACGTGATCGTGCGGTATTTTTTCTTCAAACTGTACTCACACTACATGTCAAACGGTATTTTTTTTTCAAACTGTACTCGCACTACATGTCAAACGTGACATATCACGTATGTTCATTAAATATGTACTTGTACCTCTTACGTAATTTTTTTAAATCTTGTCCATTAAAATTATAGATCTAACCGTTAAAATAATTCTGATGATGTGGATTAACGTGGTGTCTCTATTTTAGACCTCTGTATTGTGCTTTTAGTATATAATAGATATTTACTTTCAGTCTCATCTAAATAGTGTGTGTATGCATTGTATCTTTTGTTCGTCTGTCCTGAAATGTTACTAAGAGCAGGCCAATCGTTGATGGTCACGAATAGCAACGCTCGTAGATCAAATTCTTGCTCGGTGTGCTCATCCCACACACGTACACCTGGTTTGGCCCACAACTCCAAAAGTTCATCAACTAATAGTCTTAGGTACACATCAATGCCGTTGCCGGGTTGCTTTGGGCCTTGGATAAGCACTGACATCATAATGAACTTCTGCTTCATGCACAACCAAGGAGGAAGGTTGTAGATACATAGAGTCACGAGCCAGGTATTGTGACTGCAGCTCTGCTCCCCAAAAAGATTCATGCCATCTGTACTTAGACCAAACCATAAGTTTCTTGCCTCACCTGAAAAATCCGGGAACTCTCTCTGGATGTTTCTCCACTGCCGACCATCAGTGGGGTGCCTTAACATCGCGTCTTTTTTACGTTCTTCCATGTGCCATCGCCACAACTTGGCATGCTCTTTATTTCTGAACAAACGTTTCAACCATGGTATTATGGGAGCATACCACATCACCTTCGCAGGAACCCTCTTCCTGGGTGGCTCGTCCTCAACATCACCAGGGTCATCTTTTCTGATCTTATACCGCAATGCACCGCATATCGGGCATTTATTCAAATTCTCGTACTTCTCACCGCGGTAGAGGATACAGTCATTAATGCATGCATGTATCTTCCGCACATCTAATCCTAGAGGGCAGACAAGTTTCTTTGCTTCATACGTACTGACGGGAATTCGTTATTTGTTGGAAACAGCTTCTTTAATATTATCAGCAATTTTTCAAATCCCGAGTCAGCCACACCGGCCTCTACCTTCCATTTCAGCAATTCCAATATGCTACCCAGCTTTCTCTGTCCATCTTCACAACCTGGGTACAACAATTTGTGGTGGTCCTCTAACATCTTGTCGAACTGTAACCTCTCCTTATCCGTGACACAGTCTCTCTTTGCATCAGAAATGGCCCGACGAAGATCATCATCAACAGGATCATCTGGTGCCTGTTCTTCACCTCCTTCTTCTTCATTGTCTTCAATTGCGGTATCATCGCATTCACAGAACATAGATCGGTACTGGTCATCGTTATCTTCTTCTTCATCGCCGTCTTCGAACATAACCCCTTCTTCTCCGTGCTTGGTCTAAACATTATAGATGTACATGAATCCGAACCGAAGCAGGTGGCTCTTAATGTCTCTTGAGCAAGAGTAATCCTTTTCGTTCTTACATTTCAGACATGGACAGCACATAAAACATTGTTTCGACTTGTTTGCCTCGGCCACAAGCAGGAAAGAATTCACGCCCTGTCTGAAAGCGGGAGCACATCGGTTACCGTACATCCATAGATGACTCATCTGCATCATAAGTATAATTATCTATCATATGCAATCACCTTGCTAAAATTAGTATTGTACGAATTATGTATACGAGAAAATAGTTGCTAACTTTTTAGGATCAAAAGGAGGAGAAATCTTATCAAATAAAATCAAGTGACATCCCTCACAAACATTTCATCAAACACCTCTTGTGCACATGAAGAAAAAAGAGGTAGCATAATCCTCCACCTTTCACCATCAAGAAAAAAATGTAGGGAGGTGGGGGGGGGGGGCTGGCTGTGTGTAGATATAGGCATGACCCTTTTGTCGCGGGCCGTACCACAACCCGCGACAAAAGGGGTGCCTGCAGGAGGCACCAAACCTCAGCCCCCTTTTGTCGCAGGTTGTTATACGGCCAGCGACAAAAGGCCGCGACAAAAGGTCCGGACCGCTCCAAAGGGTATCGGGGCGACGTGGTCACGCCATTTGTCGCATCACGCCCGCGACAAAAGGCTTCCACGAAAACCCTGTTTTCCACTAGTGCCTGTTTTTTTCCGGTAGTGCACCGTATGCATACCGCATGACTGAATCAATGAATACTATTATTTGGAGCAAGTTAGCGAAATTCTATCATTCTTTTCTTGGCTTCCTAACTGCGATGCCCACAAGCTGCACGACTGGGACAGTGTTGAATTCGTTGGTCCTTCAAGACGAGAGAGACAGACTTTCCAAGTCAAATTTTGTCAGGACTATTGCTGTCAAGCGTGTTTGCCAAGGTGCGTTGTTGACCGGACAGACTTTGGCCACTAGATTAGCGCGTTTCACAAGAGTCTCCAAGACCAAGAATAATTGGAGTCGCTAGCAATACTCAATGTAACGCGTATCACTCCACGAAACGCACACTATAAAAAACGCACTTGGAGGAGCTGAGGTCTGAGAGCCTGTGGCTGCAGGAAGGACGAAGGACTATGGAGCGTTCTTCTTCTTCCTCCTTGTCGTTGGTACGCAGCGTTGCGATCCTTGCCCTCATATTCTGCTCCTTGTCATGTTCGGCGGCGGCCCAAGGTAATCCATGAACTAATACTCTCAGCTCGATCAAGTTAGGGATGATAACTGATGGTGCATGTATGCAGTTGGTCTTGACGGTAGCCGTGATCCAAGGGCTCCACCGTCGCCGGTGTCCGGTAGACCAGTGGACACGCCAACTCCAGTCCTTTTCCCTCCATCGCCACCGTCGGTGCCGGAGATGTCGGCCCTTACGCCGCACCGCAAGACCCTGCAGCAGCAGGCTTACGCATGAAACACTGCATCTCATACACTCCATATATTGATGTGTACATCAACGATGATGCTATGTAATCAGGAAATAAATAATTAGAACATCAGCGTACGTATAACCTCAATTGTTTGGTGTGCTGGCGGCCTGCTGGTGAGCTTTCATCACTTGGCCTGCATGTGCTGCGATCGGCCAAACACGGCTTATCCACTTTTTTCCCGAAACGGAGGCAAAAGATCTCAATAATTAAGGAGAAGTATTAGAGCATATGCAGCCGCGTCTCCCAAAAGGATTTAGGTCACGCCGGACAAAAAATGCTCCCAGCCGCGTGCTTCAAAGCCTCTTTCTGTCCGGCGCGGCCCGATGTGGTGTCCAGCACCCCGAGCCTATCCCCGCCCCACGGGGATGCTCCGGACATGCCGGACACAACAAAAAGCGAGGCGAAGCATGGTATGACCGACGCGTCAGCGGCACATTCAAGTTTGGACCTAACCGTCGTCTACCTCGCGACGGAACTTATTCGCGCGCAGTGACACATGACCGAATCGCCGTAGCTTTGCCTTAATGGCGACGGAGGGGCATGCGAGACGTCTCGTCGGTGCTGCACAACCTCCACGCGTCGCCGGTGTCCGCACGCCACCGCGCGTTCCCGCGCTTTATTCCCGCCGCTTCTAGCCTGTTACCGCGCTTTCTTCCCGACGCCGGCGTCTACAAAAGCCCATCCCCCCCCCCCCCCCGCGGCTAAATGATAGCCACCACAGCCGCCGACACCCCTTTCTCCGCCACAAGCACATCCCACGTCGCTCGAACACCACTGCGCAATGAAAAACCGCCCCGGCGTCGGCCAGTTCCCTCCACCGCCGTCTCGTCCACCACCTCCCCACCGAAGTTCGACATCGACGCCACCGCGGAGGAAGTGGCGCGGCGGCGCCGCGGAGCGGGTTCGTGTAGAGCGGCGGCATCATCTGGCGGCAATGGAGCAGCGGGATCATCAGCAGCGGGAGGAGGCGGCGCTGGCGGACAGCATTGCGGCGTTGGATGCCACCACGCAGGAAGAGGCGCGGCGGCGCCGGACGGAGGAGATGGCCCAGCGGTGGTGTACAGAGCGGCGGCGCCAGCGCCTAGAGCGGTAGCTCCAGTACCGTCAACGGAAGCTCCAGGACGACGCGCGTGCCCGCGAAGCCGTGCCGTCGAGCTCTCCCTCCAGGCGGCGCAGCACGGGAGGGCAGGCGACGACGCGCTGCTGGAGCAGCGGCGTCTGGTCACCGCCCTACGCATGGAGAGGCGGCGCGCGCAGCAGGAGCTGCGGCGGAGGGGTGGCGATGACGGGGCAGGACCGTCGAACGCACCGCCGGGCGGTCAGTAGGCTAGGGTTTAGATGAAATCTAGCCGTTTTCATTTAAACTTTGTAATATATAATCAAATTTGAATGAAAAATCGTTATTTTCGTGCACTAATATTCATTTGGGGTGGGCGTTTGGCGGACGCGGCTGGGGAGCAACGTCCCCTAAACGTGGTATTAATAAAACACATCCCCCAAACGCTCAATCCGGCGCCGTTTGGGAGACGGTTTGGGGACACGTCTGGAGATGCACTTAGGTCGTTGAAAGATTCCACTATGGGCTCAATAATCTTAATGTTGATCTGCGATAAAGCTTTTCTAATAGTGTCTTTTTCTTTAGTACGTGTTTTCTAATATGGGCTCACTAATCTCGCGGTTTTGACTGCTACGACCGACTTGCTAAAGTTTGCACGCGAAAGTAACTTGGCTGGGCTTATTACAGAACTCGTCGGTAGTACACACTAGGACCCGTTTAGTAGGTTGGGCTGATTTCTGGCATGACTGTATGAGTATGACTGTGATAGGAAGAGCCCCACCCAGATTCGGCTCATCGTTTGAAGTGCCGGTTTGTTTATATAGCTGGAAAAAGTGTTCATTTGTGATCAGCCACAACACATGCTTTTGGTTGTTATTTTGGGCATCCAACAGGTGTTTCTCTTCACCGCATTCAAATATGGTAGTCTTACAATCACATAACGGCACACAACAACACAAAGATGATCATAAGCACAAGTAATAGATATATGCACATTGAACATTGTACTTACTACCTAATCCTAATATCATAGTGGTAGAATGCCTACTTAAACCTGTGGTAGACTACTCAGGTCCAAAAGCAATGTTCAGCAGTCTGTAGAGGCCAACATTACATGCAAAGTATGCACAAAAGTAAGTGTTTAAAGGCCTCCCGAGGACAACACATCTACAACTTCAGAACTGGACAGACAGAGAACAAGCGGGAAACCTTAACGGCAGCGAGGATCAGCATAAGGGTCATTGCGATGCTTCTTGCAGTCCCCGATGCTCGAACAAGAATTCTCCTTCCTAAACACCTCGACCTGGAAGTCGTCATCGGTAGGGGTGAAGATGATCGTGTAGTCGACCTTGACCTCAGCCTTGGTGACCAACCCGCTCCATTACTTGATGAAACCGTCGCACTAGGCTGTCCACTGGAGCAACACCCTGTATTCGCAGCGCTCGCCCATATACAAGGCCACCTTCACCAGCGGCCCATTGTTCTTGAGCTTGTACTTCTTGATCAGGAGTTGCTCCATGAGGGGCGGCACGCTGAGGGCTTGAAGGTCCTAGCTCTTCAGCTGCACGAAGAACGCAGATAGCCACTCCCTGCGACTGTGCCCTAGGTTAGTAAGACGCCCAGAGTGAACCCTGGGCTGGGTGACCTATTAGTGGGCTTCCATAAATCCTACATTGGGGTCCCAAAGCTGCATCCGGACGGTATGGTCCCGTGCATCCCACTTGGACCCTTCCGAAAAGGTTTCCGAGATCGAAGAGCCAGTTATGCAGATACAATGAAAATGAGAAGAGTGAGCGTTACTTGGATGACAAGCTCAAGATTATAATGACGATGACAATATAAAGACCATCATGGCAATGAAAAGATCAAGATCATCATGACATTCACAAGCTCAAAATCATCATTCTAGTGACAATCTCAAGATCATCATGCCATTCACAAGATCAAGATCATCATGGCAATCTCAAGATCATCGTGCCATTCACCGGCTCAAGATTCAGTGAGAGAGTTGAAAGGGGAGAGAGAGAGAGAGAGTAGTGAACCGGTGACCGGAAGTGGGGAGAGAGAGTTAAGACAACGCGGTGTCTTCCGCGTTTCTCCACGCGTGCAACCGTTGCACGAGAGTGTGCAAAAATGTACAACAATGAAACATGCCGGCTGGAAACGGCCAATTCAGACGTTGGTGTTGGGCCTATTCCCAGGGTGCTTTTAGAACTGGTTGGGCAAAAACACGGAGGCTTTTCAGATAACCAAACGAACAGTTTCGAGCCTATGAAAAAAAAAAAATCAGATTACCAAACTGGCCGCACGAGATCTCAGCCTTGGCTGCGCTTATTACAGAGCTGGTCGGTAGTACGCACTAGCAGATCTCAGCCTGATCTCACGCGTTTTTCATAGAAAAAATTCTTGTGGTGGTGGAAACTCGCAGGTCAGGTTGACGTGTGCTGACCGCTGACGTGCATGCATAAGTGCTCACAGACCAGTATATAGCTTTTTAGGTCTCGATCGCGAGCTAGGTCGCTGCAGGAGACCAAAGGTTAATGCCTATATATACAACATACAAGCATGTATGTATGTATCCACAGTTCCACATGCAGGCGAGACACTTAAGATGTTGAAGCCGGCGTCATCACAAATCTTATCCTCCGCCCAATGTTGGGCCATCGTTGCAGTTGCGCTGATCCTGTGCGCAGCGCAGGTCGACTTTGTCCAGGGAGGTAATTAAGCAGTGCGTTGACATATGACATATTGACAATCCTCATTTATCATCATGAATCTCTGCAATGATCTAGGTTATATTAGGTTCTAACCTGGGAAAAGTCCGGTTTGAATATGGGTGCATGTGAACCCTAGTTGGAAATGCATTTTCTAAATGTTAAAAAATTCTGAAATAAAAATATCCGGGTACGTACGCATGTTTCATGTATGCGTAGAAAGTTTTCGCGGAGAAACCACTTTTTTATTTTAGAATCTAAAAAAGACAAAATACGTCACATATATACTGCTATATAGCCCTGCAAATTTTCACTTTTTTGCCGAGACAAAATAAAAAGTTTTTTTGTCACGAAACTCATGTCCAGGGCACATATTTGAGATCATCTGGGAAATCATTTTTTGTTTCGATTTTTAAAACATGTTTTGACATCACAAACCGAACTTTTCAAAAAGTGGGTTCACATGCCCCCATGTTCTATATATGCACACTCTCTAACCTCTGGATATCGATGTATATACATATTTGCAGGTAGAAGGCAAGAATGGGGACCTTCGGCTCCCCTACCGCACATGACTAGAGGCTCAGGTAAGAGAAGGGACATCTGCCGTGATTTCCGCCTCTGTAGCCCCAAGCGGCCGCCGTCATCGACCCCGCCTTCTTTCCCTTCTCCTCCTCCGGCGGCATCGGACGAACCTCCTCCCAGCGGCCAGAGTTAGTGGTGATAAAGGTGATGCTGATGTAACTTAGCTAAAATAAGGCGTCCTTGTTTTACGTGTTTTTCGTTTGACTAAGTATTACTTTAAATATATAAAGATTATTTGTATGAAATTAACATTATAAGAAAGTGATTTTCAATACGAATCCAACGATACTAATTACATATAATATAACCAAGAATTTGTTGCTTAATTTTTATGGTCAAAGTTTATCTTGGAATACGCGTGCGCCTTATTCCTTGAGACGGAGGTAGTACCGGGTTTCAGATTCCACGTTGCGCGCGCAGCGGCCGGCCTGCCGACATTTCACCATTTAACTGCATGTTAGTATGTTGACAGGTTTGTAGTCTGTTTGACTTGCGATAATGTTTGGTACTAAATGTAAGAAAACACGATTTGGCGACATTTATACTTCCTCGGATCCATATTATTTGATGTTAATGTGGATATACCTACAACTAAAATATGTCTACATACACCTATATTGGTATCAACTAATACGAATCGGAGGAATTAATACAGTTTCTCCTTGTCGTATACAATAATACAAAGCTAGCTTGCTCTTACCATATTAGCATCGCAGAATCTTGAGAAACCAAGCGATGATAGCGCTTGGTATGGGTTGTTCGATCCCTCCTCAAGTTTGAAGCAGGAAATTAGGGGGGAATGATGTCAAACCGGGCTAGATGGTGCTCCGCATAGCCCCGCGTCATTGTGGACCTGGTCCATTGTTTCCAACATGATAGATGTTTCCTTGCATCACTGCGAAATGTTGTTTTTTCTAGGCAAGCCTGCACCATCGAAGTTTCTGTTCTACAGTTTACGTTTTTTTTTTTGCGAGAAATCCACCGATCTATTAATAATCATCAACAGTAGTACAAATAACCCAAAAAGTAAAGAAAATTACAAATTGGTATTCGGACCACCTAGCGACGACTACAAACACTAGCACGAGCCGAAGGCGCGCCGCTGTCCTCGCCCCTCCATCGCCGGAGTCAGGCAAAGCTTGTCGTAGTAGAGCTTGTTGTAGTAGACAGACGAGAAGTCGTCGTGCTAAGGTCCCAAAGGACCAGCGCACCAGAGCAGCAACCATCGCCAATGATGACAACCGTAGATCGGAAGAGACTATCATGAAACCACACCAACAAACATGAATACCGACCGGATCCCAGCAGATCCAACGGGCACACAACTCCACGCGCCCTCCGACAGCGCTAGATGCACCACCGGAGCGAGGATAGGGCGGGGAGAACCTTATTCTGACTTCAGGATGTAGCCGCCGCCTCACCATCCCAAAAAAGAGACTGAAAAGCAAACTAAATTAAGAACGAAAACTCCCCGCCGACAAGGGGCCGTGGTCCACCACACCTCCAAGGCCCCAAGGCCACCGGAGGCGGAGCGGACCGGCGGTATCGCCGGCGAGGAGGACGGAACCCTAGACAGTTTACGTTTCAGTTGTTTACTTCAATTTTGGTATCTTTGGTAGTTACATTTTTTCTTAGATTTCCTTTTTCGTTATGTAAATTTTATGTTCATTTTTTTTCTTTTTTTATGTTATTCTTTTATTTTCATTTTTTATTTTTCATTTATTTTTCAATCACGTGAATTTGTTTTGGGACACGAAATTAAAACAACTCATGAATCTTGAAGAAATAAGTTTATATTTTAAAAATAAGTTACATGGCATGAAAAAAATGTTTGCATGGTTCAAAAAAATGGTATGGGTTCGAAAAAAATCACTCATGGATTAAAACAATGATCACGGGTTCAAAAAATATGTTGGTTTCAAAAAAATGTCATGGTTTTGAAAATAATTCTACGTTCATATTCCAAAAATTTGCGCTGTTGTGGGTATACTTCATGGGTGTACCATCGACAGTGCCTGGATCCGGCAGGTCCGGGTGGCCCATAGACGGTGATGGTGGCATGTGGCCCATCGGGCGGCCCAGTTGCTCTAGATCAAGAAGGATGAAGTCCAGCCCAGGAACAAGGAGCCTGTTAGGGGTAGCCGGATCTGGACCGACGTACAAGGTAAGGCGGATCCTTGACGTACACGGCAAGATATTGTACCGTAGTTAGGTAACTTGTATTCCGGCTAGGACTCTCCAATGTGAACCCTAGATCCGTGCGCCTTTTTAAGCCGGATCCTAGGAGCCCTAGAGGAATAACCACAACTCATTGTAACAACACGAAAGCGTCCAGATAATTCCAGATAAGCAGAAGTAGGCCATGTCTTCGAGCAGGTGTTCCGAAGCTGGGTAAATCCCATACCATCGTCCCGAGGACTCTCCGCCCTATGGCCCCTACTTCTTCTCCCCCTCGTGAGGATCACTCCTCGGAGGTACCGCCGATTAGGCAGCGACATGCGCCTTTTGAAAAAAAATCTTCATGGGTTCAACAAATATGATCATCGATTAAAAAATTATGTGGTATAAAATAAATACAATCTCAAATTCCAATATAGTTAGCTGGTTAATAAAATTTATATCTTTCAACAAAGATTAATATTTTTTAAAAACGTTCATTGTCCAAAATACATGATCTCGAGGTTGAAAAAATATTTACCAACTTAAAAATCATGGGTTCTTGAAGATATGCTCATGAACAAAAAAATATAGATATGGTTATTAGTCTCCGTTATGAAAATTAGGCAACGGAAGGTATCGTTCTATGGTATCAAAACTATCATAAGGAACTCATACAAAAATTGGCAACTTATTCAAGACAGATTGGCTACAAGGGAGCAATTTTTTATCCGGAAGAGGCCGACCAATGTAATTTATCTTCTTTGTGCTAACATTAGAACATCTATAGATGCAAGTAGGTCACTATTAGGGTACCCTCTAAAATTCACCTAACTTTTTTTCCTTTGAAATCGCCTAAAATGTCCACAATGCACAGTTTGTTCGACAGTTATCTGCGGAGTAATGGGGTGAAGATCTTCTACGAATTCGATTGATTAATTTGTACCTTAGGTTACACCAAAAGATGAGGAGTTTAAAATTTTGGATTGGATGTGGTGGCTGTGGCTGGGTGGGCATTGTGGAAAAGCTGATTCTTGGAAGAAAAAAAAATTAGAATTCCTACTGACGCTTTCTATCATATTATTTTTTCGTCTGCAGTTGTGGTCGATTCTCAAGCAAGTTCTGTTTCGGAGGATCATGGAAATATGCAGGAAGTGGTCCAAAGAATTATTAGATCACCAACTGATTGGATGTGGTGGCTGTGGCTGGGTGGGCATTGTGGAAAAGCTGATTCTTGGAAGAAAAAAAACTTTAAAATTCGTACTGGCGCTTTCTATCATATTACTTTTTCTTCTTCAGTTGTGGTCGATCTCAAGAAAGTTCTGTTTCCGGGGATCATGGAAACATGCAAGAAGTGGTCCAAAGAATTATTAGATCACCAAATGTGTTCTGGTCATGCGGAAGGTTCTATCTTGTAGAGGCTTTCTGTTTCGATAGTTTTTTTTTTCAAAGGAATACAGTAGGGGAAACCCCTACAGTGATTTTTTAATAATAATAAGAACCTAAATCTGCGTTCCTGGGGGTCGAACCTGAATGGATGGGTTGTACATCCACTTCCCTAACCAAGTGAGCTAGGCTCACTTCTTCAGTGTATCGATAGTGTTGTCGACGATGTTGTATTAAGATCCAAACATGCTTGTAAATGTTCGATGTTTAGCATTTCCATTTCGGTCGTGGAGTTTGAGCCGGGGAGTATAGTGTGCGGTGGCATTTGTATTTTGCTTACCCTTTGCTCTGGCACTTAACTTGTGTGTAAGCTCGTAACCAACCGTTTTAGCTGGTAACCCAAGCGTCGGAACTTTGCTTCCTATATACTACCTCCGTTTCAAGGAATAAGGCGCCCTCGTTTTGCGAGCTTTTTGTTTGACCAAGAATTACTTCAAATAGATAAAAATTGTTTGTATCAAATTAGTATCATTAAAACGTACTTTTCAATACGAATCCAACGATACTATATACATGGAATATAATTAAGATTTTGTTGCTCAATTTTTATGGTCAAAGTTCGTCTGGAAATACTTGTGCGCTTTATTTCTTGAAACGGAGGTAGTATAAATTAAGAAAGGTCAAAAGTTTATAGTTGACAAAGCATCCGAAGTGGCCCGTAAAAAAAAAGCATCAGAAGCAGCGATTGTCTGTACTACCTCAAATTTGTGGCTCCTAGTCCTAGTACAGATCGTATATCCAAATATCTAATCTTTTATATCTAAATAGGAGCACCCCACTACCCCGTTTCTCTTAACATGCAAACATGCCACATCACTTTCATCAGTTTCAGTCCACGTCATTCCGTTTCACTTTAATCGTTTCCACCTCAATCTGTTTCCCGTTTGATTAATTTGTTCCATCGCTGAACAAAATCCTTCTCCCGACCATGCAACCCACTTATTCATTTTAGCCCATCTTACTGGTGTAGCCCATAGGCCCACGTACAGCCCACTCTTTGATCTCTCTGATTTTCACATGGTGACTGTTTCTCTTGTCGAGCGAATGAACGATTCCTTCGGCGGCCGAACAAATCTCACCATCGACCTCCCTCTCAAAGAAAAAATCTCCATCAACTACAACTGTCGACGATTTGCGTTTCCTCTTCCCAATCAACGCCGTGACAATGCAATTACTTCCTGTCCCCACAATCTCCGCAGGAATCGGAAACCCACGGAGGCATATGAGGAGTTTGCCCACAATTTCTCGCCTATAAATTTTCAGCTCCACCTTCACGGCCTTCACCGGATTTGATCTTTTTGTCCTCCAGTACGAGTGGCCTTCTTGCACACCTCTGATACAATCGTTGCCTCTGCTGAGCCACTCCCTGACGTTTTCTCCTCTACAGATAGTACTTCTCAGATGTTCAACAACCCGAGCGCCGAAGTTGCCATCTTTTTTAGACCTTCGTCTCTGCATACCACATTGAAGGATCCTGTTGGTAATGCCTGCATCCATGTTCTTATGATATTGATTGCAGCAGTACCATATCTGATAAGAGAATGTAGTTCATGTTGGTTGGCTCCAGCTTTCTCCATTCTCCATGGTCCGAATCTCATATTACATACTTAAACTTCCTCAGGTAATCAACGACTTGGATGTCAAAGCCGTATCTGATCCATCGTGCATATCATCCTTACGACTCCTGGTAATAATATCTTACATCCATGCTCTTAAGTCATTAGTTGCAGAAGTAGCATCTGGTGTTAGAGGGGGATTAGTATTTGCAGCTAACATCAATCATATGGTGTAAAGTGTAAATGAATATTTTTTTTTTTTGCAGAGACCTGCAGGCCACAGCGTTGTCTCATCAGCAATTTCCAGGTCCCTGTTTGTTTTACATGAGATGACTATTATTAATATCTTACAGAAGGCAAAACAATTAAGAAACCATCTATTTTAAAACTCTTAGGTCATATAGTTTATTGTATGCCCAGATAATAAAATGGATGGAGCTAACACGTGAATGCTATGCTTTTAGAGAAGAGCATCGTCATCATTTGATGTTTTCAACTATACCATATCTGATACTCTAATATTTAAGGCACCTGCTGCAACTATGAATGTTCGTTTGTTGTTCTAATGAGAAGATATGATGCTGAGGCTGTTGGCGCAGCTGAACTCATGGAGTGTCAGCTTGCGCCGTTCCCGGTGAAATACCTTGGCATCCCACTTTCTATCACGAGGCTGACGGCTGCTGCGTTCCAGCCCCTGGTAGATCGTTTGGCTGACAAACTGCCCACCTGGAGGGCATCGATGATGCCTAGGGCGGGGCATTTGGCGCTGATCCGATCGGTCCTCGCAGCAATCCCTGTGCATCAGCTGATGGTGCTGGGCCTCCACAAAAAGCACTAAAGCAGGTGAATAAGATCTTGCGTGGATTCCTTTGGGCTGGTAGGGCGGATGCCAATGGGGGACACTGCCACGTCAACTGGACGCGGGTGTGTAGGCCGCTGCGACTGAGAGGCTTGGGCATCCCAGACCTTGCGCGTACTGCCATCAGCCTCAGGGTGAGATGGATTTGGAGGATGCGTACGGATCCCCTGCGACCTTGGCACGGGTTGGACATGCATTTCTCGAAGACGGAGCTGGATGTCTTTGCGGCCTCCACCTCCATGGTGGTCGGCAACGGTGAATCCGCCCTCTTCTGGGAGGACAAGTGGTTGGATGGCAGGTCCATCAGAGAGATGGCGCCGGAGGTATACGCTCTAGTACCGAAGCGTCGGCGGAAGACACGCACGGTCCGGGAGGCGTTGGCTGGACGAACCTGGATCCCCGACATAGTTGGTGCACCGAGCGCCCTAGCACTGTGGCAATACGTTCAGCTATGGGGCCGGCTCAGGGACACCCAGCTTGGAGCGGATTCGGACAGGCTGGTTTGGCGGTGGACGACGGATGAACAGTATTCGGCCGGTTCCTGCTACGACACCCTCTTCCAGGGGGTGATCATATCAGGTTCATGGAAGCTTAACTGGAAATCCTGGGCGCCGCCGAGGGTGAAGTTCTTCATCTGGTTGGCATGCCTTGACAGATGCTGGACGGGGGAGAGACTGGCACGGCGCGGCCTTCCGCATGCGCCGAGATGCCCGCTCTGCGACCAATCTGTCGAGACCATGAGCCACCTGCTCACAGGATGTTCCTTCTCTAGGACGATTTGGTTTGAGGTTCTGTCGTGGATCCGATCCACCTCGGGCCCTCCCACGGCTGAGGGTGACTTCGCGGAGTGGTGATCACTGGTGGTGCGGACTACCCCTCGCCAGCTGCGCAAAGGCACTTCGTCGGTGATCATGCTTACGGCATGGTGGATTTGGAAACACCGGAACGCGGTGGTCTTTGACAACATGCGGCCTTCGGTGTCATCCTTGTTCAACGACATCGTGGCCGAGGCGCGGCAATGGGCGGACGCGGGAGCCCGGGGTGTGCGCCAGTTGCTCCCCTAGATTAGTTTTTCTTTTTCTTGGGTCGAGTTGTACGGCGTGTTGTGTCCATCCTCGGACTTGTACATAAACTCTTCTTTATCTATCAATGCATCGAAACGCAAGGCTTTTGCGTTTTCGCGAAAAAAGAGAAGATATGATACATCAGTAAGGACTATGTGCAATCATAGAAGAATATGACTGAAAGTTGAAGAGACAAATAAGGTTATTTGTATAAACCTTCTCATTAAGGACCCTTTTTTTTTATATAAATTTAACATAGAGAAAGGTGAACCTATAAAGCACATGATAAAATCAAAAGGAATTGCAGAAATGAAGATTTGTTGCTAATTTTGTATTTTTATTTGATTCATCCAAGTCCCTGCATGTAGCATGTTTTCTGCTAATTCTGAATCTTTGTTTGCTTGATCCAAAACCCTGGACTGTCTTTTGTTCGACAAACTTTTTTCTATTGGCAAATAATGAACAATCTGCATGAAGGCAACAGGTATGGCTACTACATGCATGCAAGGTTTTCCAGCTTGGCTCGATTACCATATTTGACAATACACAACCATTTTCTCCAGGAAGCAGCCTGATGCACCAAAAAAAATTCTGCCCCCTCAATATATCATTCGGCCAGAGAAACTATTGCAAAAATGAAGAATACTACGAAAATATTAATATGTATCACTTCAAAAGGATGCGTTCCACACGTGAACAAAAACACAATGGAGCTTCCTCAGGATGACATCAATAAGGGAATCCAGCATATTCAAATTGACCTCGACAAAGAATACACTCTCAAGGTCCAAATAAAGTTTGCACCATCTTATGCTACTTACATTCAATTAAATATTTTGAATAATGTATAATAATAAAATATAATAAATATTATATAATTTTATTGAGATCTCATATTATTACTAAAACTATTTCTCTTCCATGTAACCAAATATTATCCTAATATTTTGCAAAAAAATCCCGCAGCAACGCGCGGGGAATTATCTAGTTACTCCTATGAACTTGACATATTACTACTCACCAGGTATGTCTCGCGTTAGCGCTCGCCGCCGGGTAAGCGCGCTGCCGCCACCGCCTTGATATGTGGGCTCCGGCCACCTCCGCGCTCGTTGCGGCCAGATCGAAGGTCTCCTCGGCGCGCTCTCTCTTCCTAGGCTCTCCTCTCCTCGGCGCGCTCTCTCCAACGGCGGCGTCAGGGCTGAAGATCCCCATCTCTCCGGCCTGCCCAGCCTCATCCACGGGCGCCTCCGCGTCTGGTCCAAGGACGCTCAGCTTGTTGGCCCTCGTCCGGCTGTTCAGCCCGTCACTGTTCAACTGGCTGCTCAGCTCGTCGTCCCTTGGCTGTCTACCTGATGCGGATGCTCAGCTGGGCGCGACATGCTCTCACTCAATGTCTCTTCGGTAAAAATAATATTGAATAAATAAATAAACAATATTTTTATTATTTTTACTTTTTAAATATATTTTAAATTTTAATTTGTTTTTGCAAAATCTAAAACCTACAAATTTGTAAATCTAAAAATTTACTAACCATTATGGTTAAGTAATAGTAATTTTTTGCAGGAAAGAATTATTAATTTAAATTTTAAAAAATAAAAATATATAAAATTCAGAATTTCTAGCGAAAACTAAAATACTCCTGCTTTCATATTTCCATTTGAAATTTTGAGAATCTAAAAATTCGCTAACCGGGTAAACCCGAGTAGAATCGAATGTAACTTTTTCTCAAGGTCATTTTGATATATTATACGCTTTTTTCCGACGTCGTAGGCAAAAGTTAATGCCATTTTACCTTTTTCTAAACTTTTTATGCAAAAAAACGAAATTTAAATTTGTTAATTTTCCCTAATATTAGGTTGCGTAATTGTTATCACCAGAATTTGACCGGATCAGAGGTGGGCCGCGATGGAAGATGGGCTTGAAGAATATACATGGAGAAATACATGAATCGGCCTTATATGCAAAGTTTGGGCTAGTTTGCCCGTGTATCTGTAACATAGTAGGATACGTGTCGTTTAGATAGAGTTTGGCTTGTGCCCGGTTGGGATTATTCCCACGTTAGAAAGTCTACGGACTATAAATATGTATCTAGGGTTTATGAAATAAACAACAATCACGTTCACCACAAACCAATCTAGGCGCATCGCCAACTCCCTTGTCTCGAGGGTTTCTTCCGGTAAGCATCATGCTGCCTAGATCGCATCTTGCGATCTAGGCAGCCACGTTTATTTGTTGTTCATGCGTTGCTCGTGCTGAAGCCTTTTGATGGCGAGCAACGTAGTTATCATAGATGTGTTAGGGTTAGCATTGTTCATCGTATCATATGCTGTCGTCGTGCAACCCTTAGACGTCTAGCCTCCCTTACACCTATCTTAGGTGTAAGGGCGGCACCCGCTTGATCATTATTTAGTAGATCCGATCCGTTATGATTGCTCCTTGTTCTTCAAGGATTAGTTTGATATCTGCATAGTTAGGCCTTACAAACGGGTTGAAGGATCCAGTGGCGCGTAGGGTGTAGTTTGCTAGCCCTAGACATGATGTTCCGGGGATCAACTTCGTGTTGGTTTTTAGGCCTTGTCTAGGGTCGGTTTACGATCACCGTGCGTGGCCGCCAGGCTCAATTACGAGTAGGATGTTCCGATTATGCGGTGAAAACCCTAAATCGTAGTAGGTCGTTTTAGCTTTATTTTGATCAAGCAGGACCACCATCTGATCGTACACCTCGTACGTATCATGGGTGGATCGGCTCCTTGAGCCGATTCACAGGATAACCTGAGAGCCGATCGAGGCTCGTATTTAATGTTTACATGTATGCCCTGCAGGAAACTAAGCGAGGCACAATCCAACACCTTCCGACCAGGTATAGGTCAGGTGGCACGCCTTGCACCAGCATCGGACGTGCGTGCCGAGTCTTTGCGGGCCGTTGCTCGGAGGGACCAGGGCCAGCCGCAGCCTGGAGCCTCCCGGCTCTACAGTGTTGCCCGTCGCTGCTCGCCGGTGGGTTTCTGACCGCAACACATTCTGGCACGCCCGGTGGGACCCTCTTCGACATCAACCGCATCGCCATCTACATCTGAGATGGCGGAAGGTACTCCGGTCACGTACGAGGATCTGACTGACGAGCTCAAGAAGAAGTATGACGAGGTCAAAGCTATCCTCGAAGCCGACCTCATCGGCTCTTTCCAAAGAACCCGCTCACACGGCATCAGGTGGAAGGGGTTCTCGCCCGAAGGCGCGCTCGATGGAGTGGACTGTCTACCCCTTAGAAGAACGCACCAGGTCTGCGTCAGGAGATTAACTTCATGGTAGCTCATTCGCTGCACCGCCATTCTGAGAGCCTGGTGAACACTTTGGAGCGTGTCGCTCGCGCGTGATCCAGGAAATCATGAGCCATCAGTATTCTCCGTCAGAACCAGCTCTGGGGACTCACCAAGGAGAGATGCCACTCCAGCCCCGTCCACCGCTGCCGTTCGCGTTGGCAGCACCAGAGGTGCCGAGTTCATCGGCATACGTCGTCTACAAGATCGGTGGTGACCCTAGTGATTACCAGTTCTTGCATGAGGCGCCTAAGGAGATCCCTCACGGATACACGTGCACATACGTGCCGACTGGCCAGGCACTCAGTCGCAACAGCAGGGACTTCTGGAACAGCAGGAGGAACTTCGGGAACAGATTTTGAGAAGCAGGCGTGGCTAGCTAAGTATGCTACTCCGACAAACCTCCAGAGCTCAGCTCCTGCAGTTGGCTCAGAGCTGGAAAAGCAAGCATAGCTGGCTAAGTATGCCACTCCGGCTAATCTTCAGAGTTCGGTTCCTACAACCAGCACCGCGGATCAGATTAGTACCATCTTAAAAGACCAGTTCGGCATGGTGCCGAAAAGGAGGACAATCGGCTATTCCAAGCCGTACCCCAACGAGTACGAATTGATCCCGCTACCACCCAAGTATCGGCTCCCCGATTTCTCCAAGTTTAATGGATCAGATGGTTCCAGCTCCATCGAGCATGTGAGCCGATATTTGGCACAGCTGGGCACGATCTCATCGATGAGCTGCGTGTGAGGTTCTTCGCACAGTCCCTCACGGATCGGCTTTTGGGTGGTACACATCTGCCACGACTCAATCCGGACTTGGAAGCGATTGGAAGAGCGTTCCACATGCGTATCACTCGAGAGGCCGAGGCTGGCATTGCCGATCTAGCGCAAGTACGACGCGCGGAGAAACAGTTTCAGAATACATCCAGCGCTTCAGACCGTTAGGAACCGATGCTATTCGGCTCGTGTGACGAAAGAAGCAGTCGAGTTGGCGGTGGTGGGTCTCGCATCACCGATCAAGGACTTGGCCTCCTGCGAGACTACCCTTCAGGCCACATGGTGCGAAGCTATCAGCATATGAACAGCGCCACCCGGATATACCAGGATAAATTCAAACGTGCGGTGGTCCTGGTTGAGGCAGATGAAGACGAAGGTTCTGCGGGAGATCAAGAGGTAGGTGGCTGAATGGACTCGGGGCAAGCCCCTTGTCCTGTAAGTGGGTTAAGCCACAGGGTCCTCCAAGAGGGTTTGACTTCGATGTCACCAAGGCTGAGCAAATTTTCGACCTCTTACTCAAGGAGAAGCAGCTAAAGGTACCCGAAGGCCACAAGATCCCTACGGCTCAGGAGCTGAACGGAAAGCCATACCGCAAGTGGCATAACACGTTCACCCATGCCACCAACGACTGCAGGGTGTGGCGTCAGCAGGTCCAAATGGCGATAGAACAAGGGCGGCTAATTTTCAGCCAGTACGCCATGAAGGTCGACACACACCCCTTCCCCGCCGTTAACATGGTGGATTGCACTTACCCTGGAGGGTGCCAGCCGATTCTCGTTCAACATCAACATGGTAGGACCTGGGCACCACTGGTAAGGACGGAGACGAGGGCAGCTCTCATAGCAAGGACACAGAGGTAGCCGTTCCACGCGATCGGCTCCGTCACGATGGCAAGCGCTATATCACAGAGGGAGAAGTGAAGAACGTGAGATATCAGCGACCTCTCTCCGATCACCTCCTCAACAAATATGTGAGTCAATACGACCAACGCGACGATACCACGACGATGATGAAAGAGATCGTGGCTAGGGACGCCAGGAGACACCGTCGGCATGATCGCGACGAGAGATATGAGCGCCACGCCAAGGAAAAGTCGAGAGAGCAAGATGACGTGGATAGGCACTGGGACTGCCCCTTCTTCAGACACTGCTGGGATTCAGGAATGAGCCGATTGCCTATCGGCAACTGCCCAGAATGTAGACAAAAGAAGAAGGATGCAGCTAACGTGTCCGTGTTCAAACGTCTAGGGCCTCTCCCGCCTCGGAACAAGCACGCTGAGTCCTCTCGGGTAGAAGTCTCGAGGAACTAGAGGACGTTGATGAAGAAGAAGATAAGTATCATCGGCCAAGGTGGTGCCCTGATGGACTCAGCCGTTCCCAAAAGCGTAGGGTACAGCGACTACGTGGTTTGGAGGAAGCCGAAAGGTTATACCTGCACACGTTGAGGAAGGCGCGGCCTGATCTGGCCGCTAAAATTCAGCGAACCCTGGACGAAGAAGGTCGGCCACAAAGGAAAGAGTGGCGCCCCAGACAAAAGAAAGCCGATGATGAGACATCGGCTGGCACAAACATGGTGTTCATCCTTCCAACGGAGTTTAGTGCTCTAGGATTAGACGAGGCACCTGTGGCACAACTTGACTGCGGCCCACGGCCGGTTATCTTTGAGAAGCCACGAGAAAGAAGCTACATCTGAAGGCCCTGTACTTGCGAGGCTATATCAATGGGCAGCCTGTCAACAAGATGCTGGTGGACACCGGAGCGGCAGTCAACATTATGCCATACTCCATGCTACGTCGGCTGGGACGCTCTAGCTCGAATTTGATCAAGACCAACGTAACACTGAGCGATTGATACGTCTCCAACGTATCGATAATTTCTTATGTTCCATGCTACTTTATTGATGATACCTACATGTTTTATGCACATTATATGTCATATTTGTGCATTTTCTGGAACTAACCTATTAACAAGATGCCGAAGTGCCAGTTCCTGTTTTCTGCTGTTTTTGGTTTCAGAAATCCTAGTAACGAAATATTCTCGGAATTGGACGAAATCAACGCCCAGGTTCCTATTTTGCCCGGAAGCATCCAGAACACCCGAGAGCGAGAGGGGCCCTGTGGGCCCAGATGATAGGGTGGCGCGGCCTGGCCCTGGCCGCGCCCCTATGGTGTGGTCGCCCTTCGCCCTCCGACGCTGCCCTTTCGCCTATATAAAGCCCCTGCATCGAAAACCCTTATAGAGGAAGCCACGGTACGCGAAACCTTCCAGAGCCGCCGCCATCGCGAGGCCAAGATCTGGGGGACAGGAGTCTCTGTTCCGGCACCCTGCCGGAGCGGGGAAGTGCCCCCGGAAGGCTTCTCCATCGACACCGCTGCCATCTCCACCGCCATCTTCATCACCGCTGCTGCTCCCATGAGGAGGAGTAGTTCTCCATCGAGGCTCGGGGCTGTACCGGTAGCTATGTGGTTAATCTCTCTCCTATGTACCTCAATACAATGATCTCATGAGCTGCTTTACATGATTGAGATTCATATGAGTTTTGTATCACTACTATCTATGTGCTACTCTAGCAAAGTTATTAAAGTAGTTCTATTCCTCCTGCACGTGTGTAAAGGTGACAGTGTGTGCACCGTGTTAGTACTTGGTTTATGCTATGATCATGATCTCTTGTAGATTGCGAAGTTAACTATTGCTATGATAATATTGATGTGATCTATTCCTCCTACATATGCATGAAGGTGACAGTGTGCATGCTATGCTAGTACTTGGTTTAGTCTTTTGATCTATCTTACACTAAAGGTTACTAAAATATGAGCATTATTGTGGAGCTTGTTAACTCCGGCATTGAGGGTTCGTGTAATCCTACGCAATGTGTTCATCATCCAACAAAAGTGTAGAGTATGCATTTATCTATTCTGTTATGTGATCAATGTTGAGAGTGTCCACTAGTGAAAGTGTAATCCCTAGGCCTTGTTCCTAAATACGCTATCGCTGCTTGTTTACTGTTTTACTGAATTACTACTGCTGCGTTACTACTTGTTTACTTCCCGCAATATTACTACCATCAATCGCACGCGAGCTATTTTGGCGCCGTACTACTGCTCATACTTATTCATACCACTTGTATTTCACTATCTCTTCGCCGAACTAGTGCACCTATTAGGTGTGTTGGGGACACAAGAGACTTCTTGCTTTGTGGTTGCAGGGTTGCATGAGAGGGATATCTTTGACCTCTTCCTCCCTGAGTTCGATAAACCTTGGGTAATCCACTTAAGGGAAACTTGCCTGTTCTACAAACCTCTGCTCTTGGAGGCCCAACACGTCTACAAGAATAGAAGCACCCGTAGACATCAAGCACTTTTCTGGCGCCGTTGCCGGGGAGGAAAGGTAAACGGCACTCACACATTGGCAAGCCCGGCAACTAAGCACTTTTCCTCCCTCGTCAACTACGCGCCAAGTACTTTTGCGCCGTTGCCGGGGAGGAAAGGTAAAAGGCACTCATACTTCGTTTCCAGTAACAGTACTTTTGGCGCCATTGTGTGTGTGCTCGAAGCTATTTCCTTTAGACTCTGCAATTGCGACATTTGGTTTCTTGTTTACACTAGTTAGGCATAATGGACAACAATGACCTTTTTATTCTATTTCCTGATTTAAGATATGGATGGTTTGATGCGAAAATTAAAAAACCCATGGAACATATTAATATGAATGCTTTGAACACCATTGTTGTTAATGATATGGAAAATTCTAAGCTTGGGGAAGCTGGTTTTGATGAGCTTGATATTTTTAGTCCCCCAAGCATTGAGGAGAAAATTTACTTTGATGATACTTTGCCTCCTATATTTGATGATGAGAATAATAATGATAGCTACTTTGTTGAATTTGCTCCCACTACAACTAATAAAATTGATTATGCTTATGTTGGGAGTAGTAATTATTTTATGCATGAGACTCATGATAAGAATGCTTTATGTGATAGTTATATTGTTGAGTTTGCTCATGATGCTACTGAAAGTTATTATGAGAGAGGAAAATATGGTTGTAGAAATTTTCATGTTACTAAAATGCCTCTCTATGTGCTGAAATTTTTGAAGCTACACTTGTTTTATCTTCCTATGCTTGTTACTTTGCTCTTCATGAACTTGTTTATTTACAAGATTCCTATGCATAGGAAGCATGTTAGACTTAAATGTGTTTTGAATTTGCCTCTTGATGCTCTCTTTTGCTTCAACTTCTATTTCTTGCGAGTGCATCATTAAAACTGAGCCCATCTTAATGGCTATAAAGAAAGAACTTCTTGGGATATAACCCATGTGTTTTTTTTACTACAGTACTTTGTTTTATATTTGTGTCTTGGAAGTTGTTTACTACTGTAGCAACCTCTCCTTATCATGTTTTTGTGCCAAGTAAAGTTTCTATGTCAAAGTTGATATTATATTTGGAATCGCTGCGCAGAAACAGCATTGCTGTCTGTCACGAATCTGGGCACAGGCCTCTGTAGAAAATTCGAAAAAATCTGCCAATTTACGAGCGTGATCCTCAGACATGTACGCAACTTTAATTAGTTTTGAGTTTTTCCATTTGAGCAAGTCTGGTTCCATCTTAAAATTCGTCTTTACGGACTGTTCTGTTTTTGACAGATTCTGCCTTTTATTTCGCATTGCCTCTTTTGCTATGTTGGATTCATTTCTTTGATCCATTAATGTCCAGTAGCTTTATGCAATGTCCAGAAGTGAAAATAATGATTGTGTCACCTCTGAATGTGTGAATTATTAATTGTGCACTAACCCTCTAATGAGTTTGCTTGAAGTTTGGTGTGAAGGAAGTTTTCAAGGGTCAAGAGAGGAGTGAAAGCTCTAAGCTTGGGGATGCCCCCATGGTTCATCCCTGCATATTTCAAGAAGACTCAAGCATCTAAGCTTGGGGATGCCCAAGGCATCCCCTTCTTCATCGACAACTTATCAGGTTCCTTCTCTTGAAACTATATTTTTATTCGGTCACATCTTATGTACTTTACTTGGAGCGTCTGTTTGTTTTTGTTTTTGCTTTTGTTTGAATATGTTCATCCTTGTGTGGGAGAGAGACACGCTCCACTGGTTCGTATGAACACATGTGTTCTTAGCTCATAATATTCATGGCGAAGTTTCCTCTTCGTTAAATTGTTATATGGTTGGAATTGGGAAATGCTACATGTAGTAATTGGTAAAATGTCTTGGATAATTTGATACTTGGCAATTATTGTGCTCATGTTTAAGCTCTTGCATCATATACTTTGCACCTATTAATGAAGAAACACTTAGAGCTTGCTAATTTGGTTTGCATATTTGGTTTCTCTAAAGTCTAGATAATATCTAGTATTGAGTTTTGAACAACAAGGAAGACGGTGTAGAGTCTTATAATGTTTACAATATGTCTTTTATGTGAGTTTTGCTGCACCGGTTCATCCTTGTGTTTGTTTCAAATAAAGCCTTGCTAGCCTAAACCTTGTATCGAGAGGGAATACTTCTCATGCATCCAAAATCCTTGAGCCAACCACTATGCCATTTGTGTCCACCATACCTACCTACTACATGGTATTTCTCCGCCATTCCAAAGTAAATTGCTTGAGTGCTACCTTTAAAATTCCATCATTCGCCTTTGCAATATATAGCTCATGGGACAAATAGCCTTAAAAACTATTGTGGTATTGAATATGTACTTATGCACTTTATCTCTTATTAAGTTGCTTGTTGAGCGATAACCATGTTCCTGGGGACGCCATCAACTACTCTTTGTTGAATATCATGTGAGTTGCTATGCATGTCCGTCTTGTCTGAAGTAAGAGAGATCTACCACTTTAATGGTTAGAGCATGCAAATTGTTAGAGAAGAACATTGGGCCGCTAACTAAAGCCATGAATCATGGTTGAAGTTTCAGTTTTGGACATATATCCTCAATCTCATATGAGAATAATAATTGTTGCCACATGCTTATGCATTAAAGAGGAGTCAATTATCTGTTGTCCATGTTGTCCCGGTATGGATGTCTAAGTTGAGAATAATCAAAAGCGAGAAATCCAAAATGCGAGCTTTCTCCTTAGACCTTGTACAGGCGGCATGGAGGTACCCCTTTGTGACACTTGGTTGAAACATGGCATTGTGAAGATCCGGTAGTCCAAGCTAAGTAGGGCAAGGTGCGGGCACTATTAGTACACTATGCATGAGGCTTGCAACTTGTAAGATATAATTTACATAACTCATATGCTTTATTATTACCGTTGACAAAATTGTTTCATGTTTTCAAAATAAAAGCTCTAGCACAAATATAGCAATCGATGCTTTCCTCTTTGAAGGACCATTCTTTTACTTTTATGTTGAGTCAGTTCACCTATTTCTCTCCACCTTAAGAAGCAAACACTTGTGTGAACTGTGCATTGATTCCTACATACTTGCATATTGCACTTATTATATTGTTTTGCATTGACAACTATCCATGGGATACACATGTTACAAGTTGAAAGCAACCGCTGAAACTTAATCTTCCTTTGTGTTGCTTCAATACCTTTACTTTGATTTATTGCTTTATGAGTTAACTCTTATGCAAGACTTATTGATGCTTGTCTTGAAGTACTATTCATGAAAAGTCTTTGCTATATGATTCACTTGTTTACTCATGTCATTACTTTTGTTTTGATCGCTGCATTCATTACATATGTTTACAAATAGTATGATCAAGATTATGATGGCATGTCACTTCAGAAATTATCTTTGTTATCGTTTTACCTGCTCGGGACGAGCAGAACTAAGCTTGGGGATGCTGATACGTCTCCAACGTATCGATAATTTCTTATGTTCCATGCTACTTTATTGATGATACCTACATGTTTTATGCACATTATATGTCATATTTGTGCATTTTCTGGAACTAACCTATTAACAAGATGCCGAAGTGCCAGTTCCTTTTCTGCTGTTTTTGGTTTCAGAAATCCTAGTAACGAAATATTCTCGGAATTGGACGAAATCAACGCCCGGTTCCTATTTTGCCCGGAAGCATCCAGAACACCGAGAGCCGCCAGAGGAGGGCCCTGTGGGCCCAGATGATAGGGTGGCGCGGCCTGGCCCTGGCCGCGCCCCCTATGGTGTGGTCGCCCGCCCCTCCGACGCTGCCCTTTCGCCTATATAAAGCCCCTGCATCGAAAACCCTTATAGAGGAAGCCACGGTACGCGAAACCTTCCAGAGCCGCCGCCATCGCAAGGCCAAGATGGGGGACGGAGTCTCTGTTCCGGCACCCTGCCGGAGCGGGGAAGTGCCCCGGAAGGCTTCTCCATCGACACCGCTGCCATCTCCACCGCCATCTTCATCACCGCTGCTGCTCCCATGAGGAGGGAGTAGTTCTCCATCGAGGCTCGGGGCTGTACCGGTAGCTATGTGGTTAATCTCTCTCCTATGTACCTCAATACAATGATCTCATGAGCTGCTTTACATGATTGAGATTCATATGAGTTTTGTATCACTACTATCTATGTGCTACTCTAGCAAAGTTATTAAAGTAGTTCTATTCCTCCTGCACGTGTGTAAAGGTGACAGTGTGTGCACCGTGTTAGTACTTGGTTTATGCTATGATCATGATCTCTTGTAGATTGCGAAGTTAACTATTGCTATGATAATATTGATGTGATCTATTCCTCCTACATATGCATGAAGGTGACAGTGTGCATGCTATGCTAGTACTTGGTTTAGTCTTTTGATCTATCTTACACTAAAGGTTACTAAAATATGAGCATTATTGTGGAGCTTGTTAACTCCGGCATTGAGGGTTCGTGTAATCCTACGCAATGTGTTCATCATCCAACAAAAGTGTAGAGTATGCATTTATCTATTGTTATGTGATCAATGTTGAGAGTGTCCACTAGTGAAAGTGTAATCCCTAGGCCTTGTTCCTAAATACGCTATCGCTGCTTGTTTCTTGTTTTCTTGAATTACTACTGCTGCGTTACTCTTTGCTTGTTTACTTCCGCAATATTACTACCATCAAGCGCACGCAGCGAGCTATTTTGGCGCCGTACTACTGCTCATACTTATTCATACCACTTGTATTTCACTATCTCTTCGCGAACTAGTGCACCTATTAGGTGTGTTGGGGACACAAGAGACTTCTTGCTTTGTGGTTGCAGGGTTGCATGAGAGGGATATCTTTGACCTCTTCCTCCCTGAGTTCGATAAACCTTGGGTAATCCACTTAAGGGAAACTTGCTGCTGTTCTACAAACCTCTGCTCTTGGAGGCCCAACACTGTCTACAAGAATAGAAGCACCCGTAGACATCAGCGATTTCAACGGCCAAGCATCTGATGCACAAGGTGTTCTGAACGTGGATCTGATCGTAGGAAGGAAAACCATCCCTACGACGTTCTTTATTGTCGACAGCAAGAGCACCTATGCTGTCTGCTAGGGAGAGATTGGATCCACGCCAACTGTTGCATTCCATCCACGATGCACCAATGCCTAATACAATGGGATGGAGATGAAGTAGAAGTCGTCCACGCAGATGATTCAGCCGAGATTTCAACGGCTGGCATGAACGTTTGGGAGACATCAGGCCAAGAGCCACTCTCAGGCATCAATTTGGACGACTGCGAGCGCATCGACGTGACGAAGGACGGGGTTAGGCTGGTTTTATCCACCGGCCTGACCGTGTAACAAGAGCAACATCTATGGACAAACGTGGCGATGCCGATCCATGTGATCGGCCCCAAGGATCTATGGAGGAACATTGCAAAACCTTCATTGAGCGATTCAATCAACGTGGAGGCCGATTCCAGCAATCGGCCAAAATTATCTTCACCATACGTTGTGCCTGGGTTCAACGTTGATCTAATGGGCAGCGGTTTTACGTCGGCTGATGAGCTGGAAGAAGTCAACATTGGTCCTAACGGAGCCGACGTTCAAATACAGTGCCTCGTCTAGCTACAGAGCCGATATCCGCAGTTACCTAGCAGATTCGGCTCGGGGGGCACCTAATCAGATGAACATGTGCGATGCATGTGCAGTAAAATATTGGGGGCCGATAGAAAAATCGGCCAGTAAAAAAAAATTCTCAAGATGTACAGCCGACGCACGGACATCGACTTTAGAGCTAAGGAATAAAGCCGATGCACAGCCATCGACTCTAGTACAATTACACAGGATCTACCCGCTGCGTGTTCAAGACGCGGATGGCCTTCTGCTTCCTGGAGGGAGTGAACAGTGAGAGCTTCCTCAGCGGCAATGAGCCGATTTGGTGCCAGAACCTTCTCTTCGAGGACTTCCAACCCTTTGTCGGTTAAGCCGTTGATGTTTCGCCTACAATATCGGCTTTCAACGGAAGAAAAGGTGATCGATGGTGGCAAGTTTGGCTGATTCTGCGTGTTGGTTTGCTCAGATTCGCTCAAGTTCGGGTCCATTTGTCTGAACTGTATGTCCTCACCGCCGTTCTCGCCTTGACTGAGGCTCGGGGGGCAGCTGATTTGGTAGGCACTCTGTTTTTGGAAGCCGATTGGAGTGTCATCGGCTGACCCTGCATCATAAACCTCTTCGGAAGTGGTGGGTTGTTGCAGAAGAAGATCACCAGAGCTGCTGGAAGGAGACCATAGCATGGGCATTGGGTGATATTGCCCTTGGGTCCGCTGCAGTTGCAAACCTGCACGATTGACATCTGAGGTTCATATGGCCGGGGGTTGGATCTGTTCAAGCGGCGATTTGGGGATCTGAGTTTTGCTCTTTCGGACAAGTCGCAGATTACCATTTGGATAGATAATAGAGTTGGCTTTGCTCGCGTTGCATGGCAGAGTCCGATGCACTGCCATCGGCTCTTGATTTGCTAACTTATCTTAGCAATCGGCAAAATTGGTGAAAGGACAAAATCAGCTGAGAAATTTCTTCTTCATTAATAAGGGGGTTTTTACAATGAAGAGCCGATTGCTCAAGAAAGGAAGAACAAAAGAGGAGCCGACTGCTCAGGAGCTACTAGTCCTACGTTACTAATCCTCGCTGGCCTCGTCGTCGGCATCGTAGCTGCCGGTCGGCGCTCCCGGAGAGTTCCTCGTCGCTGCTGCCAGCCCTCGGCCGGGGCCTCTTCTTCCTCGTCATCATCATCGTCCTCGCAGTCCGCCCAAGCGCGGAAGCGCTTCGCCGGCGGATACCCAGCGGAGGAGGAGGAATCATCCTCCTCCTCCTCTTCTTCTTCTTCCTCTACTTCTTCTTCTTCCTCCTCCTCGTCGGAGGAGGTGGGGTTCGCCCAGGAGTGAAGGTCGTCTTCGCTCTCGCTCTTCAGCTCCCCTTCGATGAGGAACTCGAGGACGTCCTCCCCATCGGTCAGAGGTAGGTCACCATCTGACCCGACGAGTGCTTTGGGTGGGCCATCTGGCACGTGGTCAAAGTTCCACTCCTGCTCGCTCGAGGAGGAAGATTGGAAAGAGAGGCTTGAGGAGGTGGAGGAAGAGTAAGACATTGCTACAGGGAAAAAGGGTTTTTTAGGTGCCGATGGCCGGAACAGAGCAAGAGGATGAAGTGGCGAACCGTTCGGCACGGTTAAATAAAAGGAGGTATAGTGGAGATTTAATGCCATTGCGGTTTCCGAGGGAGTGATGTTAAAGCTATCAAATCTTTCAAAGGAGTTGAGGAGGCAAGGCATCATGATGAAGGATACTGCGACGGTTCGGCTCTGCCACGACGTGACCCGACGAAGGAAAAGCATAATGATTTTGGAATTGTCATTTCCAAAACCAGGGGGGCATGTGTTATCACCAGAATTTGACCGGATCAGAGGTGGGCCGCGATGGAAGATGGGCTTGAAGAATATACATGGAGAAATACATGAATCGGCCTTATATGCAAAGTTTGGGCTAGTTTGCCCGTGTATCTGTAACATAGTAGGATACGTGTCGTTTAGATAGAGTTTGGCTTGTGCCCGGTTGGGATTATTCCCACGTTAGAAAGTCTACGGACTATAAATATGTATCTAGGGTTTATGAAATAAACAACAATCACGTTCACCACAAACCAATCTAGGCACATCGCCAACTCCCTTGTCTCGAGGGTTTCTTCCGGGTAAGCATCATGCTGCCTAGATCGCATCTTGCGATCTAGGCAGCACATTCGTTGTTCATGCGTTGCTCGTGCTGAAGTCTTTTTGATGGCGAGCAACGTAGTTATCATAGATGTGTTAGGGTTAGCATTGTTCATCGTATCATATGCTGTCGTCGTGCAACCCTTAGACGTCTAGCCGCCCTTACACCTATCTTAGGTGTAAGGGCGGCACCCCGCTTGATCATTATTTAGTAGATCCGATCCGTTATGATTGCTCCTTGTTCTTCAAGGATTAGTTTGATATCTGCATAGTTAGGCCTTACAAACGGGTTGAAGGATCCGGTGGCGCGTAGGGTGTAGTTTGCTAGCCCTAGACAGGATGTTCCGGGATCAACTTCGTGTTGGTTTTAGGCCTTGTCTAGGGTCGGTTTACGATCACCGTGCGTGGCTGCCAGGCTCAATTACGAGTAGGATGTTCCGATTATGCGGTGAAAACCCTAAATCGTAGTAGGTCGTTTTAGCTTTATTTTGATCAAGCAGGACCACCATCTGATCGTACACCTCGTACGTATCATGGGTGGATCAGCTCCTTGAGCCGATTCACAGGATAACCTGAGAGCCGATCGAGGCTCGTATTTAATGTTTACATGTATGCCCTGCAGGAAACTAAGCGAGGCACAATCCAACACCTTCCGACCGGTATAGGTCAGGTGGCACGCCCTGCACCAGCATCGGACGTGCGTGCCGAGTCTTTGCGGGCCGTCGCTCGGAGGGACCAGGGCCAGCCGCAGTCCTGGGAGCCTCCCGGCTCTACAGTGTTGCCCGTCGCTGCTCGCCGGTGGGTTTCTCACCGCAACAGTAATATACAGGAATCTCAAAAGATTTTATTTTTAATTTTTTTGTCATTTTCTTTTGCATTTTACAGAGCAAAAAAAGACGATCCACTCGTGACACGAACCGGTACTAAAGGTTCCGCACGAACCTATACTAAAGATTGCCAGCGGCCTGGGCAGTGCAACCGATACTAATGCACCCTTTAGTACCGGTTCGTAAAGAAACCGGTACTAAAGGCCTGGACGGAAACCCCTTTTTCTACTAGTGACCATAGCACCACGAGCTCGGGACGCCCTCCACCGAGAGCGAAACTGGATGTAGACCTGCACGCCATGCATCCCACCATAACAACCACCATGGTGATGAATCTTCTCATGTACCACCTCCAGAGTCACTGGCTCGTACACGTCAAGGGCGAAGCCGTCCCGTTCCAAGCCACCTTCCATGTAGACGTTACCTTCGTATAATTTTTCTGATGAGGAGAATTCCCTACTAGGGGCAAAATGGTCGTGTATGTCCTCTTAATTTGTTGCAACATCCAAACCATCGAGCGTCTTCAGTTTTCTTGCTCCATTAATTGCACAGCCCACGTCTACTAGGCCTATGGGTACGATGCACTACAGGAATGGCTGGCTACGCTGACGGCTGGAAACCCTCGGCGTAGCCATATTAAGCCGTCCGTGTAGGCTACACCGAGGGAAGCACCGGGGAAGGATCTAGCTCGACAGAGCCTCATGGGCTGTCGATGTAGACCCGGCCCACGGCATATTTGTGATACGTCGACAGTGGCCATTGGTGTAGTTAAAAAAATAAAGAAATAAGGCTATACCGAGGGCAGCCGTCGGCGTATCCTTGACGCCGTGACAGCGCCGTCACAGCCTAACTTTGGTGGGCCGCATACACACGCCTACGCCGACGGCTCGCGATCTGCCGAGGGCAGCCATCGGTCTGGCGTTTCCTACACTGAGGGCATCGCTATGCCGACGGCCCTTTTGGCAGGCTGGCCTGCAGGTCCGTACGTCAACAACGGCCCCGATTTTTAGTCAACGTTAGTGATGACCGCTGCCTGGTTACTGTCCGGTTGTGCATCTGTTGAATCCAAACAGCGACAGAGTCGTGCCGACAGCTGCCCTGGAGAGGCCACTGCGTGACTTGTTGACTCTCAGCTTTGTTGCTCCATAGCGTCGTCCTCAGGCTGGATATTCGATGGTGGGCTGTTGACCGATGGCAGACTTTGACCATTAATAGGAGCATACATGCCTCTACGCCCCCGCAAAAAAAAAAAAACCCGTCTCTACGCGTTGGAATCTCCAAGACCAAGAAACAGAGCCAACCATTCTCTTGCAGTCTGGAGACTAGTATATGTATACTACACCGCGCTCCCTATAATAATACTAGCGTACAAAGAGAACAACCTTATGTACTGAGGAAGCTGAACATAACTATGGAGCGCTGTCCTCACCTTAGAGTCGCTGTGGGAATGCTGGCTATTCTATTTTGTTCTACTGCATGCTCGGCAGCTAGCGGTCCAAGGTACGTATCTAGCATTCTAGCTACCTATCATAATTTTTGGAAAAGGGAACGTCCCGGCCAATATACCAATCTTAGCCATGCACTTCCCGTGGTAATCCTCCTAGCAAAGTCCCGGTATGCTGACTTGGTAGTTCCCACAAACATGTATATACATGCATATATCAACATTGTTGGATATTTCTAGATTATTCTCTGTTATGTACACTCGTACGTGGTCGTTCAAACGATATTCGATCATGTTTGTAGGATTTCCAGATGGTGTCCGTACACTAGAGTATGGCCCTCCCTCGCCGCGGCATGGGCGGCTAAGACAGCCGGGTTTGCACCCAAATTATCGCCCAGAGCCATCGAGAAGGCCGGTACCACTACCAGGCCCCCCACCGGCAACCTCGGCGCTTTCGCCGGACCGCAAGACAACGCTGGTTGCTGCAAGCTCTCCTCCTGCATGAACCGTCTACGAGGCTATGACCGTGTGCTCTTGTTCTAAAGTATCCAATCGTCAATGAGTTAGGATCCCACTATATATATGTCTGCGTGCTGGCCGGTTTCAGGGTTTTGAAATTGTTTATATGGCCAGACTCGGGCCGATAAATCGCAGTGTATATGTGCTGATAAATTCAGATTGAGATGCTTTTATCAGATTACAAACTACAAAGTTCTGAATGAAACTGTAACACCTGACCTACCATGTGGGCTGCAATTGAGCGATGGGCTTTTGATATGGTTCGGCCCAACAGATCAAGGTTTGGAGGGTAGAGGATAAAGAGACGCACGAGTTTTTTTTTTGGAGAACTTCCGACTTTATTAACTCAAAAACATAGAATTACAATCAGCAAGGATGCTTTCTAAAAGAAAATCTGGGCACACTCCCAACCACTCTTGCGTGACATTACTAGCACAGGCCAGCCTTGCACAGGCATGAGCAACTTTATTGCCCTCTCTACCCTGGAAAACCAACGAAAAGCTAATAAAATAATCTTTAACAGTATTTATTTCCTCAAGAATAGGAGCCACGAGCGACCTCTCCTTACTCCAAGCCAGCCAACACCGGACCAGCTCCTGGCTGTCTGTTTCAAAAACAACTCTCTGGAAGCCTCTGGCGTGCGCAAAGACGACGACGTCTCGTAGAGCTAGCGTCTCTGCCATGAAAGGATCGCGAACACCAGCATGAACCTTTGCCCACGCTCCTCTGAATCCCAAAGCGTCTCTTGCCACCCCTCCGCTTCCAGCTCTACCCTCTGTTTCACAAATGGCACCATCAGAGTTCAATTTCACCACCTATCCAACTAGCGCAGTCCATTTGCAAACTGGTTTTGGTGCTCCCTTCCTCACCACTACTTTTGGAATCACAATCTCAAGGAGAAAATGTTTAATACCCTCCACACATTTGCCCGGGTCGTAGCCAACTGTCCCATGTACTAGCTTGTTTCTGGAGTAACGGATCGCAGCCAGTACTGAAATTAGTTGTGCCTTTTCAGTTGACGAGAACCATTCCTCACATAAAATATCCGCCGCCCAAGACTCTGGATGAAACCTGGGCAATTGAAGAGAAAAAACCTCTTTCGCTGCTAGCAAAAATTGCCGAGCGTGAGCAGATTCAAACAATGCATGAAACAATGTTTCTGGAGCTGCTTTGCATAGCTTCTTCTTTGACGCACGAGCTTAACATCAGGGGATCGAACAGAACAGAACTGGAACTTGCTCCTCTCCTCTCCTCTGACTCCCTCTCCTCTGGTCCAGCTTCTCTTCTCGATCTTTATCTTCTTCAGATCCGGTGGCTACCACAAGCCAATTTATATCCACCTCACGCCCCAATCCTCACCAGTGGCAACGGGGTGTGACAGTTTGGTATCAGAACTAGGTCTCCTCCACAAAATCCCACCCAAAAATTCCCCATTTTTTTCCCTAGATTCGATTTGGTTGTGTGGAGATGATGAGGGCGGCGGAATCTTCGATGGAGGAGTGACTAGCGGCAACCACGGAGAGCCTCAAAGCATTACTCGAGCGGATGAAGGAGACTGCATCGCTCTTGAAGTCCACGGATGCGACTTTGGCGTGTATCGCTCGCAGGCAGGCTTCAGGGTTTTGGAATTGTTTATGTAGCCAGACTCCAGCCGATAAATCGCATTGTATATGTGTGTGTACTGGCCGGTTTCAGGGTTTTGGAATTGTTTATATGGCCAGACTCTGACTGATAAATCGTAGTGTGTATGTGCTGATAAATTCAGATTGAGATGCTTTTATCAGATTATAAACTGCAAAGTTTTGATGAAACACATGTTATTATTTCGCGTGAGTAAGCTATCAGCTTAAACACCTGAAGGCCGATTGAGGTCTCTTCTTCGTGAGCTCCTCCCTTACTCCTCTTGGGTCGCCCCCGCCTGGGCGGCTCTGGAGACCCCCCGTCCTCTATCCTCAATCTCTCCCCATCCCTCTGCCGTCCTAGCCGCTGCTGGCGGCCGGTGGCGCGGCGCCCGTCCCGGCGAAAGCGTTGGGCAGATCAGGGCATCTCGTCCTCGTGGTGTGGTGACCCGGCATACCACTGCATGGTGTAGTATGCAAGTCTGATATAACACCAATGAAACACCGTTCCACTAGTATTATATCGCTCAGAGTGGTACAACAGAAACATATGCGAGTCCAAGGCATGTCTATAGAATTACAACATTGACTCTGTTACATAAGATCATCACAGCCTCCTACTTTACAATGAGGTAAAACTGCAAATAAACTCCAGAAGAACGACTCGTAGTCTAGTCTTATCACGAACTCTATTTGTAGAGTGTTTAACTAGCTATAGAGGCTATGAATAGATTCTAGCTAAATAGGAGCCAGGTTTAGGGAGCTAGTTCCCTTCTACTGCTTAGTCTAAGTTTTCTCCCTGGTGGAGGTGGTATATGACTCTTCCGGCAGGTTCCTGTCCCTTGAAGTAGGTGTTGACTCCTCGGTCTTCGAGTTGTATTGTAGGTCCTCCTTCGTGGCCTCCATATCTAAGCAGGGGATTTAAGAGTGGGATGAGTACGAGCGTACTCAACAAGTTCATTATAGGAAAGAGGTGTTTAATGCATTAGCTACAGCATTAGACCAGAAAGTCTAATCCAATGCAAGTTTTCATAACCATTTCTTCAAAAGGTTGCTTTTATTCAGAAGAACTATGTCCGTCAGCCTTCACCGGTTTACTAGAACTTCATGGAGCTCCTTTCCGGCAGCGTTCGCAGTTCCATATCCGGAACAGGGCAGGTCACGATTCATTACACTCTGCAGAGGTGTGTTGCTTTACCCATAAGAGATCTTAACCTTGGTGCCAACCGGGGGCGACCCGTCCACACTTCCTTTGGTGTGAGGCCCGGTATAATGTCTAGCCAATCATGTTCCTCCGCTACCTCGAACACCCACCCTTTGTTGCAATTCCGACCTTGGGTCCTCGCCGGCCAGCGTATCCAAAGGATACCATCCGACCTCGACTAATATCAGGCATCACGGCCATCAACCTTCGCCGGTCGTTGCAACCCATCATAGACCGCAATACCGTGGGGACTTAAGGCTTCCCTGTAATATCCCAGGTTTAGAGGCAATAAAATGAGAGAACACCAAAGTGTGCATTGCATTCATGCATAGAAAATCCGGGGAATTTTCGCGCTTTCAAATAAAACTTACCACAGTAACTGAAGTTTCACTTGACTTGCTGGAATTGAAGTAGATCATCAAGTCAAGCGCTATAAACTTCACTGTGATCTTTGCTAAAACCTTATTTTGGGTAGAGATGATTTGATCTATGGATTAGATCAAATGGAATTATATTTACAACCACACATTCTTTAAGAATCAAACCCTAACTTATTAACACTTAAAAGTTAGCAACTACCTTTGTGTGTAAATTAATTCACTTCTAAACTTATTACCAAATAAGGTAAACCACAGGGTCTAAAGTGCATAAAAGCCATACATTCTTATTTAAATCATAACTTATTAAGTATATGGAATATCATAAAACTAAATCCATTTACATTACGAATTATAGTCCAAACTATTTGAATAAAATTAACTATGAGTATTTTAAAACTCATATGATCATGCCTTGGTGAAATCAAACCCAACTATCCAAAATTGAGAAATAACCTTCAACCTTAACCCTTTTACCAATATTATAATGTAAATCCAATCAAAGATGGTATGATGACTCATCCACAATAATAAAACCATCCAGATGATATTTAGTAGCAAATGACACTTGGCTATCCAAAAATAAATCAGATGAGAGGATAATCTCTATGCCACATGGGATGAAAATATCTACATGACTTGCTTTCCAAGCTATGCCACCTCATGCTCAAAGGATTGCTATGGATGAGAGCATGACAACCAAGCACCTTACTCATCCCACCAAAACAAGAGTCACCCACCTAGGTGTCATGATACTAGAGCTTGCCCAAGCCTATAAATAGAGCCACACCCTTCATCCATTTGATCATCAAGTACCATCATACATGGGAACAAACACATAGAGCCACTCCATGTGAGTTAGCTAGAATCAAGATGAAGAAGCTAGGAGGTGGAGGCATACCACAAGATGCAGGTTTATCAGATTTCCTGAAGAACAAGCTACAGAAGATACCAAGGTAGAATTCCTAGGCAAACCATCTATTTAGAGGATCATATCATCATCTCTTGAGTAGGACCTTAGGATATTCCAAGACATTGAGAAGTGAGAGAAGTTATAATACTAATCATAGCCATGTTCATACAAGAACACTAGAGTAGTACTAATCTTAGTTGTTTAAGACAACATTTGATCTTGGAGGTGAGAACCCTATTCCAATAGCAAAACCTTAGGAAACCAATTCCATAATTATCAGAACTTGGTATTAATTATAAACCCTAAGAATCTAGGATGAGTGTGATGAGAAGAATATTAAAGAGGGATTAGTGAGGAATGAGTGGATCTTGTCTAATGCATGATTATACCTTGTAGATATAGATGATAAGTTAAACCCATATGATTAATAGATATCATCTACCACATAAAATAATAAGTATATCACTAGTAGTTAACCCCAGACCAATACTCATGCCTTGTGTAGAGAAATAATCCTAGTCAATTAAACATAACCTAACTATTGCTCACACCCTAAACCTAGTGGTGTATCACATTGGTGATCACTACTAAAACCCTAGACCACATTTAAATACCAATCCAAGTATCCCTTTGGATTATAAGTAGAACCCTGCCATGCCTCATGCCTGTTTATATTCAATTTAGTGAAGAATATGCAAAACCCTAAACCATTTCATATGGGATCCAATCCACATAAAATCATAAGTCATAACTTGTGTATCATAGATCACAAGTATAAGCCAAGCCATACATACTTTAGAACTAAATGTCATTTGGTGAGTAGAGTGAAACCAATATCCAAATCAAATTCTTAAACCCTAAGAACTATCATACACATAAAATCATGAATCAATTCCATACCTTTTCCATTTGTTGAAATCTAGCCATAAGTCAACTATATGTGAGTAATCACTATGGTTAAGCAATAGAAAAATATAATATGTTCATCATGCACATGTTCTAAATTTTAAAAGCATTTTAACAGAATTGATTTCTAAATTTAAAAGAGCAATTGAGATAAACCTAAAATCATATCTATTTGAAAATTTGAATTGTGTCTCATAAGAACACAAAATAAATCAATTATACAATGGTTGTTTGAAAACAAAACAATACAGTAAGTATCATTATCAAATTGTTTTGATATTCAAATGTTTTAGAACCTGCAAAACAAAACAGAATTCAAATTTGAATTCAAATATCAAAACAGAAAATAAAAACAGAAAATAGAAAGTTTGAAAAGAGAAAGAGAGGGAAAGTTTACCTTACCTGGCCGTGCAGCCCAGCAGCTGAGCCCACGACCAACCCACACCACGGCCCAGGAGCAGTCCAGCCCACGTCCAAATACCGTTTCGCGTGCGTGAAAAATCGTGCGTGAGGAAAAACATTTCGTCGTCGTCGTCTCCGAGCTCGACAGCGCGGAGGAGCCAGTAGGCCACGATCTCGTCGACGATAAGCTTGCCCCGGACGTCGCCAGACCTCTCAGAACCGCGCCCAACTCGAATCGCGTCCGAGCTTATCCGCGGACGAGAACATCCTTGCCAGCTAGAAGCTTCCAGAGACCGCCACCTCTCCGACCATGGCCGTCACCGTGTCGAGGCCACAGGGCTTCCCTTGGCCTATAAATAGGTGGAGAGCATCGCCGTGCACGCCTTGTTCACCTCCGCCACTCCATTGTTGCTCAGACACCTTCTATCTCTCACACGCATCCCCTCTCTGTCGCCGGAGTCGAAGACGAAGCCGACGGAGGAGGCCACCCCAGCCTCTGGCGCGTGGTCCAGGAGGAGCGCGTGGACTCAAGGAGCATCTGGGAGGAGCCAAGCATCCAGGGGAGCCGTGTGGAGGATCAATTTCCTCGTTCCTTTCTGCAGCACATCGCCGGAAAGTCTCCAATCACCGTCGTCTCCATCGACCATCGCCGGAGCCGACCACGCCATCATGTTCAGGGTGAGCATACGCCTCTATAGAGCTAGATCTCGCATCCTAGAACCTCCTGTAACCTCCGATTCGATTCTTGCCGGAGTAGCACCGCCGCAGTACCCATCGTCGGCGACGCTCCGGTGATCCCCTCGCTAAACCACCACCACCATTCGCTTCGCCTTGCAGTACTCGTTCGAATGCACCTAGTCGCGCGTCCTGGGAGGCAGTAAATCGGCGGCGCTGCCTTCAGCTGACCGCCGGCGTTTAAACGTCGGTGAGGTCAACAGCCTCAGTCAACTTTAACCGGTCCTCGCTTGCGTGGCAGTCGGTGTGGCCATAGGTCCCACTGGTCAGTGACCGTAGCTAGGTTACGAATCGGTATGTTTAGCATTTTCTGTTTAATTTAAAAACCAGTAAATTGCTGAAACTTGGCAAAATCATATAAATTTCATTTCAACTCAGAAAAATATGAATAATATATCAAAATGCTCACAAAAATAAACTCTATTCAAATAAAATATAAAACAAAAATGTGTGTCAAAATAAAAATTCACTTATTTTTATCTTTATTAATTATGTCTTTCTAATTGTTTAAAATGCAAATTGAATTCAATAATTAGTGAAGTTTCAAATTTAAATTTTAACTATTCAGTAACTAATTAAAATGTTAAGATTAATTTTCTTTATCATATTTGCATTAACTTAAATATTAGTGGTAATTCATAAACCCTAACTAGTAATTATTTTAATTCTTAAACCCTCTAAAAATTAATAGCATGTTAAAATTATTAATAACTTTATTCCAAGTACTTAATCACATTAATTCTAGTACCAAGTATTACTTTAAGAATTGGATCATAATTTAGAAACCCTAGTTTTATTATAAGTTAGAATCTGGATCCCATTATTGTATGTGATCATTTGAAATTGCTTTAACCCTAAACCTTAGTTGCTTAGCACATGTGATCATATGAATTTCCTTTACATAGAGAACCATATTATGTGACCAAAAAATACAAGACATGATCCACTAGCATAAAACCAAGTCACATGAGATTATCATTTCATGTTCCTATTCTTAATTAAAACCTACATGATGCACTAGTATCACCTAGGTATAAACCCTAACTTGTTAATTGAATTAGTACCATTGATCACCACTCCTATATACCATACCATTAAGATCAACCTCAATCATTAAACCCTAGTAGAACCATAATGATAAACCCTAGTATCAACTTTGTGTAGCAAATCACATCACATGTTCCTATCCAACTAAACCTTACTTAGGAAATGATAAACCACTTAGCTTAGAAACTATTAGAGATTATTTGGTAAAGCAAATATGAAGTCATAGTAAACCCTAACTCATAGCAACACCTTGATAACCATCCTTTGATATGATGCTTAGGAGAAACCATAGTAATAAACCTACTAATACTTGCTACATGTAGATCACTTCTACTTAAGCACCAACCAGTCCTATTAGTAAACCCTAATAGCACTTAGCTTCTATGTATAGTAGTCCATATTCTTATTTAACCTGTTCTTCAAAAGTTATTCTTTTGAAGTACAAATGTCAATCAAACCTTAGAAGCCCTAATCCTTCTTTGAAATACTAAATATTTCTTAAACAACATGTTCTTCAAAAGTTATTCTTTTGAAGTATAGTATAAGTAATCATCAACCCTGATCTGTAGCACTTAAAATTGACAACTGTTCTTTACATACTATTCCATCACTATTCTTATGTGTATGCTTATTATGATGCCTTATATCACTTGGTTATGATGCTAATATAACCAAACCCTAATAAGAACCTTGTTTGAGAACCATCCTAAAAGTGCAACACACCCTAAAGAAATCCTTACAACTCATCCATCCTAAAATCATCGAGGTTAGGTTACGCTCGGGACGATTGCATCTCATACTATGCATTATAGCATTATTGCCAGTTCTTTAAACATTGTCCTTACCGGACGATGATGGTATTTCAGCATTTGGACTTCTCACGTATCGAAGCTTTTGCCTGCATAATCTTGCAGTCAAGAAAGGCAAGTTCATCGCTTGCTCATGTCATTTGATTATTTGTATCAAACTATATGCAAAGTACTATACTTATCACTCATGCATTGAAAAGCAAAGTATTATTTTACAATTATGAATATGACTATGTGGTGGGCAATGGAACCATGGTATGTGTTGATATGGTGGAGGTTCCATTGCATGGGTTATATCACCCTAGGATTAATTACCAATGCCGTCCAGTGATTCTAGCGCCGTACAAACCGCGTTGACCATGAGATCTATAATGGCTCTGGGGAAGCCAGCCGTATCTTTTCCCTTCTGCACGCCAACGGATTGGTAGAGCCGGTGGGGTGTTGGAGGCACTGCCGCAATAGGTTGGGATATCCTTTTAAATCCCCATCCATTAGTGATGATAAGCTCTACCATCTATGAAGGATTGTCCGGAGTACACCGTGAGTAAAGCCGTATTATCGGGGGAAGTCTACTGGCGGTGTACGGTTGGACAAAAGGGTGGGTTTGCAGTCGCGGAGAAGGCGGTGTGGGCTTGGATCTTTATACCTGGCCTCACACCAAAGGAAGTGTGAACGGGGCAAGTCCCTGCGGATGGCAAAAAGGGTGGGATCTCTTGTGGGAAAAGTAACGCACCTCGCATAGTGTATCAAATTGTGGTCACTCCCTGTTGGGAAGGGAGCTGAACGCGGGGAAAGGAACTCCACGAAGTTGTTCAACCTGTGAAGACGACGGGCATAGTTTTCAGAATAAAATAAACCTTTTGAAGAAATGATTATGAAAACTTGCATTGGCCTATGACTTTCTGGTCTATGGCTGTAGCTAGTGCATGATACACCTATTTCCTAATATGAACTTGCTGAGTACGCTCGTACTCATTCTATCCCATTTGAACCCCCTTCTTAGATCAAGGCACCGAAGGAGAAACTACCGTGGAACTCGAAGACAGAGGAGTCAACTTCAACAAGATGAAGAATCCAGTCAAAGAAATCAATGGAGTCAACTTATGCATCAGCTAAGATGGAAACCTAGACTAGTAATAGAAGGGAACCTTTCCCTAATCCTAGCACCTAAGTAGCTAGAATTCTATAGCAAGCCAAGTAGCTCTTAAACTTGAGTTAGCAATAAGATAGACTACGAGTCGTTCTTCTAGAGCTTTATTTGAAGTTTTACCTCACTGTAAAGTAGGAGGCTGTGTTGATCTTATGTAAACAGTTCGTGTGTACTTCTATAGACATACCTTGGACTCGCATATGTTTCTGTTGTACCACTCTGAGAGATGTAATATGAGTGGAACGGTGTTTCACTTGTGTTATGTCAACGACTTGTGTACTACACCATGCAGTGGTACGCTGGGTCATCACATTCCCCAGCCTACCGCTTGCTCCTCAGGCTACAAGTGTCTACGGACAATGCCGTGGGGACTTAAGGCTTCCCCAGCCTACCGCTTGTTCCCTTGGATTACAAGTGTCTACGGTAAAGCGCATCCGTTGATGAACGAGAGGTGGAAACACTTTTGACTACTCCGTCCCACTCCAGATCTTATGGTTAACACGGGTATTACGGCACAAGAATCACTGGACGACATTTGTTGTTTAATCCTAGATGGATATAAACCCTTGCAATGGAACCTCCACCATATCAACACAATCCATGGTTCCATTGCCCACCACATAGTCATATTCATAGTTATGAAAATAGTGGTTTTGCTTTTTATGCAATAGTGATACACATAGTACTTTGCAAGTAATTTGGTAAAAATACTCAAATGACATGAGCAAGCGATGAACTTGCCTTTCTTGACTTCAAGATTATGCAGACAAGGTCTTCGATACGCAATAACTCCAAATTCTGAAATAGCATCATCGTCCGGTAAGGACGATGTTTAAAAGATTGCCAAGGATGCAATAATGCATAAGTATGAGATGCAATAAGCTCTAAGTGGTGATTAGTTCAGGGTGTGTTGCACTTTTAGAGTGATTCACAAACAAGGTTCTTATTAAGGTTTGTGTTTGTTTAGAATCATAAGTAAGTGGTAAAATGCATAGTAACAATCATATACATCAAGAAATAGTGGTTGTATAATAAGTAAAGAGCATTTGTCAATTTTAAGTCCTATAGTGCATGGTTGATGATTATTTATTATATATTTCAAAAGAATAACTTTTGAAGAACATGTTCTTTAATAAAGAACAAGTATGATAATTATGGTTGCGGAGTTCTATGGTTTACTATAGATTCCAACTAGTTTCTAGGTTAAGAATTTGATGGATCCCAACCAGGTTGGATTCATCAATAGCTAGAACTTGTAGGGTTGAGTTAGGCCTAGGCATCTTAAGCACTTAGTTATAAATAGTTGCTATCAAGGTTGGTATACCTTGTTGGTGATAGCTAGCTAGGGTTTATAGGTACTATTAGGCAAAGTTGATGATTACTCTTGAGTTACTTCAAAAGAATAACTTTTGAAGAACATACTTCTTAAGTAATAAGAAGTATATCAATTAGGGTTGAGGTGGTCTAGGTTTTACTATTGGATCCACTTTAATAGGGCATAGTTGCTATTAGGGTTCATCACCATGATGTGATGCTAAGTAAGGATGATTAAGGATGATGGTTTTGGTAATAATAACTAGGGTTTGCACTTGGTTGACCCTACATTATCATCTAGGTTTTATTAGGATGAGTTCATGGTATATCATCTAATAAGTACTATGGCTTCTATTACTTTATGGGAACAAGAACAAGTACTTAGTTGCTAATTGTGGGTCTATAATTCAAAAGGAAATAACATGATCACAAGTTATAACCTAGGGTTTAGGTTTATTAGCAATTTAGGGTTTATACATAAAATAATGGAGCTAGGGTTCCTAATGGAATTAGGGTTTTAATGTTCACATGAAATTATGAAACCATAATGTTATTTATAATAGAACTAGGGTTTCATAATCACTATTTAGTTCTTAGGTTAATAACTTCATTATGAATTTGAAGTTATTAATATCTTTGGAACAAAAATAATATTGGATTTGCCATTTTATTATTTTTAAAGAATTAATAATTAGGGTAATTATTATTTAGAATTTAAATCCTTCTGATAAGGTTTTAACAAAATAACAAATAAAGAAAATTAGTTTTAATGTTTTCTTTATTCATTTACTGGTTTTTATTAAATTTGGAAAGTTTTCCTAATTATTGAATTTTAATTGAATTTATAATTAGAATATAAGGCTTAAATAACAAGTATTAAATAATTGAATTTTTATTAAAAATATAGATTTCATTTTATATTTTTATTGGATAGACTTTATTTTTAGGATCATTTTTATATCTCATTTGGATTTTTCTGAGTTATGATGGATTTTCTAAATTATTTCAAAGTATCAGACATTTTGTGTAATTTGAAATAAACTGAAAACAACTAAATGTACCCGGCTAATGTACCCACAGCCACTGGCTAGTGGGCCAGTGGTCCACGTCAGGCGCCACCGTGGCGTAGATGTGGCAGGGAAATGGCTGGCCGACGGCCAGTTGCCGACGGCGAGGTCGATGCGAGGCTCCTGCGCCCATCCTGAGCAGCAGGGAAGAAGCGCAGCGCTATGCTGATCCAGAAAGTGGCGGCGCCCCCTCCGAATGGTCACCGTAGGGTGGTCGGCGCGATGGCCTGCGACGGTGGCTACGGTTGATCGGCGAGGAGTAGGCTACGGCATGTAACTGAAATCGGCGATCATGCTAGGAGGCTTAGAAGCTCACCAGGGTCACGCCAGGCTTGATGGCGAGGTCAGAGTGGGCCTGAGTCGCTGGATTGAGCCATTACCGGCGTCGGAGAAGACGGCCAGACGTGGTCGATTGGAGGCGTTTCAGCTCGATTCCAGGGGCACAGTGGCCATGTCGAGGACGGCGGTTCTAACGGTGGTCACGGCGAGGCCCGGGGAGGTCTCCTTCGACGGCGATGGTCGGAGGCAGGGTCGGCTAGGGTTTCGGCATTGGGGAAAATTACGCAGAGGGAGGGAAAATGGAGGGCGTCGGCGCGTTTTATAGCTTCTCCGCCGTGCGCTGGCGGTCAATATCGGCGGCGACGACCGCGGCACGTGGAGCTCTCGTCGAGGTGGCGAACTCCCGCGCGTCCAGATACGGAGACGAAGACGAACCGTTGTCTTCAGTTTTATCCACGCGAAGAGGTACGTGGGCTGCTCCTGGGTGGTGTTTGGGCCGTGTTGATGGGTTGGACCAGGGCTGCTGCTGGGCTGCCCAGTTGGGCTGCTGCGGCCAGGTGAGGTCCAGGTAAGTCCTTTTCTATTTTGTCTTTTCTGTTTTCTATTTCATTTAATTTTGTTTTATAATTCTGTTTTAATTCAAATTTAACTCATGTAATACCATGCAGGTATTTTGAGTATTTGAATTTCATTAGGACTATTAAAAGGATAAATGTATTACTCCATTGTTGTTGAACAAACATATATGTGAGCCTTATTCCAATTTTCATTTAGGCAAGCATTTAAGTATTCATTTTAATTTCCTTTTTCATTTGGAATACCACTCACTTTTGGAATGGTTAGAGTTAATAATTATACTCCAAGTGTTTTAGAAGATTTTATTAGGACTTGATCTCTTTATTGAGAATTTAATTCCTTTGCATATGATTTTATGTGAACACTCCTTTATTAAGGTCTTGTATGGTTTATTAAAATCCTATTTCATGGTTAGCACTATTATCATATTTTAATAGCACCTTGAAATATAGATTCTACTCTCCTCATGGTTTGGTTTAGTTAAAAGGATAATTGGTTGATCACCTCACATGGTTTTAATTATAGGATTTAGCTAGTGATAAATTCTAAGGTTCTAATTATATTCATCTACTAGCAAATGGTTTAACTCTCAATTATGGCCTAGGTTTTAATTGTGATCACCCAAGTGATACACAAACAATAATTGAGATATGGTTTTAGGGTTTTACTTGGGATCATCAAATAATTCACAAGTTAGTTTGAGATATGGCAAAGGTTCTATATGTTATTTATCACCACATTAGTTTAGCTAGGGTTGCTCTTCCTCACCACTCATAGGTTGGTTCAATCAATATCATTGAGATTGATATAAAGGCTGAACTATACAAAGGTTTGTTATTAGTCATTTGTTTCTCCAAATAATATATTAGAAATGGGTTTAGGTTTACTAATAGTTCCGCTATGATTTTATGTGCTGGATTATATCTTATTAACCAATTAAGGTTTAATTGGTAATTATATAATTCCAAAGCATAGTCATGATTAGACATGATTAACTGATTCCTAATGGCTTCTACTTCAAGTTCTTAAGGTTTATGATCATTACCCTATGGTGATGATCATGCATGGTATGGACTTCCTAAAGTAGCACTAGATTTATTTGGATATGGTTATACCAATTACCCCTCTCACTCTACAAGGACTTGGACTATAGTCTAGGTTTCTACTCAAGGAATGATGATATGATTATCTAAGCATGTGGTCTGCCTAAGAATTCTACATTGCTATCTTTTGTAGCTTGTTCTTCAGGAATTCTGATAAACCTCCATCTTGTGGCATGCCTCCACCACCTAGCTGCTTCATCTTGATCCTAACTATTTTATGGAGTGGCTCAATGTGTTGGTTTTCTTGCATCATGGTGCAAGATGATGAAATGGATGAAGTGTGAGGCTCCCTTTTATAGGCTTGAGCAAGCTCTATTATCATGACACATAGGTGGGTGACTCTTGTTTTAGTTTAATGAGTAAGGTGCTTGGTTGTCATGCTCTCATCCATAGCAATCATTTAAGCATGAGGTGGCATAGCTTAGGATTCAAGTTATGTAGATATTTTCATCCTATGTGGCATGGGTATTATCGTCTCATGTGATTTGTTTTTGGAGAGCCAAGTGGCTTTTGTTACTAAATGTCTTATGAATGATCTTATGCTTATGGGTGAGTCACTATATCATATGTGATTGTATTAATATTATAATTGGAATCAAAATGTCAAGAATAAGAATTATACCCCAATTTTGAATGATGATGTTTGATTTCACCAAGGCATGATCATATGAGTTTCAAAGTACTCATATTTTATTTTATTCAAATAGTTTGAACTATAATTCGTAATGTAAACGAATTTAGTTTTGTAATATTCCACATATTTAATAAGTTATGATTGCAATAAGAATGTGTGGCTTTTATGCACTTAGGTCCTTGTGTTTTGCTATATTTGGTATTTAGTTTTAAAGTGAATTCAATTGTACCACAAGGTAGTTGCTTAACTTTTAAGTGTTAAAAATTTAGAGTTTGCTTCTTATCTCTTTGATGGTTATATACCTCTCCCATCTCTAGGGTTTAATGATAAGCTTTTGTTGGTGTTAAGTTCAAGAGTTTAGTTCAAGAAATACCATGAGGTTCATGGTGGAAATATTTATTTGTTAAAGACATGGAAAAGATAAGTCAAGAATGGTTCCTCATTTGTTTCTTGTTCTTTGATTTGTAGGTACATATGAATCAAGGTGTTGGTTTTAGTTTCATTTGATCTAATCTGACGTGGGCATTACCCTTCGGGTAACCAATGTTGCCCTACCCTATATTTCCTAGTTGGAGGCCCATGAAGGCACTCGACGACAAGATGGGCTGCCAAGGGAGACGCGGCGGAAGATTCCTTGAAGTACAAGACACGGAAGGAGCCGAACAAGGAAAGCTTAGAGATAGATCTACTGTAAACCCAGTCGTACTCGATTAGACCTCTTGAGACCTGGCCTCCTATATAAAGGCCAGGAGAGGGGCTGTCGAGGGACACAATCAATCTTAGCGACTTTAGCCAACAAAAAGCTTAGAGCTAGGTCTCCCTAGCGATTAGCCATCTCGACGAGATCTCAGCCGAACTATTCGGCACCCCATTGTAACCCATTATCATCATAATCAAGAGCAGACAGGCATGACATAAGGGTTTTACCTCATCGAGGGCCCCGAACCTGGGTAAATCGCTCTCCCCGCTTGTCTGTGAACCGATGTCTCGTGTCAGCTTGCAGGATTCCATCAACCCTAAGCCCCTATCGGAGGGCATTGCCGAGGAGCACCCTCGACAATTGGCGCCGTCTGTGGGAACCCTGTCGGCACAAGGCAGGTCATCGGCAGTACCAGTCACATCCGCGGCGTTCTTGCTCGAATCACCAACACCAGCAGAGACAAGAGACTCGACCCGCTGCGGGACCTTCGAGTTCGTGCCACACCGCGAAACACTTCACCCGGCCCATGCGAGATCATCCCGCAATATGGACGCTACTTTCGGCGGTGTCCGCTTCTTCATCGATTCTGGAGGTTTTCTTCGCCTCCCTACGGACAACGCATCTGACCCGAAGGTCGCGGCTTCGGAAGACGTTCCTCAAGCAGCGGCCCTAAAAGTTCTGCCCAGGGGCATAAAAGAGAGCAATCGAGGAAGTTTCGACATCACAACAGGACAGAGGAAAAAACGAAAGGGCTCACACCGTGAGGAGGAAGGAAGAACAACAGTTCATCTTCGACAATTCGAGCAAGGATGCCACGACACATCATCAATCAGGGGCCGCACCCGTTCTCCGTACCTTTCGGCTACAGAGCAACTCGAGGCACCATGTTACCTCCACTCCTACATTGATCCAAAGGATGGTCGGGAGAAGTCCAGTCATTTGTTGAGGAACTGTCGACACTTCCTAGAGATTCGGCAGTTCTGTGATGATCTTAGAGCCGAAGCTATATCAAGAGTTCACATGATGGAGAAGAGGGCAAGGTCCTACGGCCACCCGCCAGAACCGTATGTACCAGAACCGTACGAACCAATGGAAAAAGACGAGTATGTACCAGCCGAAGTATTCCCAGAGCCACGCGGACAGGTCAACATGATCCATAAAACCAGCTTTTCAAAAAGGGAAATTAAGAAATTCTCGCGAGAAGTGAAATACGCAGAAGTAGCTATGGTTCACACACCCGAATTTATCGACTGGTCGGAGCAAAGCATCTCCTTCAGCAGGACAGACCACCCGAAAGCCGTCCCCAGACCAGGTCATGCAGCGCTTGTCCTTGAGGCGCAGATTGGGGGGTACAATATGAGCAAAGTATTCATGGATGGAGGAAGTGGCTTGAACCTATTATTCGCCAACACCATGAGAGCAATGGGTCTAACAGTCGACATGCTAAGAGAGTCTGACACAGGGTTCCACGGCATCATACCGAGTCGGCCCGCTTATTCTCTTGGTAAAACAACAATGGATGTGGTCTTTGGTACACCCAGCAATTTCAGAAAGTTTCTCAAAAAAAAAAAATTCAGAAAGGAGAGGATCGAGTTCGAAGTAGTCGACTGGGAGTCTCAATATCACGCCATCTTCGGCAGGCCCGCGTTTGCCAAATTCATTGGCGTGCCTCACTATGCATACCTAAAACTGAAGATGCCAGGCAACAACGGGACCCCAATAACCGTTCATGGGAGCTTTCCTCGATCAGACACCTGCGATAGGGAGTTCCAGAAGATCGCTTCAAAGTTCGGTGCCAAGGAAGAACTCAACGCCATTGACGCTGCCACAGATCATATGCAACCACCAGCCGACAACCGAAACGTAAGATCCGACGAATTCAATGCTACAAAGGAAGCCAAGAAGCTGCAGGTGCATCCCACCGATCCGAAGAAAATGGTCAATACGTCGGCTGACCTTACGGTCGCATAGGAAGGCGCGCTCATCGAGTTCCTCCGTGAGCGCTGGGAGATATTTGCATGGGAACCATCCGACATGCCAGGTATCCCCAGGGAACTCGCTGAGCACGCCCTTAATGTTGATCCGACGGCCAAACCAGTGCAGCAGTCAATGCGCCGATTTTCCGAACCCAAGAGAAGAGCAATTGGCGAGGAAGTCAATCGACTCCGTAAAGCAGGATTCATTCGAGAGCTCAAAGAATCTGAGTGGGTAGCCAACCCTGTCATGGTGCCCAAAAAGGACACCACCGCTCTACGTATGTGTATCGATTACACCAGCCTCAACAAACACTGTCCAAAGGACCACTTCCCGCTGCCCCGCATCGATCAGATAGTCGACTCCACAGCCGGATGTGATCGCCTCTCCTTCCTTGATGCGTACTCCGGATACAATCAGATCAAGCTGAAGAAAGAAGACCAGGAGCTAACCGCGTTCATCACCCCACACGGCGTTTTTTGTTACAACGTCATGACCTTCGGGTTGAAAAACGCAGGAGCGACTTATCAACGTTGCATGCAGGCTTGCCTTGGAGAGCAGATCGGGAGGAACATCGAAGTCTACATCGACGACATCGTGGTAAAGACGAAGCACGCTGCTACTCTCGTCGATGATTTGCGGGAAACTTTCGACAACCTAGACAAGTATAAAATCAAGTTGAACCCCAAAAAATGCTTCTTTGGAGTACCAGGAGGACAAGTACTCGGGTACTTCATCTCTGCCAGGGGGATCGAAGCCAACCCCACGAAGATCAAAGCTATACTCGATATGGAGCCGCCAAAGAATCTGCACCAAGTGCAGCAACTGGCAGGACGACTAGCAGCGCTCAGCAGATTCATCGCCAAGCTGGGGGAAAAAGCTTTGCCCTTCTACAATTTGATGAAAAAATCAAAAAAGTTCGAGTGGACAAAGGAGGCGCAGGAATCCTTCGACAAGCTGAAGGAAATCTTGTCGACATCTCCAGTCCTTGTAACCCCCCGTGAGAAGGAAACACTGCTGATGTATATAGCCACGACGGCCCAAGTCTTTAGCAGCGTCCTGGTCGTCGAAAGAGAAGAAACGGGGAGAGTTCATGGCGTACAGAGACCCGTTTACTACCTCAGTGAAGTACTCACGCCCGCAAGACAAAGGTATCCCCATCATCAGAAGCTGGCATACGCAGTATGGAGGTCAGCCCGCAAGTTACGGCACTACTTCACAGAGCACCCGATTATCGTCGTGAGCGAAGCACCACTGAAAAGCATAATGACTAATCCGGAGGCCACAGGTCGAGTGTCCCAATGGGCCATCGAGTTAGCACCACACGACATAACCTACGTCAATCGAACAGCAGTAAAATCCCAAATCCTCCCAGAGTTCTTGGCAGATTGGATCCGATCACAGACGCCAGCAGCACCCGACATGTCGGGGTCATGGGTAATGTACTTCGATGGATCAAAACGGAGTACAGGTGCAGGAGCAGGAGTGGTGCTGATATCACCGCAGGGAGATAAGATGAAGTATATACTGCGTATGAACTTGTCTCTGCCGACGAACAACGAAGCAGAATACGAAGCGCTGTTGCACGGAATGAAGATGGCAAAGGCGTGCGGGGCTACTCGTCTAGAAATCTATGGAGACTCAAACTTGGTGGTACAGCAGTCGATGAACCTGTGCGACGCAGTCAGCAACAACATGATCGCCTACCGACAGCTGTATCAGAATATGGAAGCTAAATTCGAAGGATCTGAGCTCAAACATATCGGCAGAGCCAGTAATGAGGAAGCCGACACTTTGGCAAACATCGGGTCCACGTGCTCCCCTATCCCAGACGGAGTGTTTTACGAAGTGATCATTCAGCGATCAATAAAAGAAAAGACGTCGGCACCTCCAAAACCGTCGGCTGATGCGTTAGAGGCGAGCTCGCAGCAAGCTGCCGAAGAATCTCCGACTCCCCCTGCCGAACAAGTCCTCCTCCTCGAGCCACTATGGACCAAGCCGTTCTTAGCGTATCTAACAAAACAGGAGTTACCAGAGGATCCAGTAGAAGCGAGATGAATCGTTAGATGGTCGAAAGCCTTCATGTTGAGGGGATGACCCCCGGTATGCCAAAGGCATGCCAAACCGGATGGTTTGAGCCATCAAGATACCGGTTTAATGTTCGTAGAACATAGAGATAAGAGATTAGCTCAGTGAGGCTAGGCCGGTATCCCCAAGAGGGGTATGCCGGAACCGGGTAAAGAAGATACCGGGCTACCGGAAAGAAGAGCATGTCGGCAGGACTGGTCAAAGATTCTCTCCAGAGCTAGAAGACAAAGATGAGCTAAGCAAAGTAGCTTTAAACGAAGGGCTGACGATAAAGAGGAGGATGACGGTCAAAGAAGCCGGAGGACGTCAGCACCCCTGATTAAAGAGGACCCCGGTGTCACCTATGATTAAAGTAGCTTTGTAAAGTAGTTTGTCTAGTCAAAGATGCCATTAGGGTTTCTTCCCCTGTAAGCCACCCTCTCCCCTAAATAAGGAGAGGGGGCAGCCCACTTCACGGGCACGCACGAAGAGAGCTAGGTTTAGAAGAACACATGTACTGAGAAACCTGTAACCTGTTGAGATCAATAAAGAAGATGATCTAGAGCGAGTTCTTCCTTATGTCTTTCTTCTTCAACCTCTAGCCTTGGCTAAGTTCTTGAGGAAACCATCCGGAAGTTCATCCCATCTAATCACAAACCCTCCCCCGAATCCTCTTACGTCCATTCGGCCCCAACTCAAGCCATCCTATGGCATCTGTCTGTTCACCACGACGACAGTTGGCGCCCACCGTGGGGCATGAAGTGGCGCTTGCTGGAGTACACATTCGGGCGGGCATCCTCGAGGTCGCCGGCGAGCGGACAGTGTCTGCGCTCGTCCAGCGCTTCTACTCCATCGACTTCATCAACGACAACGCGGGCTGCTTCGCCAACGGCGGCATCTTCCCCAAGAACGGCCGCATCATCGAGTTCGGCAGCCACCGCGTCTACTTCGGCACCGTGCGCCTCTCGCCGGTGCTGGTGGCACCGGACCCTCCAAGGTGGCTCTGTGCTGGCCGCGCCGTCGGCGTCGAGGTGATGATGGCGGCGCCGGCGCGGGCAAGGAGGTTGCGGATGAAGGTGCTGGTCGTGCGGCTTCGACCCGTGCGGCCAAGCCACCGCTAGAGCGCGGCACTGGCGCACCGGGAGCATCTTCCGCACCACCGGCAACACCTCTCCGGCGATGAACGTGCTGGCAACGCCCATCGCGCAGAACATCGACCCGACAGCGGCTCGGAGCGGAGGCGCAACGCCGAAGCTGCTCGCGAACGGCGCCGACATCGTCCGCGCAGCGCGAGCTGAACCTAACCCTACGTGAGTACAACGCTGCCCATGGCTTTGCTTCTGTTAGCGCTCATGCTGCTAGGATACCGGAGAACCGGCTTAAAGCTCGCAATCTAGATCAGGATTTGCGTAAGGAAGTTCTTACCGGCAAAAGTACCTCTGCATCTGCTAGCATCGTAGAGAAACCTAAATACAGTAGCCCGGATAAAACCATAAAACCTGCTAAGGCTGCAGTAGATCTGTGTGACTCGCTTACCGGAGATGCTTTGGCAAAACAACAAGAGCGTGTTAGAGAGCTGCTAGATACTATCGAGCAGCAGAATGCTGAGCAGCTGGCTAAGCTGAACAAGGCTGTGGCCTCAAAATCCGCGCGTTCAACAAAGAATGCCGGAAGCAAGTCCCATGGGCAGGCCTCGTCCCCCCATCCCAGAAGAAGAGAAAAAGAAGTGAACGCACAGCAGATGACTGTGTACGATCCGGTCCTTGCCGGTAAACAACAAGCCGGGCAACACGATGCCGGTAGAAAAAGCCAAGGGGCAGATCGAGGCTACGCCAAAGGAGGCTATGCCGGAAACAATCATGCCGGTAGATACGAAACCGGGCAAAACTATCCGGCTGCAAGGGCAGCGTATGATGACGAGGAGATGCCTCCACCAAGGTACCGGCAGGCAAGGGCCGCGGCACCGGAACGTTACGATGAGGCTGATTCAACAAGACTCACCGCTTACCGAAACCCTTTGGGAGAGCGCTTGGGAGAAAGAAACTTGCCGGAACGGGATGCGAGGCACCGTCTGGACAGAGTATACCTGTCTGAAATGATTGAGGCAGAGGGTCCTCCGGGTCCAAAGTGCTTTGGCCCAAGAATCATGAAAGAGCAACCACCGGTTCGCAACTTTCAGTTGCCCCGTGACACCAAAACATACGATGGCACCACTAAACCGGAAGACTGGCTCGCGGATTATGTGACCGCGGTATACGTCGCTGGCGGCGGAGGTTGTGTAGCCGGAGGAGGGAACCGGCGTTGGGCCGTGAGAATCGTGCCAACGTTTCTGGTAGGACCGGCAAGAATCTGGCTGAACAACTTGCCGGAAGGAAGCATAAATGGCTGGTTGGACTTTGAGGAAGCTTTTGTGAGCAATTTCAGCAGCACCTACAGAAGGCCAAACAGGCCTCAGCAGCTCGCTTTGTGCGTGCAGCGCCCGCAGGAAACAGACCGGGATTATCTGACCCGGTGGAACTCCACTAGAAACTCTTGTGAAGGAGTGATAGAAGCTCAGGCCATTGCTTGGTTTAGCCAAGGATGCCGGCGAGGTTCGCCTTTGTGGCAAAGGCTGCAGAGAAACATGCCAACAACGTTGGCGGAAATGATACGTGTGGCGGATAACTATGCGTTGGGAGACCCAATGCAACCGGCGATACAAGCTGAGCCGGAACAATCAAACCCGCCTCAGCAGCGCCAGGAACAATACCGGGATAACCGGAACAACAAAAGAAGGGAAGATTTCCCGGATCGAAGGTACGGTTCGCAGCAAGTTGCTGCTGTGCAAGAAAACTCTTATGCCGGCGGCAGCCAGAGGCAAAGAACCGGATCGCAGCCATGGGCAGGTCCTAAGAAACAATGGGTCGAAAAGAAACCCTGGGGCCAGAAAAAGAACTGGCAAGAACCCGCGAAATACACCATGGAAGCCGCCATGGATCAACCTTGCCGGTGACACACGCCAAATCCGGCTCACCCATCAAACCACTTGACAAAGGATTGTACCTGGACCAAATACTTGATGCAAAAGGGAGCGGTAAAAGATGCCCAAGCACAAGGGTGCAACACAATGATGCCACCACCACAAGATATGCCGCGCCAGCAACAACTACCACCACCACCACCGCTTACCGGGGCAAATGCTTTACCGGTACAGCCTCAGCCAAACAGGCAGCAGTATCAGCAAGTCAATCAGGTGGGAGAAGGCCACGGCCAACCACCTCCACCGGCACCTTTGGGCCGGAATGTTTATGAAGATCCAGATGTGTGCTGTGTCGTGTTCGTCACCGAGCCGACAGACAAGCAAAGCCTGCGCCGCCGTTCCATGGAAGTAAACGCGGTGATGCCGGCAGTGCCAAAATACATGCCGTGGTCAGATCAGGAACTACATGGTCGTACCGAGATCATCCCAAAATCATGCCGAATACGGGTGGTTACGCTCTCGTGGTGGACCCAATCATGAAGGGGCCAACGACTCGCGTCAAGTTCAGCAAGGTGCTGATAGACAATGGGAGCAGCATAAACATAATGTACCGGCACACCATGCATACGCTGGGCATAACAAAGAACATGCTTCAGCCAACTCATACGACGTTCCACGGAATCGTTCCAGGTTTGTCTTGCGCACCGGTAGGAAAAGTTCGGGTGGACGTGTCGTTCGGAGGGCGTGACAATTGCCGGGTTGAAAACGTCGAGTTTGAGGTGGTGGACCTAGATAGTCCGTACCATGCACTGCTGGGGAGGCCGGCATTGGCAGCCTTCATGGCCTCGACCCACACGGCGTATCTCAAGATGAAGATGCCGGCGGCTCGTGGACCCTTAACTGTGGTGGGAAACTACAAAGTCTCGCTGGAAGCAGCATCTGCCGGATCGAACCTAGCGGAATCGCTGGTGATCGCGGAGAAAAAAGAAGGATGCAAACCGCAGTTGCGCTGGCTCAGTCCTCACAATTGAGCTTAGCGGCAATGAGTGCAAGTCTGAGCGCTCCCGCGTTCAAGCCGACAAAGGAAACAAAGGACATAGTGCTGGACCCGGTTTTCCCTGAGCGTACCGTTCGTATCGGTGCCGGTCTCAGCGAGGCATAGGAAAGCGCGCTCGTCAGCTTCCTCCGTGAGAATCGGAATATCTTTGCCTGGTCTACTGATGACTTGGTAGGTGTTCCGAGGGAGCTGGCTGAGCACTCTCTGAACGTCCGGAAGGATGCCAAGCCGGTGCGACAACCTTTGCGCCGGTTCGCTGAAGATAGGAGGAAGATTATTGGAGAAGAGGTGACGAAGTTGTTAGTTGCCGGTTTCATTGTGGAAGTCACGCATACTGAGTGGCTAGCCAATCCGGTAATGGTCGAAAAGAAGAAAGATGAGAACCTGGAGGCAAAAGCTCCAAAGGTGTGGCGCATGTGCATCGACTACACCAACCTCAACAAGGCTTGCCCAAGAGATCCCTTTCCTCTACCACGGATCGATCAAGTGATTGATTCCACTGCTGGGTGTGAGTTGTTGTCTTTCCTGGATGCTTATTCCGGTTTCCACCAAATCCCTTTGAAAAAGGAAGATCAAATAAAAACTGCGTTCATTACCCCGCACGGGGCTTATTGCTATATCACTATGCCTTTTGGTTTGCGCAACGCTGGTGCAACGTACCAGGGCTGTATGCAAAAATGCTTGTTTGATCAAATTGGAAAGAATGTGCAGGTGTATGTGGATGACATTGTGGTAAAAACCAAGATAAAAGATACCCTAATTGACGATATCCGGCAAACGTTTGATAATTTAAGAAGGTTCCGGATGAAACTTAATCCGGCAAAATGTACCTTCGGTGTCCCTGCCGGCAAGCTGCTGGGTTTCCTCGTCTCAAGTCGGGGCATCGAGGTCAATCCGGTAAAAATCCGGGCAATTGAGAGAATGACGATACCGCAAGATCTTAAGGACGTGCAAAAGTTTACCGGAAGCTTAGCATCGCTGAGCCGGTTCATAAGCAGGTTAGGAGAGAAGGCCTTGCCGCTTTATGCTTTGACGAAAAAATCCGATACGTTCGTCTGGACCCCTCAGGCAGACGCGGCGTTTAAGGAACTAAAAACAATGCTAGCCACTGCGCCGATATTGGCTTCGCCATTGGAAAGAGAGCCCATGTTGCTATACATAGCAGCAACTAACCGGGTTGTGAGTGTTGTTGTGGTGGTAGAAAGAGAAGAGGAAGGAAAAACCGTCCAGAGGCCGGTATACTACCTGAGCGAGGTGCTCTCCCTCTCAAAGCAAAACTACCCACACTTCCAGAAAATGACCTATGGCGTTTTCATGGCCGCCACCAAGCTCAAACACTACTTTGAGGAACACCCAATGAAGGTGGTGAGTGAAGCACCCATGTCCGATATCATGTGCAACAAAGATGCTAGCGGCAGGATTGCAAAATGGGCAATACAGATATCACCATATGTACCGGCGTATGATAGAAGAGACGCTATCAAATCGCAAGCTTTAGCTGATTTCTTGGTTGATTGGGCGGAAATGCAGTACAAGCCCCCAGATCAAAGAATAGAATACTGGAAGATGCACTTTGACGGATCCAAGCTCAAAGAGGGTCTAGGTGCCGGCGTGGTACTAACCTCACCAAAGGGAGATCATCTCCGGTATGTTTTACAAGTACATTTCAGGGCATCAAACAATGTCGCTGAATACGAGGCTTTGATCCATGGGCTTAAGGTCGCAAAAGAAATCGGTGCACACCGGATCATTTGCTATGGAGACTCAGATCTTGTGGTACAACAATGTTCCGGAGATTGGGACGCAAAAGATGCCAACATGGCCTCGTACCGGTTTCACGTGCAAAAGATTGCCGGTTTCTTCGAAGGGTGTGAGTTTCACCATGTACCGCGTGAAAATGAAGCCGCGGATGCTTTGTCCAAACTGGGCTCATCCAGGCAAGAAATTCCTCCCGGAATAGCTTTGGCACACTTAAGAGTACCATCAATCAAGCCAAGTCCGGAGTCGGAGTCAATCTTTGTACCGGAATCACACATTGTACCAATGGATATCGACGAAGGAAACCCGGCGACTGTTCCGGTAAACTCGGGGACTGTTCCGGTAAGATCGGGGACCGCTGCGCCGGTACCGGAAGAAACAATGTTGGTGGACAACATGGACATAGACCAACCGGTATTCCTGGTTCGGGAGGCACCATCATGGGTTGAACCTATTAAGGAATTCCTGATCAACGGCACCTTGCCGGTTGACGAAAATGAATCGAGAAGGATCCAGAGGAGGTCCAAAGCCTACACCATCATCAATGGCGAGGTATACAAAAGGAGTGTTACCGGTGTCCTCCAAAGGTGTGTGGAACCGGAAGAGGGAAAAGAAATGCTCGAGGAGATTCACCGAGGGGAATGTGGGCATCACGCTTCGTCAAGAGCACTGGTGGCAAAAGTGTTCCGGCATGGGTTCTATTGGCCTGGCTTTGGAGAACGCGGAGGATCTGGTAAGAAAATGCAATGGGTGCCAGAGGTACGCCAAGCAAAATCATACCCCAGCCTCCGGCTTAAAGACAATACCGCTAACTTGGCCGTTTGCCGTTTGGTGCCTAGACATGGTTGGCCCATTCAAAACCGCAAGGGGAAACATGACCCACATCTTGGTTATGGTGGACAAATTCACCAAGTGGCTAGAGGTGAAACCCATTGCAAAGTGTGATGGGCGCACAGCGGTGAAATTCTTAAAAGATGTCATTTTGCGGTATGGATACCCACATAGCATTATCACTGACAATGGCACAAATTTTGCTCAAGGTGAGTTCAAGAGATTTTGTGAAGACAACAACATCCGGTTGGATTTGTGCTCAGTTGCACACCCACAAGGCAATGGCCAAGTTGAAAGAACTAACGCTTTGGTACTCTCCGGTATCAAACCAAGACTCATTGATGCGGTGGAAAAATCGCCGGGGTGTTGGCTCGATGAGCTACCATCAGTGCTGTGGAGTATAAGAACAACTCCAAACTGGTCTACCGGATACACTCCATTTTTCATGGTTTACGGAGCAGAAGCGGTCATACCAACCGACATTCTCCATGACTCACCAAGGGTGCAACTCTATATCGAAGAAGAGGTAAAAGAGGCCCGAGAAAACGATGTGGACTTGCTAGAAGAAGCAAGAGAGTTAGCTTTGGCAAGAACAGCCATTTACCAGCAAAACCTCAGACGCTACCACAGCCGGAAGGTTAACCCAAGATTGTTCCGGGAAGGAGACCTGGTGCTACGCCTGGTGCAGCGCACTGAAGGCCGGCACAAGCTTTCCCCTCCATGGGAAGGACCTTTCATCGTGAGCAAGGCTCTCCAAAATGATGCCTACTACCTAATTGATGCACTGGAATGGAAGAAAGGAAAGGCGGACAGGTCCGGAGAGGAGACCAAGCGTCCATGGAATGTAGCTTTGTTGCGTCCTTTCTACTCTTGAAGTTGTGGTGTAAGAAGTTCCTTTTTGTACCTTATTTGCTATGAATAAAAGATGTCGGAACCTCGAATGAATCTCGGGGACTACCCCACTAAGGTTGCATGTAACTTGTTTATTTTTTCAGTTTACCGGTTGCTTATTGAACGTTTTTTTCTTTCCGGTTTAGTAGTGTGCTAAACCCTACCGGAGTCTTCGACTTTGCTGCTGTCCGCAATCCGGCTTCATGGCAAGAAAGATAAACCGGTAGGGAATAAGCACATGAACTACGAAAAGGGAGAGCGGGAAAGAACAATCCGGAAAAATTTAACTAACCCCGGTTATACCGGTTTTTTGCAAAATTTCGAGTTATTTCTAAGTTCAAGAAAGTGCTTGCTTGGTAAAAGAACTTTGCGCTCATATGCCAAAAACGCCCAGAGAAGGTAGGCAGAGCCAAAGCAAAAGAACCAAGTGTGCATCGAATTGGATGCGGAAACAATTTCGGAATCATTGCAGTGCAAGACAAAAATCGAAACGATAAGCAAAGTGCTAAGTAGCAAACCAACATAACTTAATAAGTTACCGGTGTGCAAGACACCGGCATAAATTGTTGCACCACAAACCACAAGCATAAGTTTTATCTTACATCATAAACCCCGGCATACCGGGGTCGAATTTAACAAGTTCTGATATCGAGCAAGCAGGAGCAGACAAGTTTGTTCAGGCAACGGGAGCATCAGGTGGAGCAGCACCGGTCTCGGGGGCTTCAGGGGGAGCAGCGCTGGCCTCGGGAGTTTCCGGCGGCACATCCTCGGCATCCTCATCTTCATCTCCCTCTTCTTCTTCCTCATCGCTGAGGTAGTCCTTGACATCAGGAGGGGGAGGGATGAAGGTGCGGACTTCGGCATACTCAGCAAGCCGGTAGGCCCGATCCTGCCGCTTCGCGGTAAGAACCGGATCCACGTCGGTAGGAGCACCTTCGCGTACGCCTTGGAGTGCGTCCAGATTCAACTCCGGATACCAGGAGCACGCGGAGCGAAGCGCGGTGTCAGCTCCAGCGCGAGCTGCAGAGCATTGCCACTCACGAATCCGGCGCCCTGCCTCCTTCAGCCGGTTGGCGGTGAGGGTGATGTTGGCCGGCATGGCTTCTTCAGGCCACAGCACCTTGAAGATTTGGATGGCAGCATCCGGTAGATCGACAAGGGTGCGGTCCACTGAGCGCATGTGTTGGACTCGAGCGGAGAGGGCGACCAGATAGTCGTACCCGTCCCAGTGCGCATCCATATTGGGAAATTCCCGCGCCACCCGATCCTCCATCACCTTCTTCACGGCGTGTGCCTGGGAGTCCGGGAAATGTTCTACAGAAAGAAGGGAAGAGCATAAGCATAAGATACCGGAAAACAGTCTGCCGGAAGGAAAGGAACACGGATGTATTTTCAAAAAGAGAAAGCTTATAAACGAAGGAAGGGACAAGGCAAGGACTTACGGAAAGCCAGCGCATCGATCTGCATAACCAGCCGATCATATTCTTTGTGATCAGTGGTCATGACCTCAATATGGTGCTCCGCTGCCTTCCGCGCCTTCCTTTCCTCCTCCAACTCCGTCCTCAGCACCGTGTTGGAGTTCGTGGAATCCTCCACGACCTCCGCCAGCCTGGCCTCGGCTGCAGCCTGGGCATCCTTCAGAGCTTGGTCCTGCTGGAGCGCGGCTTGCATAGCTTGTTCCTTAAGCTCCCTCGAGGCGGTCTTCTGGGCGTCCAGTGCCTCGCGGTGCTCCTTGATGAGCTGCTCTTTTTCGCCTAGGCACCGGAAAGAAAGGTGTTAGCAAGTAGCAACTGGTAAAATGAACGGAGAACGAGTCAACCGGAAGAGAAAAAAGGATACCCTGGAGAGTGGCGATTTGGGCCTTGACGGTCTCAATGGTAGCTTCCGGGACAGCTGTTGAACAAAGGATGCATAAATGTTAAAGAAGAGAACAGTCCGGTAAAAAGATGCCGGAGCAAAAGAAAGGAAACAAACCTTGGCAGTGGCTGTGGGCCTCGGCAAGGTCCCGGTGCTCCCAGAGGAGCTCCTCGAAGAGCTGCTTCCGGGCATCCGCGGTGCTCTGTTCAAAGAAGACAATTGTGAGAAAGAAAGAAACCAAGATCTTAGCCCGAAACTCGGGGACTGGCTATGCCGGTTTCGCGCGTTTCTAGTTAAGTTTCGCGCTAAGAGCAAAGATCTTAACCCGAAACTCGGGGACTGGCTATGCCGGTTTCGCGCGTTTCTAGTTAAGTTTCGCGCTAAGAGCAAAGATCTTAACCCGAAACTCGGGAACTGGCTATGCCGGTTTCGCACGTTTCTAGTTAAGTTTCGCACTAAGAGCTGCGCTCTCAACACGAAACTCGGGGACTGGGAGGATAGACAAGATCCGGAAAGAAAGAAACCAACATCAACAAAAAGTTACAAGAAGGTTGGCGAAACTTACCACCACGTTGCTGGTGGCGTCGTACCACGCACTGTCGAACTCCTTCACGGCACGCTTGAGCCGCATGAAGTGTTCTTCAGTGGACCGCGGCCCAGCGGGATCCGGCGCTGGAAGGCGGTCCTTCCCCAAGCCACGGGTGGATGCGGAGATGTCCGCATCGTTCCATTTTTGGGCATAGGGGAGAAGGTGCCCCAGCTCCTTGCCCTCGCGCTTCAGCTCAACAATCCGGCCCAGGAGGCCGGAAGGTTTCTCTGGGACCGCAGCAGCGGCAGGCCCGACATGCAGCACTAGAGACTGCGAGCCGGTTGATGCGCTGCCATCCACGGCCTTTCCGCGGGACGCCCCCGGCTTGAGGAACTGGGTGATCTTGGGGGTCGTCGGCGGAGGCTTTGGCTTGGCCGCGGGAGGTCCTTGGCTTGGCGGCGGTGTCGGTGCAGTCCCGGTAGGCTCGAGGATAAGAGCTTCCGGGTGCGCTACAGAAGAGGCCGGCGCGGAAGTATCCGGCACGGCCTTGGTGGGCGAAGAGCTTGGCTGCTTCTTCTTCTTTTTCTTGGGGGGGGGGGGAACCAGAGGTTCCGCCTGTCGGCGCCGGTGTTGCTGGCGCCGATGTCTTGGGTCTCAGGAGGGGAGATAAGATCATCCTCCGCGCGGTGATCTGGCGTTGTAGGGGCCGCGCGCCCCGAACTTGTAATGCCTCCCGGAGGGGAGGCAGAGGTGTTGCCGGCACCAGATGGCGTCGGGCTTGTATGAGGAGGAGGAGTCGAGGTCCTTGCCGAGCCGGCAGAGTCCTCCGGCTTGGAGCCAAGCTGGAGCGCAGGGCTGAAAGAGAGAAAAACGAAGGGTTGGGAAAAAAGCAACCGGAAAAGAACTTGGTAAGAGCAAAACAAACAAAAAGAGAAGTAAAGAACTTACCCGGAAGAAACCGGCATCCGCTTGTGCTTGTAGCGCTTGGTGCCAACTTCTTTTCCCCCAAGGACTTCAGTCCGAGGGCGTTTGGCAGGAGGAGCCTGGCTAGGGCTGGCGTCAGCAGCCAGAGCCTTTTTCTTCTGGACTTGGGCCATGAGTTTCTCCACAAACTCGTCCCCGGCCTCGGCCCCCAGAGGAACGACGTGCTCGTGGACCTGTGGTTCGGGGCTAGCTGAGGGAGCGTCTACAGAAGGAGTAGGTAACAGAAGAATATGAGAGATCAAAAAGAAAAGCTACCTCAACTGAGCTTAGGTCGTCGGACGAACCGGCTGGCTCCGGTGGAGATTTGCCGAGGCGCGAAGCTGGAGTCCGGCCCATCTTCAGGTCTAGCCAATGGATGAAAGGGTCCGGGTCGAATTTGTCAAGGGCGCGCTTCCGGCAAGGGCCTCGCCGGTCTGAATCGATGCGGGGGAAGCAGTCCTTGGCCTGAAAACAAGCAAGAAAAACAGTTAGTCGCGGGATAAAAACTACCGGCAAATCAACCCAAGTTGCGCAAATCTCTTACTTCTTGGGTTGGAGGATTAGTGGAACTGAGAGGCCGGAGACCCCATTCCCAGTCAACCGGCATGTCCGTTTGGCATATTTGGCTAGCCTTCAGGACCACATCTGCCTTGCTCAAGGGCAGGCCGGTGATCTTGGTGGGATCGCCGGGGCCATACATCTCGCTCATCTTGTGAACGCGACGCTTGAGGGGAAGCACCCGGCGGCTGATGAAGGTGCGGATGATATCGTTGGAGCAAATGTCGGTTTCGCTCATCAGCTTCAACATGAAGCGTACCACCCGGTTCATCTCTATGTGATCCGTACCAGGGTTGTAGTTCCAGTTGATCTTGGCGGGCGGCGCCGGGTTGAAGGGCGGCAAGTTGATGAGATCAGTGGCGCTCTTGTTCTTCACGTAGAAGAACGTTGTCTGCCACAAGCGGCAAGACTCGAGGCCGTTGAACTTGAAAAAGGGGCTCCCTTGGCGGGAGCCGATGATACAAGACCCGCATTGTACGGGGGGTTTGGGCTTGGGAATGTCCTTGCCCTGGACCGAGTTGATCCGAAGAGAGAAAAAGCGTGCAAACGTCTCGCGAGCGGGACGGATGCCGATGTAGCCCTCCATGAAGGCCACAAAACAGGAAAGGTAAAAAACGGCATTGCCAGGAAGGTGGTGAGGCTGGAGTCGATAAAAGTCAAGGAATTGGCGGAAGAAATCGGAGGCGGGGAGGCCAAAGCCACGCTCGAAGTGAGCAAGGAAGACGACGACCTCACCAGGGTTGAGCACCGGTTCGATCTCGTCACCAGGAATCCGGCAGGAGACCCCTTCCGGTATCCTCCTAGACCGGTAGAGCCAGTCAATCTCGTGTTGAGACACGTCGGAACCTCTCCAGGCTCCACGTGTGATACCGGAAAGATCCTTTCCGGGGGCTCGGCTGGAGGTGCCGGCCTCTTGGTCCTTGTTAGATTCTAGTTCCATCCGGGCAAGATCTTCAGTTAGCCCGTCGGAGGTCCTACTGCCTTGACTACTAGAGGAGGGGGCAAGAAGGGATTCTTCGCTAGACACGTAGATCTGGGCGACACCGGATTCTACCGAAAAACAGTTTTCCCCAGAAAGACCCTCGCGCGAAGATCTACGAGTAAGAGAAAAAGCAAAATAAAGAGGGAATAAATACTCTACCGGCCCAAGATCTGGAAAGCTAAGAGAGAAGAAGTAAAGGGGTATCGGGCCTAACCTGAGGCGGCGGAGTTGCAGAAGGAGAGGTTCGCCGGAGGGATGGTGAGCCTAAGGCCGGCGAGGAGGTCCGTCGACGGCGAGGTGAGGAAGAGCTCGAGGAAACGCCAATGCTGCAACTGCGACAGGAGCGCCGCAGAGGTTCTCCGCGCGGTGAAGCTCAGCGGCGTCCGGCGGAGTGACAGCGGAAGTTCGTCGGGCGGCGGAGCTCGAACGGCGAAACGGAGCGGCGGAGGCGCAGAGGGCAAGAGCACTATGCGCGAAGAAGTGGAGAATGCGAGAAGAGGAAGAAGAAGGAGCGGTTTCGCCTTATAAGGGAAGAGGGAGAAGTGGGCCGAAAACCGCTGGGCCTCGGTGGTTTGGATCGTGGGCCGCGACGGTTCGCTCCACGGGCCGCCACGTGGCGTGGTGATACACGCGTGAAAATAGAAGGCCACAGGGGAGTGCATACGGATCCAGAACGGAGGCCAGGATTTGCTGTGAGGCAGTTAATGCGCGCGCAGAAGCCGAAGGGAAGTGACCCCTGACACTGACGCGTCAGTCACAGTGCGCATGTCGCTGACACGCGCGGGGCCCAAGATATTCACGACTTCGCCGAGGAAGTGTTTAATGACTAAGATGCCGGGGGATAAGACACCGGAAAATAATCTTGCAGAGAGAGATAACGAGAGTCCGGGCAAAGATGCCGGATCCAAGCCCAATGCCGGGTAGATTAAACCGATATCCTAAGGTAAAAGAACCTGGCATGGTCTGTTGGGTAAAATCCACCAGACTATACGAGCTTCGGGGACTAATGTTGGGGGGATGACCCCCGGTATGCCAAAGGCATGCCAAACCGGATGGTTTGAGCCATCAAGATACCGGTTTAATGTTCGTACCGGAACATAGAGATAAGAGATTAGCTCAGTGAGGCTAGGCCGGTATCCCCAAGAGGGGTATGCCGGAACCGGGTAAAGAAGAAACCGGGCTACCGGAAAGAAGAGCATGTCGGCAGGACTGGTCAAAGATTCTCTCCAGAGCTAGAAGACAAAGATGAGCTAAGCAAAGTAGCTTTAAATGAAGGGCTGACGATAAAGAGGAGGATGACGGTCAAAGAAGCCGGAGGACGTTAAAGAAGACCCCGGTGTCACCTATGATTAAAGTAGCTTTGTAAAGTAGTTTGTCTAGTCAAAGATGCCATTAGGGTTTCTTGCCCTGTAAGCCACCCTCTCCCCTATATAAGGAGAGGGGGCAGCCCTCTTCACGGGCACGCACGAAGAGAGCTAGGTTTAGAAGAACACATGTACTGAGAAACCTGTAACCTGTTGAGATCAATAAAGAAGATGATCTAGAGCGAGTTCTTCCTTATGTCTTTCTTCTTCAACCTCTAGCCTTGGCTAAGTTCTTGAGGAAACCATCCGGAAGTTCATCCCATCTAATCACAAACCCTCCCCCGAATCCTCTTGCGTCCATTCGGCCCCAACTCAAGCCATCCTATGGCATCTGTCTGTTCACCACGACGACACTTCACCATAGTAAACGGTGAACTTTACAAAGCGCAGCATTTCCGGTATTTTCCAAAGATGTATCGCCATTGACGATGGAAAAACACTGTTGCGAGAGATACATGAAGGAACATGCGGGAATCACGCAGGAAGTAGGGCTCTCGTAGCAAAGGCCTTCAGGGCGGGATTTTACTGGCCAACGGCGGCATCGGATGCTCGAGACCTGGTCATGAAGTGCGACCCCTGTCAACGGTTTTCACCAAAACCACACGCCCCTGCGACAGATTTGATGACAATACCACTAGCATGGCCCTTCGCTCAATGGGGACTCGACCAAGTTGGACCATTGCCAAGGTCGTCACCTGGAGGACACACGTACTTACTAGTCGCAGTCGACAAGTTCACCAAGTGGATCGAGGCAGTACCTGTACGGAATCAAAAAGCTAAAACAGCAGTTCAATTCTTCAAAGGAATAACTTGTCGATTTGGTATGCCCTATAGTATCGTTACAGATAACGGAACCAACTTTGACTCCAAAGAGTTTCGGAAATTTTGCGACGACGGAGGAATCAAACTAAAGTTTGCGTCGGTGGCCCATCCACAGACCAATGGCCAGGTGGAAAGGATCAACGGTCTCATAGGAGATGGCCTCAAGAAACGCCTTACAGGTCAGGTGGAATCAAACTAAAGTTTGCGTCGGTGGCCCATCCACAGACCAATGGCCAGGTGGAAAGGATCAACGGTCTCATAGGAGATGGCCTCAAGAAACGCCTTACAGGTGCAGCTGGGGCCTGGGTCGAAGAGTTACCATCGGTACTCTGGAGTTTGCGTACCACACCTAACAGGTCGACTCAGTACACCCCGTTCTTCTTGGTGCATGGAGCCGAGGCAGTCCTACCAGCCGACGTTCGGTTTGAAGCACCTCGGGTGACAGCATACACGGAATCCTCTTCCAATATCGCGCTACAGGACGCCGTAGACCTCCTCGACGAAGCACGAGACATTGCCCTGGCAAGAACGACGGTATACCAGCAGGCGCTGAGAAATTATCACAGCCGACGAATACGCAGTCGAAGCTTTAGAGTCGGGGATATCACTACTAGGGAAAAGCCTATAGGTGGAGGCAAGTGGTGCCGGCGCACCACCTTGGACATGCGCCGGTGGAAAGGATTGCCGGCGCACCACATTTCGGCGATGAAGGACTACTGCCGGCGCACCTCGGGGAAAGGCTCGCCGGCGCTATTTCCTGGCATGGCCCCGGCCGATTCGGGCCAGGCCCAAGAATCATTGCCGGCGCACCGGCCCAGTGGTGCGCCGGTGGAAAATTTGCTATTGCCGGCGCACCCCTGGGCCGGTGCGCCGGCAATGATTCTTGGGCCTGGCCCGGGGGTGATATAGCCGAAAGGGGTATATGTTGCCGGCGCACCATGGTCCAGGTGCGCCGGCAATAACCTGGGAGTTATTTCAGCCACCAACCAGCACACTCACTCACACACTCACTACACTCCACTTCTCCACACAAACCCGAGCCTTCTCCCAACCCAGCTCATTTTTGCCCATTTCTATCCCCAATTTCACCAATTTGACCAAACAAAATCATATTTTTTGAGCAAATCTTCCCTTCCTACATGCATCTCCCACATCCCCCTATGTAGATCTAGATCTACTATCCCGCATTGACCGCTCAATCTAGATCTAGATCTAGAAAGTCGGCTTCCATACGCCATTGTCGCGGCGCGTCGTCTCGATCTTATCGACGAATATATCAAACAAATAGGTGATTAATGAACAAATTAAGGAATGTAATCGATGTATGTTGGACATTTGAAGAAAAGCTCTCGTGTGTGGCATATATATATGTTGTGCTTGTGCTTGTGTGTGTGTTGGCGTTGAAAATGAGTTGCCAACGTTGCGCCGAAATGTTGATTCTTCAAGTTTCCGTTTCGGCACATTTCTGGCGCTCCTATGTCCTACCGTGTAGGAAGGTCATGCCGAAATTTTCCGTGAAAACTACCGACGGATGCATGGTTCTAATGAATTATGTAATCTTACCATGCAGGCGATAATGGTTATCGAGATGAGTGAAAGCATCGTGATGAGATATCTGAAACACGCGATCATCGACATGTATGAAAATAACCGCACGGAGGTATTGTGTCCGTGCCGGAGATGCAAACGAGGGAAATGGTTTGACCCGTATTCAGGCAAATTGCAGGGGCACCTGCTCACTAATGGTTTCATGCATGGACACACTCAATGGATGAGTGATGATGGCGCGGAGGTCAATGGGGCGACGGCGGCAGGTGGTAAAAATGGCCGGCAAGAAGGAGGGCATCATGATACTGATGACGATGAAGAGTTTGTCGCACATGACGATAACCTTGACGACGACAATAACCTTGATGACGACAATAACCTTGACGACGACGAAGAGGTGCCGCTAGCTTCAGTCGTGCGGGACCCTCATCTTCAAGATCTGCTTCTCGAAAAGACGAAAGGCGCCAAGCGGAAATCAAAGCTTGAGCAACTCGAGATAGACTCGAATACTCCGTTGTACGACTCAGGTCGCGGGTTGGGGGAGTCTCGCTTGAGAGTAGCTCTCGATGTGCTACAGATGAAGGCGAAACACGGATGGACGGACACAAGCGTCGACGACATCCTGGAATACGTGAAAGATCTCCTTCCTGCCGGGAACACGTGTCCTGGTAGTCTAGCCGAGGCCAAGAGAATCACGTGCCCTCTCGACTTACCCCACGAAAAGTATCACGCCTGCATCAACGACTGTATCATGTATCGCAAGGAGCACATGGACAAGACCAAATGTCCTGTGTGTGAAGCTGAACGGTACAAGAAAGGGAAGAAGAAAGCTCCTCGGAAAGTTGTGTGGTACTTCCCGCTCGCCCCCCGGCTTCAACGGTTCTACGCGGACCGCAAGGAAGCAAAGCTCATGCGCTGGCACGCAGAAAGAAAGGAGGCAGTGTTGAATGATAAAGAGCGGATTGAGCACCCAGTGCTGACGCACCCTTCGGATGCAAGCCAGTGGAAAGCATTAGACAATGAATTCGGAAGTTTTGGGGCAGATCCCAGAAACATCAGGTTGGGTGCGAGCACGGACGGATTCAATCCGTTCGGAAACCAGAGCAGCACACATAGCACATGGCCCGTGTTTGTATGGATCTACAACCTCCCGCCCTGGCTGTGCATGAAGAGGAAGTACATACAGATGAGTATGCTAATTCAAGGGCCGACACAGCCAGGAAACGATATCAACATGTATCTCGAACTATTAAAGGAGGAGCTTGAAACGTTGTGGGCGGAGGAAGGGGTAGATACATGGGACGCCGTCGCGGAAGAATATTTCCCTTTGAGAGCCGCGTTGATCACGACGGTGCAGGACTACCTCGGATACGGTTACATTTCGTGCCAGGTGTGCCATGGACACAAGGCATGTGTCAGGTGCATGGAAGAGACGATGTTTTTGCAGCTTGGTAAGGATGGCTCTTCGAAAACAGTTTACATGGGGCATCGAAGGTGGCTACAGAAAACTGACCCGTGGAGAAAGCGTGGAGATCTGTTCGATGGTACAAATGAACCCCGAGGACCTCCACGTAAGAAGAGCGGCGAAGAGATCGATACATTACTGAAAGGTTGGAAGGAGTGCCCTGCGCCGGGAAAGAAGAAGAAGAAAAAGGAAACGACGCCGCTCATTGGTGTATGGAAAAGGAGGTCCGTGTTTTGGGACTTGCCGTACTGGAAAATTCTCGATACACCTCACTGCCTTGATGTCATGCATATTACAAAGAACGTGTGCGAGAGCTTGCTTGGCACTCTTCTCAACATGCCGGACCGGACCAAAGATGGGCCGAAAGCAAGACAAGACCTGAAAGTTTTGGGCATCAGGGAAGAGCTTCAGATCCCGCCGGCCCAAGAGGGACAGTCGGAGGAGGAGGCGGACGGCGGTCAGAAGCGCAAAAGGATTAAGCAGCCAGACTATTACTGTCCCCCCTCCTGCTTCACTTTTAGTCCGGCCGAGGTCGATCAATTTTTCAATTGCCTTGTAGGAGTCAGAGTGCCCTTCGGTTACTCCGGGCTAATAAGCAGATACATGGACCCCAAGAAACGAAACTTCAGCGGCATGAAGTCTCATGACTGTCACGTGATGATGACGCAGATTCTTTCGGTTGCAATCCGAGGTATAATGGATGACCATGTCCGTGCAACGCTGACTGGGCTCTGTAACTTCTTCGACGTCATAACTCGGAAGTCGATAAGCGTGAAGAAACTCGCAAGGCTCCAGGAAGAGATCGTGGTGATCCTATGTGAGATGGAGATGTACTTCCCGCCTGCATTCTTTGACGTGATGGTCCATCTGTTGGTCCATATCATGGATGATATCGTCAGTCTAGGGCCGGCATTCTTACACAACATGATGCCGTTTGAAAGAATGAATGGGGTCATTAAAGGATACGTTCGTAACAGGTCACATCCGGATGGAAGCATCGTATAGGGCTGGCTCACCGAAGAGTGCATCTCTTTCTGCACGAATTATCTAGACATCGAGGACCCTGTTGGTTTGCCTCAAAACAAGTACCTCCGTAGGTTCGAGGGAGTAGGCCACAAAAATGGAAGGAAGGAACTGCACGTGCACATGTCTGGTCGGAGTTCCGACTTTGACAGGGCCAACTTAGTAGCGCTACAACACATTGACTTGATCGATCCTTGGTTGAAAGAGCACAAAACCATGATAGAGAACAGTGGCAAGCCGATGATGACGGAAGCAGAAATATACAGAGAGCACAACTCCTCTTTCGCGCGCTGGTTCAAAGACCACATTGATGCTAATCCCCCACCAATGGATTCTGACAAGGATAAACTAGTATTGGCCTTGTCACATGGCCCCGCGCCCAACATCATGACTTACCAAGCGTACGATATCAACGGGTACACATTCTACACGGAAGAAAAAGACAAGAACAGTGTTTACCAGAACTCAGGGGTAACGATGGATTCCTGGACGGGTGACGTAAAGACTAGATACTACGGAAGAATCGAGGAAATCTGGGAGCTTAGCTACGCTGGGGAGAAAGTGCCGATGTTCCGTATCAGATGGGCTAAGAGCGTCAGAAAAGAAGACCGGTATTTCACCACCATGTTTCTACCCGAAGCCAACAAATCAAAGTCCACGAACGCCACCGCGCAGAATGAGCCATGGGTACTGGCAGAACACGTGCACCAATGCTTCTTCATAACCGACCCATCCAGGCCTAGCCGTGTTATCGTGAGGAGAGGCAAGAGGACCATCGTCGGAATGGATGGAGTCGCCAACGAGGAAGACTTCGAAGGACAAGTCGGAGACCCAATGATGGAAGAATCCGAGGACGAAGACACAACATACACCACAAGAAGAAGCAGGACCACGCTACCGAGGTCAGGTCGACCCTTCAAAAGAAGAAGTCACGACACGGGGCTAAATTATTCAACGACGAGCAAGAAAAGCAAGAAGAAAGCGAAACACTCTTCTCAATCGATGATGTAAAACTTTATTTGCAATGTATAACTCATATTTTGTGTAATTCATAACTACTCATATTGTCATGGCCAATATTTTATGTATGACTAATTAATATTGTGTTGGTCAATATTTTATGCATGCATGTATATAACTCATATTTTTTGTAATGCATAACTCATATTGCTTGGTTATTATCTTGAAAAGAGAAGGAAATAAAATAGTATAGGATTTGTGGGAAAAGAAAAGAAACATAAAAGAAAGTGAAAAGAAATAAAGAAAAGAATAAAAATAAAAGAATAAAAAGAAAGTGAAAAGAAATAAAGAAAAGAATAAAAAGAAATGGCCAGCCAGGTTGGGGGACAAACAGGTGGTGCGCCGGCAATAAGGTGAGCCCAGCTATACCTGGGACTTAACCGCTGCGCGATCCTCTCTTCTCCCTCCCCATTCCCAGTCGATCGAGACGAACCGCGCCGCCACCGTCGATCTCGAGCGTCGCCGCCACCATCGATCTCGAGCGCCACCAAGATTCCTCGCTGCACGCCGGAGCCTCCACCAGCCCCCACCACCTGCCCCGTACGCCGCCGCGTGGAAGGCCCGGATCCACCGCTCGCCCGCCGCTACAGAGAGGAGGAGCAGGAGCAGGGGAGCCCCAGATCGACCTGCCGCTACCCCGCCGCTACAGAGAGGAGGAGCAGGAGCAGGGGAGCCCCGGACCTGCCGCTAGCCCGCCGCTGTCGACCCCCTACTGCTAGTCAGGTAATTTCTCCTTCTCCTCCTCCGCCCCCAATCCCACTAGGAGCATCTTATTTTTGTTCTTGCAGTAGTTGAATTCTTGCGCCGATTCTTGTATTACTCATAGCAAATTGAATTTGATGCTCTGGTTCATAGCAAATTTGATGCCCTGGTTGGCCACTAGTTCATAGAAAATGCCCTGGCTGCCATGTCACTGCTAGGGTTTCACCCACACTAGGGTTGCAAATAAAGATGTTGAATTACACACTAGGCAGTATGTTGGTTCTTCATTAAATGAAAATGAAAATTGGTTACACACTAGGCAGTATGTTGAATTACACACTAGGCAGTATGTTTTGCTAGATAAATTGGTTTAGTTAAATCTTAAACATGTTCTCAAGAATTTGGTTTATGATGAAAATAGAAACTAGACACTTAGGCAGTATGTTGGTTCTTCATTTAAATCCCTACTGCCAAGAATTGGTTGATATATAAAATTCATTTAGTGATATGCAAAAATTCATAGGTTAATTTGTTCTCTGGTTTGAAAAAGGAAAATGAATGCTAGCAGTATGTTAGTTCTTGATTAAATGCATTCTCTGGTTTGCTAGGTAAAGAAGCAGCAGGTTTAGCTCACCAAACCATTTATAAAATGCCCAGAAAATGCTAGCATCTTGACTGGTGTTCTCTGGTTTAAAAATGCTAGCATTTTGGTTATGGTACTGCCAATTCATATAAAGTTCATAGGAGAAAAGAATGCTACTGCATTTATTCTCTGGTTTAATAATGGTTCATGCTATATATATGAAATGCTCTCTGTAATTTTTCAACTAGAAATAAAATGATGCAGTAAGTGCTATCAAATGCTAAGTGCTACTGTAAGTGCTATCAAATGAATTTTGATGTTCACTAGCAGTAGGTTTACTTAATTTAAAAAGAACAAGTGCAGGGCTAGCATTTCTGTTACTTAATTCATATAAAGTTCATAGGAGAAAAGAATGCTACTGCATTTATTCTCTGGTTATGGTGTAAAATGCAGGGCTAGCATGATAAAATTATAAGTGGGTACAAGCTCTGTTTGTAAAATGTAAAATGTAAAATTATAAGTGGGTACAAGCTCTGTTTGTAAAATGCAGGGCTAGCATGGTGTTGATGTAAAATGGTTATGGTGATAAAATGCAGGGCACTGTTTTAATTATGTAGCCAGAGAGTAGCATGATGAAATTCTGTTGTTGTCTGAGTGTGAGAATTTGATTTACATTCATGTACTGTAATGCTAAGTGCTACTGTAATGCTACTGTAGTGCTATTACTGATGGTTATTGTGAAATAAAAATGAAAATGAAGCTGCTCCCCTACTGTAATGGTCAAGTTATATTGTCTCTCGTTTATGGTGATGGTTATGGTGTTCATGGCTATATATATGTGAATTGCATTTCTGTTACACAGGGATTGAGTTGCTATTGAGTGCCGGAATGTCGATTCATTTCCGTTCCGGCAATTCTAGCACTCGGCATGACCAATTTTTAGAAAAGGTCATGCCGAATTTTTCCGTGAATTCTAACTCTTTTTCATCTTCTATTAGTGCAAGCCACCATGTCGTCTCAAGAAGAGTTAGAGGAGCACTACAATAGGCACTTCTTTAGGACGGAGGAGGATGCCGTCGCCGCTGGTGTTGGCGGCGACGAGGACCATGAGATGGAGGATGCCGCTGGGGGTAGTGCCGACGAGCCGAGCGGCAACGAGGCAAGCGCCGCCGCCGGGGGTAGTACCTACGAGCCTAGCGGCGATGAGGCAACCGGCGACGATCCTAGCGGCGCCGGGAGTAGTGGCACGGGACAAGTGGAGCCAAGAGGCCGCGGAAGGCAAGGCGCCAAAACACGGTCGGCACCGGCAGAGACACAGTCACAGAGGTGGACCCCGCCAGTGGTTTGCCGGTGGAGCCTAAGGATGTTGCCAAGGGGTACGGCAACCAACTGGCATGTATCCTCCGAGAGGTCGTCAATCTCAACGAGACGGACCTCCGAGCTGAGAGCAAAGCGCCTTTGCGAGCCCAGCTCATTGCGAGGTTGCACGCACGATACAAGTTCCTAGGCGACTACGCCTCCAGTCATCAAACCAACAACATTGTGAACTCACAAGCCCTCTTGAAGTTCACCAAACACCTCAGCAGCTATAAGTACATGGTGCGGAAGCTGATTGCTGAGGGCAAAGGTTTCGAAGAGGTCCACTCCGCCTTTCCGCATGTCACCCAGGCGGACTTTGATGCTTTTGTGGCCAATGAAGAGCTACAAGCAACCAAGAATCGCAAGTTGTGGGGGAAGGAAATGCGGGAGCTTAACATCGGCAACCACAACCTTGGGAGCCGTGGGTACGAGGGAAAGGAGCCCTATTGGGCGAAGGAGGACGAGGCGTATGTAAATGCCGGCATTGAGAACCCCTGGCTCAAGTACAAGGACCCGCTTGAAAGAAGATTCATCAGGTCCCGGTACCATAAGAAGAAACTAACCGGGGAACTTGTCACGGACCCGAAGGTCGTAACCGACATAATTTGGTTCACGAACGACCAGAAGGTCCTGGCGTTGGAGAAAAAACTGGTAAGCAATTTACCGGTTTTATTAGATCAAGTATCGTTCATATAATAGTAGCAACATTTCTAAATGGTTCGCGTTTCTTCCGCAGGAAGAAGAAAGACAAAGACTTTCTCAAGGCTCCCAAGGTGACGAAGGCTCCTCGTCCCAGGCGTCGACGGGCAGGGTAGCCTGGGACAAGCCTCTCGTACGGGCGCTAAACATCGTTAATGAGCATTCACCGACGAGAAGGCCGCATAGAGGCCGTGTGGCTGGCGCCGGTACAGGCTACAAGCATGGTCACTATGGCTTGTCGTCTGCGGCCGATAAAAATGCGCGTAATGAGAGGAAGCAGCGGGAGGCGGAGGAAATGAGGGAGTCAATCCTAGCCCAAGTCCAAGCTGGTTTGGTACCGCAACTGGTACCGCAACTCAAAGCTACACTCGTACCTGAAGTCAAAGCTGAAGTCGCCGCTGGAGTCCAAGCAGATTTCAACGCTCTACAAGCGTGGTATGAGGGTGGCAAACAAGGCCCCCCCCGAAAATGCAAGTGGTTAGCTTCAACGGCAGCAACTCGATGGTGCCGCCGTCCGCCGGCAATGACAATGTTATAATGGAGACTCCTCCGGCCGCCGGCAATGTCGCTGGTGCTAGGGATTCACCGTCCATGCCGGGTAGCAGCCCCTCCGTCACTTGCACGCCCGCCGCCGCATGTGCTGGCCCGTCGACATTAGCCGAGCTCAACGCCCTCACGGTAATTAACTAATGTGTACATCAAGTTAATATATTAGTTTCGTCATCCTTGCCCTCTCTCTAACGCCATACACATGTTCTCGCAGGCGCTCTCGACGCCATGCACCTTTTTGATGAGAGTAAACGACGAACTCAAAGACGTCGCGAGGGGGTCCATCATTCGGCCCCTGGATAAGAAGTGGCACACACGAGATATGGCGGATGACGTTTACCGGGTTGAAGTGGATCGGGCGTTACCGGGCTATGAGGATTTGTTTCCTCCTAATCAACCGCATGGTGCCGATGACGATAGCCCGTTGAATCTGGCCTCACTGAAGGGTTGGGTACTGCTATGGCCGAAGACCCTAATTCGGATCAACACCTACTCGGGGTCGACGGCAAGCAAAGACAAGCACCTTGCGGCGCCACATGTCAGCGTCCCTCCACGACAGCCAGCGGCGCCGGTGGTCATCGCCCCACCAGAACGGCCAGCTGCGCCAGAGGTCAGCGCCCCACCACAACAGCCAGCTGCGCCAGAGGCCGAGGAATATGAACGTGACAACTTCCAATGGGATATTCCTACGTCTTCACAAGTTGTCCATGAGGATGCGCCGGGCTTGAAATATGTGTGCTCCAAGAAGCTGTTCGATTCTCAAGAAACGGCTGATGAGGAGGAAAATCCTGAGGAGGTCGCCACCGCCGCCGTCAAAAATATGTTGAGCCCAAACACACTCCGTGCTACGGCCACTACGGCGATGGATGGTCCAGCACTACAACCCAAGAAGAGGAAGAGGGCAAATAAGAAGGACGCCCAAGACAAGGCGGCGGCGGCCAAATCCAAGGACAAGGTCCCACTCCTTGACAAGTTGCCAAACAATTGGCGACCTCTGCATCACTTGGGTCAACCGATGCTGCCGGAGCATGTCGTGAAGAAACTCACCCCGGATATGAGGAGCTTGCATGAGACTGTCTTGCATGTGGAGAACCTTCTTCTCAAATCAAAAGATCCTGGTTACCCTCTCTTCGTGGCGAAGGTGCCAACTGGCATGAACTTCGTCGAGAAGTACCCCGCGGACTTGTGCTTCATCCGGTTCAACGACATCTTCAGCATCTATCGCATGCAAGCGCTCCACTTTAGTGTGGTTCGCCTAGTTGCTCTTAGCATGTCTTCCCAGATTGTTAAGGAGGGGACGCCGACCATCGCGATCATGGACCCCTTCTATATGCGGGAGAGCATCATCTGCAACCCTGGGGATCGCGCGATTGCCACCCAGCAGGTCGAGGATTTCATGCTGGCGAACATTAAGAAGGGCGCCATTCTCATCCCTTACTTCCCCGAGTAAGTAATCACTCGCTAGTCCCCCATCACCATTCTATCCTATATCTCCATTTGCATTTCCAAAGGTTAATCCGTGTGTTTTCCGCAGAGACAAGTTCTGCACCCTCATCGTCGTGCACCCGCAACACTCGCATGCAGTCTATCTCGACTCGGGTAGGGACCGCAAGAAAGACTACTCCCACATCAGGGCCCTTCTCAATGATGCTCTCACCGGCTTCGCCAACAAGGCAGGCCCCCTCAAAGTAGAGAGGAAATCCCGAGGAGGCTTCGTCTTAACCCACACAACCAACTTCCCCTGCCTCAGGCAGTCGACGCCCGACAATGGGATGGACGCGTGGTACGCCATCCTTCAGATGCAGGAGTACATAAAGTACGCAGATGACATGTTGCTGCCAGATAATCTCAGAAACAGGTTTGCAAACATGGCGGATGTCCCTGATAGAGAGATTAGAAAGAACTGGGGTCGCATCCAGCAGTTCATTTGCACGATAATCCTGCAGGATGTCAACAATAGGTCTGGCGAGTTCTTCTACGGCTATGGTCTACCACCTAATGACGAGATAGACCTCCGCTTGGAGATGTCGCGTGATGAGAGGCCGTTCAACTCGCTTGAGGGCTGCCGTCCATTCCCCCTAGGCGTACAACCTGATCCTACGACGGGAACACTTGCTAAAGCTTGAACGATATGTCCTTGAACTTCCGTACTGTAATAATTGCTATATATTCCCATAGAATCGACTAGTTGCTTTTATTTAGTTGTATGAATGTGCATGTGAACATGTGTCTGTAGTTTCATTTACTTTGCTATATATTTCAAGATTATGGCGTACATAGCTTAATAATTATTTGCATTTACTCGACCACTACTTGCCTCGTATTTGGAGTTCGCCGATGATTAGAATGTTCGGTCAATCGTACACTCGGGGGTGGAGCCAGTGAGCCTTGGTGCGACGGCCACAAGTATCAATCTATTGTGCATCCTACCTAGCCTCACTGACTCCATCCCTGGATGTTAATATTTGTTTCGACCGACAAAGTATGAGGCACGCTATTTAATTCGTACTACTTGTCTTCTATTTGAGTTCGCACTTCTTAATTGCATTGGCCGATGATTAAAATGTTTGGTCACTTGTACACTCCGGGGTGGGGCCAGTGAGGCTTGGTGTGATGGCCACAAATATCAATCTATTGTGCATCCTACCTAGCCTCACTGACCCCATCCCTGTATGTTATTATTTATTTCGACCAACAAAGTATGAGGCACATGCTATTTAGTTCATACTACTTGTCTCTTATTTGAGTTGGCACTTGTTCATTGCATTGGTACTAACGTTTTACTTGTCTTGTGAATGGAGATGCCGACGACATATGTCGTGTACAAGGGGAGGGTTCCTGGAGTCTACGACGACTGGGAGGACTGTCGGAGACAGGTGCACCGTTTCAGCGGCAACAGCTACAAGGGATACCCCACTAGGGTGGAGGCGGAAGGAAGATACGCCCGTTATCTAGCGGGAGAGATGAGGGACATGAGGAGGAACCGGATGAAGACCATGGCCTTCGTGATGATGGTCATGACCATGTTGGTCATGTTCTATGTGATTCTAGTTTAGGTTAGGACCTACATTGTGAGGTGTATGACGATACTTGTGACGACTATGTACCAAGACTTCTAACTTTGTGAAACTTCGTCGTTCGGTGTTGCATATGCACATGTGTTGTATGAATCAACACATTCCGAAACGAGACTTGCGTATTTGTGTACTGATACCGAAATGAAACTTGGCTCTCTATGTGCTTCTCATATTGCATGTAATACTGTATAAATATGAACTGCGTTGTAAATATATACTGCTGTCAAATATGTATTGTAATATGCTGGAAAAAAGCTGAAAAAAGAATTTTCGAATTAATTGCCGGCGCACCTAAATGACACATTGCCGGCGCACGTGGCATGCGCCAGTGCTGGAAGCACTACTGCCGGCGCACCTGATTGTGCGCCGGTGGAATATATCTTTGCCGGCGAAGCTTGGTGGTGCGCCGGCAGTAGCTGACATATCGCCGGCGCACTACCAGGTGCGCCGGCAGTGTCCGTTTATCACCGGCGCGTTCGCACCGGCGGGCTCGTGGTGCGCCGGCAATGGGCGTTTTAGGTGCGCCGGCAATGGGCCTTTCCCTAGTAGTGTATGGTACTTCGGCTGAAGCAGGAGAGACCCTTGAAACTTGAATCCCCATGGGAAGGACCATACATCGTCACTGAAGTGATACCAGGAGGAGCCTATCGGCTCAAAAACCCAGCCTCAGGAAAAGATGTTGAGAATCCATGGAACATCGCACACCTGCGACGGTTTTATACATAGGATACCATTGTTTTTAATTACTCGACAGCCCTTAAGGTTGCTTTTGCACTATGAATAAAAGTTCTAATCAGGTTTTCTACCTTTTTTCTTGCTCCAGGCCTTATCACCCGAACATACCGTATGGGGCCCTACCATTGGCTCTTACTCCCATCGGGAGCGCTGGCCTAAAAAATACACAGTGTCATTAATTAAATACTCTCAACGGGAGCTAAGATTAATGATGCACAGAAAAAGACAACCAATCCAAGCCTCGAGAAAATACACGAGTGCTGCAGTCGATGGTTACATTATCACAAAACAAGGCTCAAACCGGTGCACCGCGTGACGAAGCCAAGCGTCTAATTCCCTCGACTAAGTCGATGGGTCTCGCTCTTACAAAACTTACATATAGGCTTCGCAATAACATTGCATAATTCAACGAAGTCGTCGAGAGAGCAGGTTGAACTGATCACTCAGCCGCCCTTGACAATAAAATATCAATCAAACTAACATAGCGTGCAACGCACGCAATAAATTCATACAAAGCAATCTTATGCAGGTATAAGGTTATTACATTCATGATCGGGCTCCCCGGTCCCAGTGGGCCTTCAGTTCCTTTTCAAGACATGACTCCATCCGAGAAACAATGGTGTAAGCAGGACCTCTAGCAACATCATAATACTGGCCTAAATTCCTCTCAGTGTTTGCTACGGCTCTCAAGTCTAAAGACGGATGGCACGCCAATATCGAAGCAAAGGCAAGCTCAGCACCAGCCAGAAGCTCTTTCCGCACCAACTGTCGAATCCTCTCGGGAGACTTGAATCGGGTGAACAGGCCAGACAAGGTTTCGGGTGCTTGGTCCAGAGGGAACAAGGTGTTCCAAACCATCGTGAGATGAGCATGGTACTTATCAAAATAGTAATGCGCCTTCCCCACCCGGTACTTAAACTTCGCCATGACGACAGCCTTCGGACGATGCAGCCATAGACCATGCGTCGGGTGCGCAACGTCGGTCATCGCCTCAACCTCTTCATGGATCTTCTTGTTCTCCTCAGTTGCATCTGAAGCTACGACTGGAAAAAGAACGAATGTCAGTTAAAAGAACATTCAAGCTATGCCAGAAATCAGAAGATGGGCTAATACTTACAGCCCAAACTTTCGGTAGCAACATGAAGACCATCGAGAGCGTACTGTTCGATAGCAGTCGCTATTTCTCCCTTTTTCTTCACCAAGGCTGCCATCGCGCGAAGAGAAGTGATGTCTTTATTTAGACAAGACACTTGATCACGTAAGCGGCGAACAAGGCCTGACTCATCATTACTCGAAGGGTTTGGAAAAAGCTCGGCACGGGAAGAAGATGAAGGAATCTGCAGTACAGTCTCCAATTCAGACCAAGCATTAACATAAAAACTCCCATCGGGAGCGCTCAGCATACATTGTACAGACAAAAGGATGTTCGAATTGGCAACAGAGCCGAATTTTAATAGAACTACGTCAAGTTACGGATGATCTTATTTACAACAAGTCAAATGACAGTTCAAGGGTTCGCCGACGATGAACCAGGGGCAGACTCAGGAACAGGCTTGGCTTGTGCTTCATCCACCAGCTTCAGAAGTTGGTTGGCGCAAGTTATTGCCGATCTTTTGAAAGGCTCAAGGTCGACCAGATGGTTGTCATCATCAACAGGCAATGCCTTAGAAAACTTCTCCAATTCTGACCCCATCCCATGGCCCATAAGCAATTGAAAAGTAAGAACCGCCCCAACCAAGCGGCTACGGCGTTTCAATACCTCCACGGGCTCGGAAGGATCAACAAGGAAAGCATCCGCCATCTCGTCGAGAGTCTTGTCCTGCTTCATCTTCGGGAAGATCATCGAGTATAGCCTCGACAACGCTCCCTTGGTCTTTTGTAGTAGTCCAAGGACCTGGACATTAGACTCAGCGGCAAGTGACAAGGCAGCGACTGTAGAGTCCTCCCGAAGCTGATGACGTCGGCTGATAGTTATGTCGGCGGCCTCTGAAAGAAAGACATATCAGTAACCAATGAAAAAACACCAAGAAAGAAGCGGAATACCATGGGTTTTACCTAATAAATCCTTGATGGATTCGCGGAGGACACCTTCCTTCTTGTCGACTGCAGCCGCCGCCGCACGCCTGGCATCTTGTTCATCCTTCATCTGCCGCTTCAGCCTCTTCACTTCCTCCTTCAGCAAGGCGTTCTCATTCTTGGCATCGGTAGCAAGCCTGTTGGCCTCAAGCACCTGGTCAGCCAAAGATTTGACGGCCTTCCGAAGTTGGGAGTTTTCAGCCTCGAGGCGAGTAAATTGCTCGGCGAAATCCGCCACAGCATCGACTGTAACGTAAATCGGCTGCAGCCAGAGAAATCAAGAGGAATCAGTTGACAGAAACTCGACAAAGTAAGATAGATTAAATACTTACATGATCGCGGCCAGCCGACGGAGTGGGAGCATCGCCAGGAGGAATGACTTTCGATACTGGAATCTTCTCCACACTGATACGTCTCCAACGTATCGATAATTTCTTATGTTTCATGCTACTTTATTGATGATACCTACATGTTTTATGCACACTTTATGTCATATTTGTGCATTTCCTGGAACTAACCTATTAACAAGATGCCGAAGTGCCAGTTCCTATTTTCTGCTGTTTTTGGTTTCAGAAATCGTAGTAACGAAATATTCTCGAATTGGACGAAATCAACCCCAGGTTCCTATTTTGCCCGGAAGCATCCAGAACACCCGAGAGCCGCCAGAGGGGGCCCTGTGGGCCCAGATGATAGGGTGGCCCGGCAGGGCTGGGCCCGCGCCACCCTATGGTGTGGTCGCCCCTTCGCCCCTCCGACGCTGCCCTTTCGCCTATATAAAGCCCCTGCATCGAAAACCCTTACGGAGGAAGCCACGGTACGCGAAACCTTCCAGAGCCGCCGCCATCGCGAGGCCAAGATCTGGGGGACAGGAGTCTCTGTCCGGCACCTGCCGGAGCGGGGAAGTGCCCCCGGAAGGCTTCTCCATCGACACCGCTGCCATCTCCACCGCCATCTTCATCACCGCTGCTGCTCCCATGAGGAGGGAGTAGTTCTCCATCGAGGCTCGGGGCTATACCGGTAGCTATGTGGTTCATCTCTCCCATGTACCTCAATACAATAATCTCATGAGCTGCTTTACATGATTGAGATTCATATGAGTTTTGTATCACTACTATCTATGTGCTACTCTAGCAAAGTTATTAAAGTAGTTCTATTCCTCCTGCACGTGTGTAAAGGTGACAGTGTGTGCACCGTGTTAGTACTTGGTTTATGCTATGATCATGATCTCTTGTAGATTGCGAAGTTAACTATTGCTATGATAATATTGATGTGATCTATTCCTCCTACATATGCATGAAGGTGACAGTGTGCATGCTATGCTAGTACTTGGTTTAGTCTTTTGATCTATCTTACACTAAAGGTTACTAAAATATGAGCATTATTGTGGAGCTTGTTAACTCCGGCATTGAGGGTTCGTGTAATCCTACGCAATGTGTTCATCATCCAACAAGAGTGTAGAGTATGCATTTATCTATTCTGTTATGTGATCAATGTTGAGAGTGTCCACTAGTGAAAGTGTAATCCCTAGGCCTTGTTCCTAAATATGCTATCGCTGCTTGTTTATGTTTTCTGAATTACTACTGCTGCGTTACTACGCTTGTTTACTTCCCGCAATATTACTACCATCAACCGCACGCCAGCGAGCTATTTTCTGGCGCCGTACTACTGCTCATACTTATTCATACCACTTGTATTTCACTATCTCTTCGCCGAACTAGTGCACCTATTAGGTGTGTTGGGGACACAAGAGACTTCTTGCTTTGTTGTTGCAGGGTTGCATGAGAGGGATATCTTTGACCTCTTCATCCCTGAGTTCGATAAACCTTGGGTGATCCACTTAAGGGAAACTTGCTGCTGTTCTACAAACCTCTGCTCTTGGAGGCCCAACACTGTCTACAAGAATAGAAGCACCCGTAGACATCAAGCACTTTCGGCGCCGTTGCGGGAGGGAAGGTAAACGGCACTCACACATTCGCAAGCCCGGCAACTAAGCACTTTTCCTCCCTCGTCAACTACGCGTCAAGCACTTTTCTGGCGCCGTTGCCGGGGAGGAAAGGTAAAAGGCACTCATACTTCGGTTCCAGGTAACAGTATTTTCTGGCGCCATTGTGTGTGTACTCGAAGCTATTTCCTTTAGACTCTGCAATTGCAACATTTGGTTTCTTGTTTACACTAGTTAGGCATAATGGACAACAATGACCTTTTTATTCTATTTCCTGATTTAAGACATGGATGGTTTGATGCGAAAATTAAAAAACCCATGGACCATATTAATATGAATGCTTTGAACACTATTGTTGCTAATGATATGGAAAATTCTAAGCTTGGGGAAGCTGGCTTTGATGAGCATGATATTTTTAGTCCCCCAAGCATTGAGGAGAAAATTTACTTTGATGATACTTTGCCTCCTATTTATGATGATTATAATGATAGTAGTATTTTGTTACCACCTGTTATGGAGGATAAATTTGATTATGATTACAATATACCTCCTATATTTGATAGCTACTTTGTTGAATTTGCTCCCACTACAATTAATAAGAATGACTATGCTTATGTTGGGAGTAGTAATTATTTTATGCATGAGACTCATGATAAGAATGCTTTATGTGATAGTTATATTGTTGAGTTTGCTCATGTTGCTACTGAAAGTTATTATGAGAGAGGAAAATATGGTTGTAAAAATTTTCATGTTACTAAAACACCTCTCTATGTGCTGAAATTTTTGAAGCTACACTTGTTTTATCTTCCTATGCTTGTTACTTTGCTCTTCATGAACTTGTTTATTTACAAGATTCTTATGCATAGGAAGCATGTTAGACTTAAATGTGTTTTGAATTTGCCTCTTGATGCTCTCTTTTGCTTCAACTTCTATTTCTTGCGAGTGCATCATTAAAACTGCTGAGCCCATCTTAATGGCTATAAAGAAAGAACTTCTTGGGAGATAACCCATGTGTTTTTTACTACAGTACTTTGTTTTATATTTGAGTCTTGGAAGTTGTTTACTACTGTAGCAACCTCTCCTTATCATGTTTTTGTGCCAAGTAAAGTTTCTATGTCAAAGTTGATGTTATATTTGGGATCGCTGCGCAGAAACAGCATTGCTGTCTGTCACGAATCTGGGCACAGGCCTCTGTAGAAAATTCGAAAAAATCTGCCAATTTACGAGCATGATCCTCAGATATGTACGCAACTTTCATTAGTTTTGAGTTTTTCCATTTGAGCAAGTCTGGTGCCAGCTTTAAATTCGTCTTTATGGACTGTTCTGTTTTTGACAGATTCTGCCTTTTATTTCGCATTGCCTCTTTTGCTATGTTGGATTCATTTCTTTGATCCATTAATGTCCAGTAGCTTTATGCAATGTCCAGAAGTGTAAAGAATGATTGTGTCACCTCTGAACATGTGAATTATTAATTGTGCACTAACCCTCTAATGAGTTTGCTTGAAGTTTGGTGTGAAGGAAGTTTTCAAGGGTCAAAAGAGGAGGATGATATACTACGATCGAGAAGAGTGAAAGGTCTAAGCTTGGGGATGCCCCGGTGGTTCATCCCTGCATATTTTAAGAAGACTCAAGCATCTAAGCTTGGGGATGCCCAAGGCATCCCCTTCTTCATCGACAACTTATCAGGTTTCTTCTAGTGAAACTATATTTTTATTCGTCACATCTTATGTACTTTACTTGGAGCGTCTGTTTGTTTTTGTTTTGTTTATGTTTGAATAAGTTCATCCTTGTGTGGGAGAGAGACACGCTCCGCTGGTTCGTATGAACACATGTGTTCTTAGCTCATAATATTCATGGCGAAGTTTCCTCTTCGTTAAATTGTTATATGGTTGGAATTGGAAAATGCTACATGTAGTAATTGCTATAATGTCTTGGGTAATGTGATACTTGGCAATTGTTGTGCTCATGTTTAAGCTCTTGCATCATATACTTTGCACCTATTAGTGAAGAAATACATAGAGCATGCTAAAATTTGGTTTGCATAATTGGTCTCTCTAAGGTCTAGATAATTTCTAGTATTGAGTTTGAACAACAAGGAAGACGGTGTAGAGTCTTATAATGTTTACAATATGTCTTTTATGTGAGTTTTGCTGCACCGGTTCATCCTTGTGTTTGTTTCAAATAACCTTGCTAGCCTAAACCTTGTATCGAGAGGGAATACTTCTCATGCATCCAAAATCCTTGAGCCAACCACTATGCCATTTGTGTCCACCATACCTACCTACTACATGGTATTTCTCCGCCATTCCAAAGTAAATTGCTTGAGTGCTACCTTTAAATTTCCATCATTCGCCTTTGCAATACATAGCTCATGGGACAAAATAACCTTAAAAACTATTGTGGTATTGAATATGTACTTATGCACTTTATCTCTTATTAAGTTGTTTGTTGTGCGATAACCATGTTCTGGGGACGCCATCAACTCTTTGTTGAATATCATGTGAGTTGCTATGCATGTTCGTCTTGTCTGAAGTAAGGGCGGTTTTCACAAACAAATGGTTTGAGTATGCATATTGTTAGAGAAGAACATTGGGCCGCTAACTAAAGCCATGAATCATGGTGGAAGTTTCAGTTTGGACATAAAACCTCAATCTCTTATGAGAATATTAACTTTTGTTGAATGCTTAAGCATTAAAAGAGGAGTCCATTATCTGTTGTCTATGTTGTCCCGGTATGGGTGTCTAAGTTGAAGAATGATCAAAAGCGAGAAATCCAATGCGAACTTTCTCCTTAGACCCTTGTACGGCATAGAGGTACCCCTTTGTGACACTTGGTTGAAACATATGTTATGCAATGATGATCAGTGTTAACCCAAGCTAATTAGGACAAGGTGCGGGCACTATTAGTACACTATGCATGAGGCTTGCAACTTGTAAGATATAATTTACATAACTCATATGCTTTATTACTACCGTTGACAAAATTGTTTCATGTTTTCAAAATAAAAGCTCTAGCACAAATATAGCAATCGATGCTTTCCTCTTTGAAGGACCATTCTTTTTACTTTTATGTTGAGTCAGTTTACCTATCTCTCTCCACCTCAAGAAGCAAACACTTGTGTGAACCGTGCATTGATTCCTACATACTTGCATATTGCACTTGTTATATTACTTGTGTTGACAATATCCATGAGATATACATGTTATAAGTTGAAAGCAACCGCTGAAACTTAATCTTCCTTTGTGTTGCTTCAATACCTCTACTTTGAATTATTGCTTTATGAGTTAACTCTTATGCAAGACTTATTGATGCTTGTCTTGAAGTACTATTCATGAAAAGTCTTTGCTTTATGATTCATTTGTTTACTCATGTCATTACTTTTGTTTTGATCGCTGCATTCATTACATATGTTTACAAATAGTATGATCAAGATTATGATAGCATGTCACTTCAGAAATTATCTTTGTTATCGTTTTACCTGCTCGGGACGAGCAGAACTAAGCTTGGGGATGCTGATACGTCTCCAACGTATCGATAATTTCTTATGTTCCATGCTACTTTATTGATGATACCTACATTTTTTATGCACACTTTATGTCATATTTGTGCATTTTCTGGAACTAACCTATTAACAAGATGCCGAAGTGCCGTTCCTGTTTTCTGCTGTTTTTGGTTTCAGAAATCCTAGTAACGAAATATTCTCGGAATTGGACGAAATCAACGCCTGTGTTCCTATTTTGCCCGGAAGCATCCGGAACACCCGAGAGGGGGGCCCTGTGGGCCCCAGATGATAGGGTGCGCGGCCAGGGCTGGGCCCGTGCCACCCTATGGTGTGTTCGCCCCTCCGACGCTGCCCTTTCGCCTATATAAAGCCCCCGTCGCGAAACCCTTACGGAGGAAGCCACGGTACGCGAAACCTTCCGCAGCCGCCGCCATCGCGAGGCCAAGATCTGGGGGACAGGAGTCTCTGTTCCCCGCCGGAGCGGGGAAGTGCCCCGGAAGGCTTCTCCATCGACACCGCTGCCATCTCCACCGCCATCTTCATCACCGCTGCTGCTCCCATGAGGAGGAGTAGTTCTCCATCGAGGCTCGGGGCTGTACCGGTAGCTATGTGGTTCATCTCTCTCCCATGTACCTCAATACAATAATCTCATGAGCTGCTTTACATGATTGAGATTCATATGAGTTTTGTATCACTACTATCTATGTGCTACTCTAGCAAAGTTATTAAAGTAGTTCTATTCCTCCTGCACGTGTGTAAAGGTGACAGTGTGTGCACCGTGTTAGTACTTGGTTTATGCTATGATCATGATCTCTTGTAGATTGCGAAGTTAACTATTGCTATGATAATATTGATGTGATCTATTCCTCCTACATATGCATGAAGGTGACAGTGTGCATGTTATGCTAGTACTTGGTTTAGTCTTTTGATCTATCTTACACTAAAGGTTACTAAAATATGAGCATTATTGTGGAGCTTGTTAACTCCGGCATTGAGGGTTCGTGTAATCCTACGCAATGTGTTCATCATCCAACAAGAGTGTAGAGTATGCATTTATCTATTCTGTTATGTGATCAATGTTGAGAGTGTCCACTAGTGAAAGTGTAATCCCTAGGCCTTGTTCCTAAATATGCTATCGCTGCTTGTTTACTGTTTTACCGAATTACTACGCTGCGTTACTAATGCTTGTTTACTTCCCGCAATATTACTACCATCAACTGCACGCCAGCAAGCTATTTTTGGCGCCGTACTACTGCTCATACTTATTCATACCACTTGTATTTCACTATCTCTTCGCCGAACTAGTGCACCTATTAGGTGTGTTGGGGACACAAGAGACTTCTTGCTTTGTGGTTGCGGTTGCATGAGAGGGATATCTTTGACCTCTTCCTCCCTGAGTTCGATAAACCTTGGGTGATCCACTTAAGGGAAACTTGCTGCTGTTCTACAAACCTCTGCTCTTGGAGGCCCAACACTGTCTACATGAATAGAAGCACCCGTAGACATCACACACCCGTTCGCGAGGGAGGTGTCGACTTGGCGGGAGAAGGATTTGACTCCTTAGCCGATGCTGCTCTCTCAGAGGCTAACTTGGCCCTCTTCGCGAGAGGAACATCATCGTCATCAGAGCTACTTAAGTACAGTGCACAGTTAGCATGCAAGATGACAGGAAATAAATCAAGAAAAGAGTATAGATGCTCACAGGTCCAGATCATCTTCTCCTGCGAAGAAACTTGTTGAACACTTCTTAACAGGAGGAGGCAAAGCAGCTTCATCGGCATCATTATCTCCTCCGCTAGGACTTGATTCAGCCGTTGTGATAAAATCATCGTGTATCTGCTTACGACGCCTGCTCCTGAGGAAGGCATCACCTTCGGCAGCTTCCTCCTCTTGGACATCGCTGTCCTCAAGAACATGCTGAGCATCCTCGGTCCCCTCAGAATCATCATCATCATCCTCTAGTACCACACCGCTCTCGGGTGTGGGAGGATAACATTGAGCAACGGTGGGAGCCTGTCGAAGAAAAGAAACTCGTAAGACACGACAGAAAAAGAAGTAATAACAGCAAGTGGAAAAAGACAGGGGATTACCTCGGTCGAAAGATGGTCAAAGTTGTAAGGAGGACGAGCCGATGTCAGGATGATGTTGTCCTTCATACTAAGGCACGTCAGCCGACGGACCTCGTCCCGGTCGCTCGACAGTCGGCAGAGTTGGTCCTCGATTTGTCGGTCTTCTGCGGTATAGCCATATAAGGTGGGGTCGAGACATTAGCGGTTACATTCGACGTTGTAGGAACACTGAAACTACTTCAGTACCGCACATCATCAAGCCTCCCGCATTCTTCAGAACGACGACCCGCTCGAACAGTCTGTCGGCTGTCGCCCTTTCTTCGGGAGAGAGGGCGTTCGCCAGACTTTTCTTTTCTGAGCTACCAGGACATCATCAAAATGAGGAAGATTTGAGCGCCGCCTGGGCACTATGGGGTCGCGCAGATAAAACCACTTGTTGCGCCAGCCCTGGACGGACTCCTTCATTGGATAGTCAAAGTAGTTGACCTCCTTCCTAACAACAAAGCCAACGCCACCTACGACAGGGGGGGGGGGCATTGCTGTCGTTGTGGCGCTTCACGTAGAGGATCTTCCTCCAAAGACCCCAGTGAGGGTCAATGCCGAAGGCCTCGCAAACAGTGATAAAGATAGAGAGATGGAGGATGGAGTTTGGGGTCAGCTGCCAGAGCTGGATCCCATAAAAGAAAAGAAGGAAGCGAAGGAACTCATGGGCCGGAAGAGAAAGGCCATGGACGAGAAAGGCGACGAACATAACAGTGAAACCCTTCGGGGGCTTTGGGCGAGAAACCGCACCTGGAAGACGATCATCTTCAGACGGAGATGAAGCCGAGGGCGCGCAGCTTGTTGATGTCGCGGTTGGAAATGGCGGAGGCGCTCCAATCGCGGCTAACTGCGCCCGAGGTACTGGCACTCTTCTCTTGCCCATGGTGTGCGAGGCTTGGAGACGGAAGGCTGAGGAAGCAAGAGGGTTTGGGTGAAGAAGATGAGCAGTAAAAGGCGTGAAAGTAAAAATGAGGAGGCCCTCTATTTATGCCGTAAGAATTTGTGCGAGATCGTGGCCATAACTCCACAGGTGTATCATGGGAGGTGGAGCGGATCTGGCTGTACACGTGGAATTTGGATGGAGAACGGAACCGGCTGCCCATTATCCCCACGTTGTGCGAAATCGAGGGACGCTCGGTCATGGCCAGATCGGTCAAGTCCTACAAGCTACCCGCGCAGACTAGGGTGGGCCCGTCAGTCAAGTCTTGTCAATCAAACCACCGCAGCCGCACGTTCAAAGTGACGTCACATAGAAGCATTCGAGGCAAATGAAAAGTTATCGGATGAGAGATTTGAGTCTAAGCATAGACTATGAAGCATCCGCACTTAGACTCGGGGCTACTCCCATCAGGAGTGCTGACGCGCACCCGAAAAAAGAAGACTGTTGAAAGGGACAATTGTTCGACTCGAGTTACAAGCACCCGTGCCCAGACTCGGGGGCTACTCCCATCTGAGCGCTGGACGCGCACCCGAGCGTAACTTTTTTGCACTCCAGGATCATGCCCGGGGACTTGATTCGTGTAGGGTAACGTTTTGCCATCGGCAATTAACCAACAAAAGTTGGGCACGTTACTTATCATCCCTTGCATGAGGAAAATATATCGGTTTGACCTACGAAGACCTGCAGACAAACTTCAACAGAGAAAAATGTTCGAGTGGTACAACTTGAGTCTACGCATGGATTGCAAGCATCCGTACCTAGACTCGGGGGCTACTCCCATCGGAGCGCCGACGCACCCGACAAGAAGATGTTGCATTCAAGAACAATCAAGGAGAAGAACCTTGGGAGGAGGCATGCTTTAGTCTCTACCCGAACTATCTTCGGCTAGACACTCGGGGGCTACTGACGTGGGCATTACCCTTCGGGTAACCAATGTTGCCCTACCCTATATTTCCTAGTTGGAGGCCCATGAAGGCACTCGACGACAAGATGGGCTGCCAAGGGAGACGCGGCGGAAGATTCCTTTGAAGTACAAGACACTGAAGGAGCCGAACAAGGAAAGCTTAGAGATAGATCTACTGTAAACCCTACTCGACTCGATTAGACCTCTTGAGACCTGGCCTCCTATATAAAGGCCAGGAGAGGGGCTGTCGAGGGACACAATCAATCTTAGCGACTTTAGCCAACAAAAAGCTTAGAGCTAGGTCTCCCTAGCGATTAGCCATCTCGACGAGATCTCGGCTTCGAACTATTCGGCACCCCATTGTAACCCATAATCATCATAATCAAGAATCAGACAGGGCAGGACGTAAGGGTTTTACCTCATCGAGGGCCCCGAACCTGGGTAAATCGCTCTCCCCGCTTGTCTGGAACCGATGTCTCGTGTCAGCTTGCAGGCTTCCATCAACCCTAAGCCCCTATCGGAGGGCATTGCCGAGGAGCACCCTCGACATAATCCCTTAGATCAAATCATCTCTACCCAAAATAAGATTTTAGCAAAGTCACATTGAGGTTTATAGCACTGGACTTGATGAGCTACTTCAATTCCACCAAGGTCAAGTGAAACTTCAGTTACTGTGACTGTTTTACTTTAAAGCGCGAAAATTCCCAGATTTTCTATGCATGAATGCAATGCACACATCAGTTTCCTCTATTTTTGTAACCCCAAATACTGGAATATTACACGTGGTGTCTTCAGGCGGTGAGTAACGGTGTCGGGCGGGTCTAGCGGCCCTACCGGATGAGGCGTCGAGATGCAGAGGGCACGTCGTGGAGGTTGGGGTGGCACGTCCTGGCCAGCGATGACTGCCATGTTCCTTGGTTCAGTGGCGGTACATGTTGATGTGGGCCCAAACTGGGCCTAGTGGGCATGGCCGTCCCACAATGGTGACCACGTTCGTCTGGTGCGATGCGGCTGGATCCATGGGCAGCTGCCTGGCAGACTGGCACACACATGTCTCGTCGGTCTCCTCTTTGGCCCATCACTTCGTCGTCTCCTTGGCTGCCGGTTAGTGGCGTGGGGGCTACTGGCGAGGCTTTTGAATAAATGTGGGCGTCTTAGGATTTCTCATGTGTGAAGATAAAGAGCTCCCAAGGCCAGTCTTTCTTGATTTAGCCAGAGTGTTGAGTTTTGGAAGGCTCTGCTGTCGAACTCCCATGTGCGCCTTATGCATGTTGTTTGCTGGATCGCCAATATTAGGTCGTGTGCTTTCACGCTTTAATTCCGACTGTTTGGTTTTGGAGGAAGCGACGTGAAGCTCTACTTTTTTATGCCATCAGACAACATTTGGGTCCATGATAGTTAGAGGCAGAAAAATATCATGGATATTGCCATCAAACATATCATATATTTAAATTTGGATTCAAGGTTTTAAGTTTTAGAGGTAGTATGGATGAAAGAGAATCTAATTCATAAAAAACTATACAAAAGAAGGAGAGAGAGTGGGCCCGTGCATGGAACATCCCGTGCACGGGAGAAGCATTTCTCAATAACAAAGATCTGTTTCCTATTCCATAGAAATTTTCTATTTCAGGAGATAATTTAAAATTGAGATAGAAAATTTACAATTTTCTTAGGTTTTGTTGGTTCCTATGATATATTTTCGTTCATGCGCGCAACATTTTCTCGTTCGTTTCCTTTAAATATTATTTGACTACTACAACTTTTGTTTTACAAATTAATCTTTTATAGGCCCTGCTTTATGGAAAGAAAAATATTTACCTTACAGGATAAAGCACTTAAGCTCTCTTTCCGACACGATGGACAATAATTGGATTTCATGTTAAAATAGCATGCTGGTCATGGATATGGAGGGTCGTGTGGGACATCAAAGGCTTAGGTGCTTCTAACTTTCTCCTCCAATCTCGACCACCTCATCTGCGTTATCTGCTGTGACGAAATCCTCCCAGTGGTCAATGTGCCCACCGGGAAGGTGCTCATGGAACCAGCCGGGAACAACAGTATGTCAGCAGGCTGGGACGTGCCACTGTATCCAGCACATACAAGGCGGTACGCATTGTCGAACCCCATCGATCATACTGTGAAAAATCACCACAGACCTATGAGGTTCCCAATTTAAGAGGACACGTCGCTAACTGGAGGAGGGCGCAACCACCTCCAACCTCTGTCCGCTTGCTCGATTTTGCTGTCAATTTGGCTGGTGCAACGGTCGAAGGTGCTGTAAATTTCCTCTCCAGTTGTAGGTTGCTCGCAAGGGAGGATAGTGTGCTCTACTTTAACCTTGAGAGCCCGAACCGAGTTGTGTAGCCATCAACGAGCACTTCTCAATACTGATGAACATACGTGTTTAGTTAGAAGAATTCCCGTGTAATTTACTCTTTTTCTATAATACAGTGTCAGAGGATGGAGAATTTTAGAACAACTTACGAGAATTTTCCGGCAGCGTGGACAGGAGGGCATCGATCGGAGTCTAGCATCCATAGGCAGGACATTAACGCTGCAGGAAGCCGGCAGCGAAGACTATTAGGACACTCTGGAAATTTCCCGTTAATTACTATACTGGCACGTAGTACTGTTTGAGAGTCCAGCAGGGCGCCCGCAAGTACCCGTTATGTGATGCAAATTAATTAAACATCAGAATTTTGTGAGGAGAGGATAAATCTAAATTTTCGATTAGAATTATAGACCGGAGGGAGTTGAAAGAAAACCTTTTTTACCGTGTGAAACCATGAGTGCGTGTAACATCCTGTACTGTGATGTGTGACGACTTTTACCGTTGGAGTCGTCGAGACTTGCGAATCGACCGGCAAGACGTTCTTCGCCTAGTACTGAACTTACCGTCTATACATAGACTGCTGAGGTTATTTCCAAGGCAACCCAAATTACCTGCTCAAGCCTGGCACACCTTACACAGTTCGTCCCACGTACGATATCAGTTGATTAAGGAAGTGGAGATCATGAAGCGATCTTCCTCTCTCGCATGCACAGTGACGATCCTGGCTCTCATATGTTGCACCCTGCCATGCTATGCCCTCCAAGGTACGGGAATAGTTAATGGAGTATATTGTAGTACATGTAAAAAGATTACTACATAGACAATAAGTTCTAGCTAGGCCCAGCTTCATGCAAGTCTCTTTGGTACTCAATTTACCATGTCATGTGCATGCATGCAGTTCATATGGACGGGGACCATACGGGAAATGGCCCTGCAACGCCGTGGTCCCCGCCGGCGCCACACGGACACGGGTACCACCGCAGGTACGGGGACCGAGTTCCAGTGGATCCTCAATCGCCGACGGCCATCCAGGGGCAACCTTAACACTGTGCCACCGGGCCCCGTTGTGACAAACACCCCTATCAATTATTGTATTATTAGTATACTGCAAGAGTGTTGGAACGTTTATCATTTCAGCCGAATCTGATTTGCACCAGGTTAGGGGTGCTTAATTATGTTCCGATTAATATAAGGGTGCTATTACGCACGTTGCATTGATAAATAAAGCACTATCTTTAGTGTAGAAGAGATATTGGAGATTGCACAGCATCAATAGGGCCGGCTGCTCAAATATATATAGGCGGACACATGTACAATTACAGGTACAACCCTGAGAAAACACGGGGACATATACCTATACAATATGTTACTCAACACCCCCCCCCCCCGCAGTCGAAGGGTCGGCACCGACACATAGACTGGAGCGAAACTCAGGAAAAGTCGTGGATGGCAATCCCTTCGTCATGATATCGGCAAACTGCTGAGACGTCGGTACGTGAAGAACTCGAACGCGACCGAGGGCAACTTGCTCACGAACAAAGTGGATGTCCAACTCGATGTGCTTGGTGCGCCGATGATGAACGGGGTTGGCGGAGAGGTAGACAGCCGACACGTTGTCGCAGAAGACCACCGTAGCCTTGTCAACAGGACAAGAGAGCTCGGACAGAAGCTGGCGAAGCCACGTGCACTCGGCCACCGCGTTGGCCACGGTGGGCTGCCTCTTGGAGGACCAAGAGACGAGCGACGAGCCGAGGTAGACGCAGTAGCCGCTGGTGGAGCGCCGCGTGTCCGGGCATCCCGCCCAGTCCGCGTCCGAGTAGGCGACGAGGTCGGTCGACGTCGAGGGCGAAGCATGCAACGACAAGCCGTAGCCCATGGTACCACAGACGTAGCGTAGAATCCGCTTCACCGCGGCCCAATGAGTTTCCCGAGGAGCATGCATGTGCAAGCACACCTGCTGCACAGCGTACTGGAGCTCCGGTCGCGTCAACGTCAAGTACTGGAGAGCACCGACGATGGAGCAGTAGAACGGCGCGTCGGACGCCAGCGACCCATCACTGGCGGAGAGCTTGGCTTTCGTGTCGACAGGAGTAGGCGCAGGGTTGCAGTTAAGCATCCCGGCACGCTCGAGAAGCTCGTGGGCGTACTTCCGCTGATGAAGGAAGAACCCGTCCGCACGTCGGACAACCTCGATGCCGAGGAAGTAGTGGAGCGGGCCAAGGTCCTTCAACGCGAACTCGGCGCGAAGACTGTCGGTGAGCTGTCGAAGAAGACCAGCGGTGGAGGCCGTCAGGATGATGTCGTCGATGTACAACAGCAGGTATGTGATGTCGTGATCCGGTCCGTTGGGAACCCCAAGAGGAAGGTGTGATGCGCACAGCAGTAAGTTTTCCCTCAGAAGAAACCAAGGTTATCGAACCAGTAGGAGTCAAGGAACACGTGAAGGTTGTTGGTGGTGGAGTGTAGTGCGGCGCAACACCGGGATTCCGGCGCCAACGTGTAACCTGCACAACACAATCAAAGTACTTTGCCCCAACGTAACAGTGAGGTTGTCAATCTCACCGGCTTGCTGAAACAAAGGATTAGATGTATAGTGTGGATGATGATGATTGTTTGCGAAGAACAGTAAAGAACAATTGCAGTAGATTGTATTTCAGATATAAAGAATTGGACCTGGGTCCACAGTTCAATAGTGGTGTCTCTCCCATAAGATAAACAGATGTTGGGTGAACAAATTACAGTTGGGCAATTGACAAATAAAGAAGGCATAACAATGCACATACATATATCATGATGAGTACTATGAGATTTAATCAGGGCATTACGACAAAGTACATAGACCGCTATCCAGCATGCATCTATGCCTAAAAAGTCCACCTTCAGGTTATCATCCGAACCCCTTCCAGTATTAAGTTGCAAACAACAGACAATTGCATTAAGTATGGTGCGTAATGTAATCAACATAAATATCCTTAGACAAAGCATCGATGTTTTATCCCTAGTGGCAACATCACATCCACAACCTTAGAACTTTCTGTCACTGTCCCAGATTTAATGGAGGCATGAACCCACTATCGAGCATAAATACTCCCTCTTGGAGTCACAAGTATCAACTTGGCCAGAGCCTCTACTAGCAACGGAGAGCATGCAAGAACATAAACAACATATATGATAGATTGATAATCAACTTGACATAGTATTCAATATTCATCGGATCCCAACAAACACAACATGTAGCATTACAAATAGATGATCTTGATCATGATAGGCAGCTCACAAGATCTAACATGATAGCACAATGAGGAGAAGACAACCATCTAGCTACTGCTATGGATCCATAGTCCAGGGGTGGACTACTCACACATCGATCCGGAGGCGATCATGGCGATGAATAGCCCTCTGGGAGATGATTCCCCTCTCCGGCAGGGTGCCGGAGGCGATCTCCTGAATCCCCCGAGATGGGATTGGCGGCGGCGTCTCGAAGGTTTTCCGTATCGTGGCTCTCGGGGGTTTCGCGACGAAGGCTTTAAGTGGCGGAAGGTAGGTCAGGAGGCGTCACGGGGCCCACACACTAGGGCCGCGCGGCCGGGACCTGGGGCCGCGCCACCTGGTGTGTCGCCACCTCGTGGCCCCACTTCGTATCTCCTCGGTCTGGAAGCTTCGTGGAAAAATAAGCCCCTAGGCGTTGATTTCGTCCAATTCCGAGAATATTTCCTTACTAGGATTTCTGAAACCAAAAACAATGAAAACAGTGGCTCTTCGGCATCTCGTCAATAGGTTAGTGTCGGAAAATGCATAATAATGACATATAATGTGTATAAAGCATGTGAGTATCATCATAAAAGTAGCATGGAACATAAGAAATTATAGATACGTTTGGGACGTATCAAGCATCCCCAAGCTTAGTTCCTACTCGCCCTCGAGTAGGTAAACGATAACAAAGATAATTTATGAAGTGACATGCTATCATAATCTTGATCATACTATTGTAAGCATATGAGATGAATGCAGCGATTCGAAGCAATGGTGAAGATAATTAGTAAACAAATGAATCATATAGCAAAGACTTTTCATGAATAATACTTTCAAGACAAGCATCAATATGACTTGCATAAGAGTTACTCATAAAGCAATAAATTCAAAGTAGAAAGCTTTGAAGCAACACAAAGGAAGATATAAGTTTCAGTTGCTTTCAACTTCAACATATTTATCTCATGGATAATTATCAACACAAAGTAATATAACAAGTGCAATAGGTAAACATGTAAGAATCAATGCACACAGTTGATACAAGTGTTTGCTTCTAAGATAGAAAGAAGTAGGTAAACTGACTCAACAATAAAGTAGAAGATTGGCCCTTCACAGAGGGAAGCATGGATTACTATTTTTCTGCTAGAGCTTTTCATTTTGAAAACATAGAAACAATTTTGTCAACGGTAGTAATAAATCATATGTGTTATGTATAAGACATCTTATAAGTTGCAAGCCTCATGCATAGTGTACCAATAGTGCTCGCACCTTGTCCTAATTAGCTTGGATTAACATGGATTATCATTGCATAGCATATGTTTCAACCAAGTGTCACAAAGGGGTACCTCTATGCCGCCTGTACAAAGGTCTAAGGAGAAAGCTCGCATTGGATTTCTCGCTTTTGATTATTCTCAACTTAGACATCCATACCGGGACAACATAGACAACAGATAATGGACTCCTCTTTAATGCATAAGCATTCAACAACATATAATATTCTCATAAGAGATTGAGGATTAATTGTCCAAACTGAAACTTCCACCATGAATCATGGCTTTAGTTAGCGGCCCAATGTTCTTCTCTAACAATATGCATACTCAAACCATTTGATCATGAAAATCGCCCTTACTTCAGACAAGACGAACATGCATAGCAACTCACATGATATTCAACAAAGGTGTAAAAGTTGATGGCGTCCCCAGAAACATGGTTACCGCTCAACAAGCAACTTATTAAGAAATAAGACACATATGTACATATTCTTCACCACAATAGTTTTTAAGGCTATTTTCCCATGAGCTATATGTTGCAAAGGCAAAGAATAGAATTTTTGAAAGGTAGCACTCAAGTAATGTACTTTGGAATGGCAGAAAAATACCATGTAGTAGGTAGGTATGGTGGACAGAAATGGCATAGTTTTTGGCTCAAGGATTTGGATGCACGAGAAGAATTCCTCTCAATACAAGGCTAGGCTAACAAGGTTGTTTGAAGCAAACTCAAGTATAAAAGGTGCAGCAAAGCTCACATATGAACATATTGTAAGTATTATAAGACTTTACATTGTCTCCTTGTTGTTCAAACACCTTAACCAGAAAATATCTAGACTCTAGAGAAACCAATCATGCAAACCAGATTTTAACAAGCTCTATGTAGTTCTTCATTAATGGGTACAAGGTACATGATGCAAGAGCTTAAACATGATCTATATGAGCACAACAATTGCCAAGTATCACATTATTCAAGACATTATACCATTTACCACATGCGGCATTTTCCGTTTCCAACCATATAACACTAGGAAAAGGCCAGCCGTAAGACTACCAGCAGTGGCGCACCACAAAACGGTGGGCCACTGTTACAAAAGTAGTAGTGGCGCACCTTGATAGTGGTGCGCCATAAGTAAGTGGTGACAGGAGGCCAGCTCCTCCCCCAACCTAGTAGTGGCGCACGTCAGAGGGGTGCGCCACTGCTACATTCCTTACCTATGGCGCACGTTGGTGAGGTGCGCCACTGCTAGGAGGTGTCCAGAGCCCGTTTAGAGATGATAGGCTTAGCAATGGCGCACTTCGTGGTGCGCCACTGCTACATAGGTTACCTATGGCGCATGTCATTGGTGCGCCACTGCTAGGGGGTGGCCAGAGCCCATTTAGAGATGAGAGGCTTAGCAGTGGCGCACCACTTAGCAGTGCGCCATTGCTATGTCACCCTAGCAGTGGCGCACTGCTAGGTGGTGCGCCACTGCTAACCTGGGACCATTTCCTGCTTTTAACCCTCCACTCACATGTGCCACCCACTTTCCCCAAACACTCTTCCACCACCACCTCCCACCAAATCTGGATCTGGTCGTGTTGCCCCTCCTTCCCACCTCATTTTCACCTCTTCATTCACCAAAATTAAGTTGGTAAACTTAATTTTCTTCATAGGTAAGTAATGGTGAAGCTTTCTTAGCTCAATACCCTACTCAATCTCAACTTTTTACCTCATCCAACACTCTAGGTCTCGCCGTATCGGTAACTTTGTTGGTTTTATGCTTTGTGTGTGACCGGTTCCGATCGTCTTGCACACACGTCACGTACACGTGTATGTGCACATATCTTATGTGCGAAGCTCGATGATATCATGTGTTGTGCGCATGCGCGAAAAGCGTCACGTGCATGTGTGTTGTATGCGAAGCCTCCGGATCCACATGTGTTGTATATGCGAAGCCTCCACACATGTGTTGCATGTGTTTTTGTTTGCAGGGATTTGAAATGCGATGGAGTTGCCAATATTTTGCCGAAACGTTGATTCATTTCCGTTTCGGCGAATGTTGGGCATACTACGCATATACATGTCCTATTTTTAGGGAAGGTCATGCCAAAATTTTCTTTTGGTATGCTAAGATATCCATTTTCTCTATATCCGCAGGCGACCATGGTCCGCATGATGAGCGAAGGCGTTGTGGCTAGGTTTTTGAAAGCCGCGACAGCCGAGATGATTAGAAATAACCAAAAGGAGATAAGATGTCCGTGTCGAAGATGCAAGCTGACGAGCCTTATGGACCCTAAAGCCGATATGGTGCGGGACCACCTTCTCATGCGTGGTTTCATGGATGGCTATCGGTGGGAAGGCGACGAAGATGATTATGAATTTGTCCATGGGAATTCAACAAGAAGTAAGGAAGGAGGTGATCAGGATGTAGAAGATCTCGGGCATGATCAGGATGTAGAAGATCCCGGAGATGATCATGATCACAATGTAGAAGATGGAGGTCATCATGACGATCATGAAGATGAAGACGATGGACCATCGTCGATGGACTGGGTGCAGGACCCTTATCTTCAAGAGCTGCTTCTCAAGCAGACGAGTAACGCAAGAGCTGCCGCCCGAGAGAAAGCCAAGATGGATCAACTGGAGGTAGACGCGGTTACTCCATTGTATGAAGGATGCAGGCCGGAGGATACCCGCCTGAAAGTAACGCTCATGGCTCTGGAGATGAAGGTAAAGCACAAAATGACCGACATATCCTTCAACGACAACATGTCATTCTGGCACGAACGTCTTCCCAAAGGTAACACATGTCCGACTAGTATCGAGGAGGCCAAGAAAATCGTGTGTCCTCTGGATTTACCGCATGTGAAATATCATGTGTGCTTGAACGATTGCATCATTTATCGGAACGAGCACGCAGAGTGTACCATATGTCCGGAGTGCGGCGTCAGTCGGTACAAGAAGGGGAAGAAAGCTCCTCGGAAGGTGGTGTGGTACTTTCCGATCACTCCTCGTCTGCAGCGGTATTTCGCGGATCCTAAGCAAGCAAAGCTAATGCGCTGGCACGCGGAGATGAGGAAGGGAGAAGATGACGCAGATGATCCGAAGAAAAAGAAAAAGGACAGGATGTTGAGACACCCTTCGGATGCTAGCCAGTGGAATGCGTTGAACCTCGAGTACCCAGAATTTGGGGACGATCCTAGGAACATAAGGCTGGGTGCGAGCACCGATGGAGTCAATCCGTTTGGCAGCCAGAGCAGCACGCATAGCACCTGGCCCGTGTTTGTGTGGATGTACAACCTCCCCCTGGTTGTGCATGAAGAGGAAGTACATTCAAATGAGTATGCTAATTGAAGGGCCGAAACAACCAGGGAACGACATCAATCTGTATATGGGGCTTCTGAAAGAGGAGCTAGCCACGCTATGGGACACGCCTGCCAATACGTGGGACGCCGCCGCGGAAGAATATTTCCCTATGAGAGCCGCACTGCTCACGACGGTGCACGACTTTCTCGGTTACGGATATGTCGCGGGGCAGGTGGTCCACGGATTCAATGCATGCGTAAGGTGCATGGACGACACAACGTACCGCCAGCTAGATAGAGATCCCGGGTCCTCGAAAACGGTGTTCATGGGACATCGAAGGTGGCTTCGCGAGGACGACGCATGGAGGAAACGCAAGGATCTGTTCGATGGTCAAGACGAACCCCGAAGACGGCCACGTACGAGAAGCGGCGAGCAAATAGACGAGCTATTGAAAAATTGGAAAGAGTGCCCACCGCCGGGAAAGAAGCGAAAGGCGCCGGAGCCGCTGCTTAAGGTATGGAAGACGAGGTCTGTTTTCTGGGACTTGCCGTACTGGAAGATCCTCCGTGTGCCTCACAGCCTTGATGTCATGCACATCACGAAGAACGTGTGCGAGAGTCTGCTTGGTACCCTCCTCAACATGCCAGAGAAGACCAAAGATGGGCCGAAAGCAAGGTACGACTTGCAATCAATTGGGATCAGGGAGGAGCTTCACGCGGGACGCCCTAATGATGATGATGATGATGACGATGACGATGATGAGGCGGAGGACACGCAAAGTCGTCGCAAGGGCAAAAATGCCAAAAAGATTGAATATTACTGCCCCCGCGTGCTTCACTCTAAGTCAGAAGGAGATCGAGCAGTTTTTCGACTGTCTCCTAGGAGTAAAACTTCCCTACGGTTACGCGGGGAAGATAAGCAGGTACCTAGACAAAGCGAAGCAGAGGTTCAGCGGGATGAAGTCTCACGACTGTCACGTGCTGATGACGCAGATACTTCCGGTTGCAATCCGTGGGATCATGGACGCGCACGTCCGTGAAACGCTTTTTGGCCTATGCAACTTTTTCGACGTCATCTCTCGGAAGTCTGTTGGCGTGAGGCAACTTAGAAGGCTACAGGAAGAGATCGTGGTGATACTGTGCGAGCTTGAGATGTACTTCCCGCCCGCATTCTTCGACGTTATGGTGCATCTACTGGTACATATCGTGGAGGATATCATCCAACTGGGGCCGACGTTCCTGCACAGCATGATGCCGTTCGAAAGGATGAATGGTGTCATCAAAGGGTACGTTCGCAACAGGGCACGTCCAGACGGAAGCATAGCCAAGGGCTTTCTGACCGAAGAGTGCATCTCCTTCTGCACGAGTTATCTAGAAATCGAGAACCCCGTTGGCCTGCCCGTAAACAGGCATCTCGGGAAGCTCGCTGGATGGGGTCACCGCGACGGTAGCCGCGAAATGCATGTCGACTTCAAGGGTCGAATCGCCGACTTTGAAAGAGCAAACCTAGTCGCGCTACAACACATAGACGTGGTCGATCCTTGGGTGGTAGAGCACAAAACCTTCATCGCAAAGACGTACAGTGATCAGGGCCAACAGAGGATGGACGGAGATATAATCAAAGAGCACAACTCAACCTTCACGCGGTGGTTCAAGGACAAGATGCTGACGTACCCTATAGACGAGGATTCTTCTGCGGAAGAAAAACTCATATTCGCCTTGTCACAGGGCGCCGAACACAACCTGATGACATTTCAGGCGTACGATATCAACGGCTACACATTCTACACCGAGGAAAAGGACATGAAGAGCGATTATCAGAACTCCGGGGTAACGATGGAGTCCTACACCGGTGACGTCAAGCAGAGATACTACGGAAAGATCGAGGAGATCTGGGAGCTGAGCTACGCCGGAGAGAATGTGCCGATGTTCCGTGTCAGGTGGGCCAAGAACGTCATAAAAGAAGACCGGCATTTCACCACCATGGTTATACCCGAAGCCAAATCCAAGACAGCGGGCGCAAAGGTCACCGCGAAAAATGAGCCATGGGTACTAGCTTCCCAAGTGGACCAATGCTTCTTCATTACCGACCCGCAAAAGCCCAGCCGTGTTGTCGTGAGGAGAGGCAAAAGGAGCATCATCGGAATGGATGGAGCCGCCAACGAGCTAGACTTTGACCAGTACGGCGATCCGAAGATGGAAGATGACGACGACGATGATGAAGAACCATACACAACAAGAAGAAGCAGGACCACCCTACCTAAAGGCCGTCCATTCAAGAGAAGAAGTCAAGGAGTTCCGGGGCTAAATTATTCAACCGCGAGAAAGAAGGGCAAGAAGATTGTGAAAAGATAATTATGTATCATTTTCTTGTATGAATAATGGATGTCATATTGTTAATCTACACATTGTACCGATCAAAATAGACATATAATTTATATTTTTGGATATTTTCTAGATTCTATAGTATTTTAAATATTCTACATAATTATAATAATTTATGCCTTTTATTTTGGTGTATTATGCTATTTTGGATGTTTATTATAGTGTTAAATCAATTTAAAAAGAAAAGGAAAAAAATTGGGGCCGCCAGGGTTCGAACCTGGCCGGCAGGGGTTTGGCACAAACCAACCAGGGACAGAGCCAGTGCGGTACTAAGCGGGATATGTCAATCCCCCGCGTTATTCTTTTGACCCAGCATAAAGAGGCAGTGGCGCACCCCTAGAGGTGCGCCATTGCTAAGCCTCATAGTGGCGCACCCCGAGAGGTGCGCTATTGCTAAGGCGTCAGGGACTTAGTGAAATTTCCCCTTTCTTCCCCCGTCCCGACCAGATCCCACCTGCAGCAACCCTTCCCTGAGCGACGCCGCCGTCCCTCGATCTGCCTCGCGCTGCCACCCCTCCCCTGAGCGACGCCACCTCCCACCGGCGGCCGCCACCCCTCCCCTGAGCAACGCCCCCTCCTCGACCCCGGCGGCCAGATCCCCTCGACCTCGATCCCCCTCCTCCCACCGGTGGCCTCTCCCCCTCGATTTACCGCCGGCGACCGCCTCTCCCACCTCGTCTGCGACCTCGTCCTCGACCTCGCCGCGGAGGAGCAGCACCTCGTCTGCGACCTCGTCCCCGACCTCGCCACGGAGGAGCAGCACGCCACGCAAGCGTCCTGGAGCAGCAGCGGGAGAAGCACGCCGCGCCGCCCTCGACCGCTGACGCCACCACCGCATCCTTCCAAGGTAGGTTTCTTACTGCTGCTGCTCCCCCTCCTCTGCTGCTAGGATTTTTTACATGCACCTAGCACCTGCCTTGTGAATCTGTTCTCCTGTGTGTGCACTAGAGCCTGTTTGGCATGAGCTTTACAATCCACGATAGTAGCACTCGTATGCTGTATTGCTGTGTGTTATCAGATTGTTATCGTTTCACAGGTTCTTCACAAGTTTCAAACAATAAATAGAGGCTCAACGAGACAATTTTTTTCTTCATAAAGTATATGTAAATAGTTGCACAGAAGAAAAATCAAAGGTAATGGACATATTGATGCTTATCACCAAACATGATCTAAGCACAAAAAAGAAAAGAACTGCTGCTCCTTAGAGGAGAACCTGTGAAGTGGGTCAATATATTTCAACAGCGTGTTAGGCCTAGATGCTGAGAAGTGGGTTGGCGTGCATGCTAAAACTTAATTTGAGGATATAATTTTCCTTAGAGGAGCAATACTGCTAGCATTACATTAGGATAAGGTGAATATATGACTCTGTTTAAGGTATTTTACATTAATATATCAAGCAGTATTGAGTGATTATTGAACTTGTATTCCACTATAAGAAAATAGGAGGAAAAGGTGAAACCATTCTTGAATGTGGGCATGTTCATATCTAGTTCTGTGGTTCTGTTCATACAAATAGCACACTTGCTTCATTTGGCTGATCAAAGAAATTCATGGTAAATATGTAGTTGGTGTTGTGTCTGTATTTGGCTGCTATAGTATATATCTTGCAAGGTTTTGTTTTGGAATGAACACCGTAAACTGCAGCATGAGGATTTCATCTGTATTCTAGGTACTATGTGCTTGCTAGGTTGCTTGCTTGCTGCTGCTGCTGCTATGTGCTTGCTAGGTTGCTGCTATGTGCTTGCTAGGTTGCTTGCTTGCTGCTGCTGCTATATATGTGCTTGCTTGCTAGGTGCATGTGCTAGGTAACTCTTTTATTTTTAGAGTTCAAAGCTTACTGAATTTTTATTTTGAAAATTTGCAAGGCTTGGAGCAGGAGCAGGACAAGCACGACGCCGTCGCCCTAACGCCGCTGCAGAAGACCGCCGCCGCATCCTCCAAGGTAGCCCTCTAATAAGCTTGCTGCTGTACATTTATTTGCTCTCTAATAAGCTTGATGTTGTACCCTTTATTTGGATAGCCATTTTGTACTAGCTTGGTAGGGAGATGTCTTAAGTGCACAACTTAAGGGCAGATTGAACAACTTCATATTTAAGAACTGCATTTTTGTACTAGCAGTCATCATCAAATGAAATGGTTACTGAATTTTTCAGAGTTGAAAATGCCAGTTGTTGTGAAAGTGATAGCACTGATGTTCTTTTATTTCTGCTATAGTAGTTGCAAGTGTATCTCTTTTATTTCCAGAGTTCAAAGCTTACTGAATTTTTATTTTTATGTTTTGCAAGGCAGAGTTGAGCACCTGACCACCGGCCTCGCATCTTCCTCGTCCTAGAGCAACACGTCAGCTCTCCGTGACTCCCCGCGACTCACGGTGAGCAACACCTTAGGTCTCCTGCTTGCTGGTGCTGGTGTGAGCTGCTGCTGGTGTTGGCTGCTAGCTGCTGCTGGCTGATGCTGCTGGTAGTTGTTGCTGGTGTTAGCTGCTGCTAGCTACTAGCTGTTGCTGCTTGCTGTTGATGCATGCTGCTAGCTGCTAGCTGCTGTTGCTGCTTGCTGTTGATGCATGGTGCTAGTTGCTGCTGCTTGCTTGCTGTTGATGCATGCTGCTGCTTGCTCTGGATCTGCTGCTGCTGCTTGCTTGCTGTTGGTGCTCAGCTGTTGTATATGGTGTCATATTCTTGTACATGTGCCATGGTGCTCAGCTGGTGTATATGAGGAACAATTGTACATGTGCCATGGTGCTCAGCTGGTGTATATGGTGTCATTTTCTTGTGCAGGGATCGACAGAGTTGCCCATTATCGCCGAAATGTTGATTCATTTCCGTTTCGGCGAAAATGGGGCACTCATATGTCCATAAATTAGCATAGGTCATGCCCAATTTTTTCGTGAAATCTTGCGCTAACTTTAGGCATTTTTTCCTACTTAGTTCGAACATGGCCAACAATGAAGAGGCCGGCGGCAGCGGTAGCAAGCCATTCTGGATGCTAACAGTGGCGCACCACTAGTGCGCCACTGATGGCTATATGTGGTGCGCCACTGAATGCCTTTTTCCTAGTAGTGTAACAATGAATGAAATAGTTCAACTTTCGCAATGAACATTAAAGATAAAGCTAAGAATATATGTGTTCATACGAAGCAGCGGAGCGTGTCTCTCTACCAAACAAAGAATGCTAGGATCCTAATTTATTCAAACAGAAACAAAAACAAAAACAAAACAAGCAGACGCTCCAAGTAAAGCACATAAGATGTGACGGAATAAAAATATAGTTTCACTAGAGGTGACCTGATAAGTTGTCGATGAAGAAGGGATGCCTTGGGTATCTCCAAGCTTAGATGCTTGAGTCTTCTTAAAATATGCAGGGATGAACCACGGGGGCATCCCCAAGCTTAGACTTTTCACTCTTCTTGATCATATTGTATCATCCTCCTCTCTTGACCCTTGAAAACTTCCTCCACTCCAAACTCAAAACAAACTCATTAGAGGGTCAGTGCATAATTCATATATTCAGAGGTGACATAATCATTCTTAACACTTCTGGACATTGCACAAAGCTACTGAAAGTTAATGGAACAAAGAAATCCATCAAACATAGCAAAACAGGCAATGCGAAATAAAAGGCAGAATCTGTCAAAACAGAGCCGTAAAGACGAATTTTTAGTGGCACCTAACTTGCTCAGATGAAAATGCCCAAATTGAATGAAAGTTGCGTACATATCTGAGGATCACGCACGTAAATTGGCAGATTTTTATAAATTTTCTACAGCAGGGGCGGCTCATTTCGTGACAGCAAGAAATCTGTTCCTGCGCAGCAATCCAAATCTAGTATTGACTTTACTATCAAAGACTTTACTTGGCACAATGATGCGTGTAGTTGACACGTCCGTTGGGAACCCCAAGAGGAAGGTGTGATGCGCACAGTATCAAAGACCGCTATCCAGCATGCATCTATGCCTAAAAAGTCCACCTTCAGGTTATCATCCGAACCCCTTCCAGTATTAAGTTGTAAACAACAGACAATTGCATTAAGTATGGTGCGTAATGTAATCAATAACTACATCCTTGGACATAGCATCAATGTTTTATCCCTAGTGGCAACAGCACATCCACAACCTTAGAACTTTCTGTCACTGTCCCACATTTAATGGAGGCATGAACCCACTATCGAGCATAAATACTCCCTCTTGGAGTTAAGAGCAAAAACTTGGCCAGAGCCTCTACTAATAACGGAGAGCATGCAAGATCATAAACAACACATAGGTAATAGATTGATAATCAACATAACATAGTATTCTCTATCCATCGGATCCCGACAAACACAACATATAGTATTACAGATAGATGATCTTGATCATGTTAGGCAGCTCACAAGATCCGACAATGAAGCACAATGAGGAGAAGACAACCATCTAGCTTCAATTCCACCAAGGTCAAGTGAAACTTCAGTTACTGTGACTGTTTTACTTTAAAGCGCGAAAATTCCCCAGATTTTCTATGCATGAATGCAATGCACACATCAGTTTCCTCTATTTTTGTAACCCCAAATACTGGAATATTACACGTGGTGTCTTCAGGCGGTGAGTAACGGTGTCGGGCGGGTCTAGCGGCCCTACCGGATGAGGCGTCGAGATGCAGAGGGCACGTCGTGGAGGTTGGGGTGGCACGTCCTGGCCAGCGATGACTGCCATGTTCCTTGGTTCAGTGGCGGTACATGTTGATGTGGGCCCAAACTGGGCCTAGTGGGCATGGCCGTCCCACAATGGTGACCACGTTCGTCTGGTGCGATGCGGCTGGATCCATGGGCAGCTGCCTGGCAGACTGGCACACACATGTCTCGTCGGTCTCCTCTTTGGCCCATCACTTCGTCGTCTCCTTGGCTGCCGGTTAGTGGCGTGGGGGCTACTGGCGAGGCTTTTGAATAAATGTGGGCGTCTTAGGATTTCTCATGTGTGAAGATAAAGAGCTCCCAAGGCCAGTCTTTCTTGATTTAGCCAGAGTGTTGAGTTTTGGAAGGCTCTGCTGTCGAACTCCCATGTGCGCCTTATGCATGTTGTTTGCTGGATCGCCAATATTAGGTCGTGTGCTTTCACGCTTTAATTCCGACTGTTTGGTTTTGGAGGAAGCGACGTGAAGCTCTACTTTTTTATGCCATCAGACAACATTTGGGTCCATGATAGTTAGAGGCAGAAAAATATCATGGATATTGCCATCAAACATATCATATATTTAAATTTGGATTCAAGGTTTTAAGTTTTAGAGGTAGTATGGATGAAAGAGAATCTAATTCATAAAAAACTATACAAAAGAAGGAGAGAGAGTGGGCCCGTGCATGGAACATCCCGTGCACGGGAGAAGCATTTCTCAATAACAAAGATCTGTTTCCTATTCCATAGAAATTTTCTATTTCAGGAGATAATTTAAAATTGAGATAGAAAATTTACAATTTTCTTAGGTTTTGTTGGTTCCTATGATATATTTTCGTTCATGCGCGCAACATTTTCTCGTTCGTTTCCTTTAAATATTATTTGACTACTACAACTTTTGTTTTACAAATTAATCTTTTATAGGCCCTGCTTTATGGAAAGAAAAATATTTACCTTACAGGATAAAGCACTTAAGCTCTCTTTCCGACACGATGGACAATAATTGGATTTCATGTTAAAATAGCATGCTGGTCATGGATATGGAGGGTCGTGTGGGACATCAAAGGCTTAGGTGCTTCTAACTTTCTCCTCCAATCTCGACCACCTCATCTGCGTTATCTGCTGTGACGAAATCCTCCCAGTGGTCAATGTGCCCACCGGGAAGGTGCTCATGGAACCAGCCGGGAACAACAGTATGTCAGCAGGCTGGGACGTGCCACTGTATCCAGCACATACAAGGCGGTACGCATTGTCGAACCCCATCGATCATACTGTGAAAAATCACCACAGACCTATGAGGTTCCCAATTTAAGAGGACACGTCGCTAACTGGAGGAGGGCGCAACCACCTCCAACCTCTGTCCGCTTGCTCGATTTTGCTGTCAATTTGGCTGGTGCAACGGTCGAAGGTGCTGTAAATTTCCTCTCCAGTTGTAGGTTGCTCGCAAGGGAGGATAGTGTGCTCTACTTTAACCTTGAGAGCCCGAACCGAGTTGTGTAGCCATCAACGAGCACTTCTCAATACTGATGAACATACGTGTTTAGTTAGAAGAATTCCCGTGTAATTTACTCTTTTTCTATAATACAGTGTCAGAGGATGGAGAATTTTAGAACAACTTACGAGAATTTTCCGGCAGCGTGGACAGGAGGGCATCGATCGGAGTCTAGCATCCATAGGCAGGACATTAACGCTGCAGGAAGCCGGCAGCGAAGACTATTAGGACACTCTGGAAATTTCCCGTTAATTACTATACTGGCACGTAGTACTGTTTGAGAGTCCAGCAGGGCGCCCGCAAGTACCCGTTATGTGATGCAAATTAATTAAACATCAGAATTTTGTGAGGAGAGGATAAATCTAAATTTTCGATTAGAATTATAGACCGGAGGGAGTTGAAAGAAAACCTTTTTTACCGTGTGAAACCATGAGTGCGTGTAACATCCTGTACTGTGATGTGTGACGACTTTTACCGTTGGAGTCGTCGAGACTTGCGAATCGACCGGCAAGACGTTCTTCGCCTAGTACTGAACTTACCGTCTATACATAGACTGCTGAGGTTATTTCCAAGGCAACCCAAATTACCTGCTCAAGCCTGGCACACCTTACACAGTTCGTCCCACGTACGATATCAGTTGATTAAGGAAGTGGAGATCATGAAGCGATCTTCCTCTCTCGCATGCACAGTGACGATCCTGGCTCTCATATGTTGCACCCTGCCATGCTATGCCCTCCAAGGTACGGGAATAGTTAATGGAGTATATTGTAGTACATGTAAAAAGATTACTACATAGACAATAAGTTCTAGCTAGGCCCAGCTTCATGCAAGTCTCTTTGGTACTCAATTTACCATGTCATGTGCATGCATGCAGTTCATATGGACGGGGACCATACGGGAAATGGCCCTGCAACGCCGTGGTCCCCGCCGGCGCCACACGGACACGGGTACCACCGCAGGTACGGGGACCGAGTTCCAGTGGATCCTCAATCGCCGACGGCCATCCAGGGGCAACCTTAACACTGTGCCACCGGGCCCCGTTGTGACAAACACCCCTATCAATTATTGTATTATTAGTATACTGCAAGAGTGTTGGAACGTTTATCATTTCAGCCGAATCTGATTTGCACCAGGTTAGGGGTGCTTAATTATGTTCCGATTAATATAAGGGTGCTATTACGCACGTTGCATTGATAAATAAAGCACTATCTTTAGTGTAGAAGAGATATTGGAGATTGCACAGCATCAATAGGGCCGGCTGCTCAAATATATATAGGCGGACACATGTACAATTACAGGTACAACCCTGAGAAAACACGGGGACATATACCTATACAATATGTTACTCAACACCCCCCCCCCCCCGCAGTCGAAGGGTCGGCACCGACACATAGACTGGAGCGAAACTCAGGAAAAGTCGTGGATGGCAATCCCTTCGTCATGATATCGGCAAACTGCTGAGACGTCGGTACGTGAAGAACTCGAACGCGACCGAGGGCAACTTGCTCACGAACAAAGTGGATGTCCAACTCGATGTGCTTGGTGCGCTGATGATGAACGGGGTTGGCGGAGAGGTAGACAGCCGACACGTTGTCGCAGAAGACCACCGTAGCCTTGTCAACAGGACAAGAGAGCTCGGACAGAAGCTGGCGAAGCCACGTGCACTCGGCCACCGCGTTGGCCACGGTGGGCTGCCTCTTGGAGGACCAAGAGACGTGCGACGAGCAAAGGTAGACGCAGTAGCCGCTGGTGGAGCGCCGCGTGTCCGGGCATCCCACCCAGTCCGCGTCCGAGTAGGCGACGAGGTCGGTCGACGCCGAGGGGGAAGCATGCAACGACAAGCCGTAGCCCATGGTACCACAGACGTAGCGTAGAATCCGCTTCACCGCGGCCCAATGAGTTTCCCGAGGAGCATGCATGTGCAAGCACACCTGCTGCACAGCGTACTGGAGCTCCGGTCGCGTCAACGTCAAGTACTGGAGAGCACCGACGATGGAGCGGTAGAACGGCGCGTCGGACGCCAGCGACCCATCACTGGCGGAGAGCTTGGCTTTCGTGTCGACAGGAGTAGGCGCAGGGTTGCAGTTAAGCATCCCGGCACGCTCGAGAAGCTCGTGGGCGTACTTCCGCTGATGAAGGAAGAACCCGTCCGCACGCCGGACAACCTCGATGCCGAGGAAGTAGTGGAGCGGGCCAAGGTCCTTCAACGCGAACTCGGCGCGAAGACTGTCGGTGAGCTGTCGAAGAAGACCAGCGGTGGAGGCCGTCAGGATGATGACGTCGATGTAGAGCAGCAGGTATGTGATGCGCATGATCGACGTCCGTTGGGAACAAGAGGAAGGTGTGATGTGCACAGCCAAGTTTTCCTAAGAAACCAAGGTTATCGAACCTAGGAGTCAAGGAACACGTGAAGGTTGTTGGTGGTGGAGTGTAGTGCGCAACACCAGGGATTCCGGCGCCAACGTGTAACCTGCACAACACAATCAAAGTACTTTGCCCCAACGTAACAGTGAGGTTGTCAATCTCACCGGCTTGCTGTAAACAAAGGATTAGATGTATAGTGTGGATGATGATGATTGTTTGCGAAGAACAGTAAAGAACAATTGCAGTAGATTGTATTTCAGATGTAAAGAATTGGACCGGGGTCCACAGTTCACTAGTGGTGTCTCTCCCATAAGATAAACAGATGTTGGGTGAACAAATTACAGTTGGGCAATTGACAAATAAAGAAGGCATAACAATGCACATACATATATCATGATGAGTACTATGAGATTTAATCGGGCATTACGACAAAGTACATAGACCGCTATCCAGCATGCATCTATGCCTAAAAAGTCCACCTTCAGTTATCATCCGAACCCCTTCCAGTATTAAGTTGCAAACAACAGACAATTGCATTAAGTATGGTGCGTAATGTAATCAACATAAATATCCTTAGACAAAGCATCGATGTTTTATCCCTAGTGGCAACAGCACATCCACAACCTTAGAACTTTATGTCATTGTCCCAGATTTAATGGAGGCATGAACCCACTATCGAGCATAAATACTCCCTCTTGGAGTCACAAGTATCAACTTGGCCAGAGCCTCTACTAGCAACGGAGAGCATGCAAGAACATAAACAACATATATGATAGATTGATAATCAACTTGACATAGTATTCAATATTCATCGGATCCCAACAAACACAACATGTAGCATTACAAATAGATGATCTTGATCATGATAGGCAGCTCACAAGATCTAACATGATAGCACAATGAGGAGAAGACAACCATCTAGCTACTGCTATGGATCCATAGTCCAGGGGTGGACTACTCACACATCGATCCGGAGGCGATCATGGCGATGAATAGCCCTCTCGGGAGATGATTCCCTCTCCGGCAGGTGCCGAGGCGATCTCCTGAATCCCCCGAGATGGGATTGGCGGCGGCGGCGTCGGAAGGTTTTCCGTATCGTGGCTCTGTACTGGGGTTTCGCGACGAAGGCTTTAAGTAGGCGGAAGGTAGGTCAGGAGGCGTCACGGGGGGCCCACACACTAGGGCCGCGCGGCCAGGACCTGGGCCGCGCCCTGGTGTGTCGCCACCTCGTGGCCCCACTTCGTATCTCCCCGGTCTTCTGGAAGCTTCGTGGAAAAATAAGCCCCTAGGCGTTGATTTCGTCCAATTCCGAGAATATTTCCTTACTAGGATTTCTGAAACCAAAAACAACAAAACAACTGGCTCTTCGGCATCTCGTCAATAGGTTAGTGTCGGAAAATGCATAATAATGACATATAATGTGTATAAAGCATGTGAGTATCATCATAAAAGTAGCATGGAACATAAGAAATTATAGATACGTTTGGGACGTATCAAGCATCCCCAAGCTTAGTTCCTACTCGCCCTCGAGTAGGTAAACGATAACAAAGATAATTTATGAAGTGACATGCTATCATAATCTTGATCATACTATTGTAAGCATATGAGATGAATGCAGCGATTCGAAGCAATGGTGAAGATAATTAGTAAACAAATGAATCATATAGCAAAGACTTTTCATGAATAATACTTTCAAGACAAGCATCAATATGACTTGCATAAGAGTTACTCATAAAGCAATAAATTCAAAGTAGAAAGCTTTGAAGCAACACAAAGGAAGATATAAGTTTCAGCAGTTGCTTTCAACTTCAACATATTTATCTCATGGATAATTATCAACACAAAGTAATATAACAAGTGCAATAGGTAAACATGTAAGAATCAATGCACACAGTTGATACAAGTGTTTGCTTCTAAGATAGAAAGAAGTAGGTAAACTGACTCAACAATAAAGTAGAAGATTGGCCCTTCACAGAGGGAAGCATGGATTACTATTTTTCTGCTAGAGCTTTTCATTTTGAAAACATAGAAACAATTTTGTCAACGGTAGTAATAAATCATATGTGTTATCTATAAGACATCTTATAAGTTGCAAGCCTCATGCATAGTGTACCAATAGTGCTCGCACCTTGTCCTAATTAGCTTGGATTAACATGGATTATCATTGCATAGCATATGTTTCAACCAAGTGTCACAAAGGGGTACCTCTATGCCTGTACAAAGGTCTAAGGAGAAAGCTCGCATTGGATTTCTCGCTTTTGATTATTCTCAACTTAGACATCCATACGGGACAACATAGACAACAGATAATGGACTCCTCTTTAATGCATAAGCATTCAACAACATATAATATTCTCATAAGAGATTGAGGATTAATTGTCCAAACTGAAACTTCCACCATGAATCATGGCTTTAGTTAGCGGCCCAATGTTCTTCTCTAACAATATGCATACTCAAACCATTTGATCATGAAAATCGCCCTTACTTCAGACAAGACGAACATGCATAGCAACTCACATGATATTCAACAAAGGTGTAAAAGTTGATGGCGTCCCCAGAAACATGGTTACCGCTCAACAAGCAACTTATTAAGAAATAAGACACATATGTACATATTCTTCACCACAATAGTTTTTAAGGCTATTTTCCCATGAGCTATATGTTGCAAAGGCAAAGAATAGAATTTTTGAAAGGTAGCACTCAAGTAATGTACTTTGGAATGGCAGAAAAATACCATGTAGTAGGTAGGTATGGTGGACAAATGGCATAGTTTTTGGCTCAAGGATTTGGATGCACGAGAAGAATTCCTCTCAATACAAGGCTAGGCTAACAAGGTTGTTTGAAGCAAACTCAAGTATAAAAGGTGCAGCAAAGCTCACATATGAACATATTGTAAGTATTATAAGACTTTACATTGTCTCCTTGTTGTTCAAACACCTTAACCAGAAAATATCTAGACTCTAGAGAAACCAATCATGCAAACCAGATTTTAACAAGCTCTATGTAGTTCTTCATTAATGGGTACAAGGTACATGATGCAAGATCTTAAACATGATATATATGAGCACAACAATTGCCAAGTATCACATTATTCAAGACATTATACCATTTACCACATGCGGCATTTTCCGTTTCCAACCATATAACACTACTGCCGGCGCCACTACTACTTAGCAGTGGCGCACCACAAAACGGTGGGCCACTGTTACAAAAGTAGTAGTGGCGCACCTTGATAGTGGTGCGCCATAAGTAAGTGGTGACAGGAGGCCAGCTCCTCCCCCAACCTAGTAGTGGCGCACGTCGGGGTGCGCCACTGCTACATTCCTTACCTATGGCGCACGTTGGTGAGGTGCGCCACTGCTAGGAGGTGTCCAGAGCCCGTTTAGAGATGATAGGCTTAGCAATGGCGCACTTCGTCGGTGCGCCACTGCTACATAGGTTACCTATGGCGCATGTCAGCTGGTGCGCCACTGCTAGGGGGTGGCCAGAGCCCATTTAGAGATGAGAGGCTTAGCAGTGGCGCACCACTTAGCAGTGCGCCATTGCTATGTCACCCTAGCAGTGGCGCACTGCTAGGTGGTGCGCCACTGCTAACCTGGGACCATTTCCTGCTTTTAACCCTCCACTCACATGTGCCACCCACTTTCCCCAAACACTCTTCCACCACCACCTCCCACCAAATCTGGATCTGGTCGTGTTGCCCCTCCTTCCCACCTCATTTTCACCTCTTCATTCACCAAAATTAAGTTGGTAAACTTAATTTTCTTCATAGGTAAGTAATGGTGAAGCTTTCTTAGCTCAATACCCTACTCAATCTCAACTTTTTACCTCATCCAACACTCTAGGTCTCGCCGTATCGGTAACTTTGTTGGTTTTATGCTTTGTGTGTGACCGGTTCCGATCGTCTTGCACACACGTCACGTACACGTGTGTGTGCACATATGTTATGTGCGAAGCTCGATGATCATGTGTTGTGCGCATGCGCGAAAAGCGTCACGTGCATGTGTGTTGTATGCGAAGCCTCCGGATCCACATGTGTTGTATATGCGAAGCCTCCACACATGTGTTGCATGTGTTTTTGTTTGCAGGGATTTGAAATGCGATGGAGTTGCCAATATTTTGCCGAAACATTGATTCATTTCCGTTTCGGCGAATGTTGGGCATACTACGCATATACATGTCCTATTTTTAGGGAAGGTCATGCCAAAATTTTCTTTTGGTATGCTAAGATATCCATTTTCTCTATATCCGCAGGCGACCATGGTCCGCATGATGAGCGAAGGCGTTGTGGCTAGGTTTTTGAAAGCCGCGACAGCCGAGATGATTAGAAATAACCAAAAGGAGATAAGATGTCCGTGTCGAAGATGCAAGCTGACGAGCCTTATGGACCCTAAAGCCGATATGGTGCGGGACCACCTTCTCATGCGTGGTTTCATGGATGGCTATCGGTGGGAAGGCGACGAAGATGATTATGAATTTGTCCATGGGAATTCAACAAGAAGTAAGGAAGGAGGTGATCAGGATGTAGAAGATCTCGGGCATGATCAGGATGTAGAAGATCCCGGAGATGATCATGATCACAATGTAGGAGATGGAGGTCATCATGACGATCATGAAGATGAAGACGATGGACCATCGTCGATGGACTGGGTGCAGGACCCTTATCTTCAAGAGCTGCTTCTCAAGCAGACGAGTAACGCAAGAGCTGCCGCCCGAGAGAAAGCCAAGATGGATCAACTGGAGGTAGACGCGGTTACTCCATTGTATGAAGGATGCAGGCCGGAGGATACCCGCCTGAAAGTAACGCTCATGGCTCTGGAGATGAAGGTAAAGCACAAAATGACCGACACATCCTTCAACGACAACATGTCATTCTGGCACGAACGTCTTCCCAAAGGTAACACATGTCCGACTAGTATCGAGGAGGCCAAGAAAATCGTGTGTCCTCTGGATTTACCGCATGTGAAATATCATGTGTGCTTGAACGATTGCATCATTTATCGGAACGAGCACGCAGAGTGTACCATATGTCCGGAGTGCGGCGTCAGTCGGTACAAGAAGGGGAAGAAAGCTCCTCGGAAGGTGGTGTGGTACTTTCCGATCACTCCTCGTCTGCAGCGGTATTTCGCGGATCCTAAGCAAGCAAAGCTAATGCGCTGGCACGCGGAGATGAGGAAGGGAGAAGATGACGCAGATGATCCGAAGAAAAAGAAAAAGGACAGGATGTTGAGACACCCTTCGGATGCTAGCCAGTGGAATGCGTTGAACCTCGAGTACCCAGAATTTGGGGACGATCCTAGGAACATAAGGCTGGGTGCGAGCACCGATGGAGTCAATCCGTTTGGCAGCCAGAGCAGCACGCATAGCACCTGGCCCGTGTTTGTGTGGATGTACAACCTCCCCCTGGTTGTGCATGAAGAGGAAGTACATTCAAATGAGTATGCTAATTGAAGGGCCGAAACAACCAGGGAACGACATCAATCTGTATATGGGGTTTCTGAAAGAGGAGCTAGCCACGCTATGGGACACGCCTGCCAATACGTGGGACGCCGCCACGGAAGAATATTGCCCTATGAGAGCCGCACTGCTCACGACGGTGCACGACTTTCTCGGTTACGGATATGTCGCGGGGCAGGTGGTCCACGGATTCAATGCATGCGTAAGGTGCATGGACGACACAACGTACCGCCAGCTAGATAGAGATCCCGGGTCCTCGAAAACGGTGTTCATGGGACATCGAAGGTGGCTTCGCGAGGACGACGCATGGAGGAAACGCAAGGATCTGTTCGATGGTCAAGACGAACCCCGAAGACGGCCACGTACGAGAAGCGGCGAGCAAATAGACGAGCTATTGAAAAATTGGAAAGAGTGCCCACCGCCGGGAAAGAAGCGAAAGGCGCCGGAGCCGCTGCTTAAGGTATGGAAGACGAGGTCTGTTTTTTGGGACTTGCCGTACTGGAAGATCCTCCGTGTGCCTCACAGCCTTGATGTCATGCACATCACGAAGAACGTGTGCGAGAGTCTGCTTGGTACCCTCCTCAACATGCCAGAGAAGACCAAAGATGGGCCGAAAGCAAGGTACGACTTGCAATCAATTGGGATCAGGGAGGAGCTTCACGCGGGACGCCCTAATGATGATGATGATGATGACGATGACGATGATGAGGCGGAGGACACGCAAAGTCGTCGCAAGGGCAAAAATGCCAAAAAGATTGAATATTACTGCCCCCGCGTGCTTCACTCTAAGTCAGAAGGAGATCGAGCAATTTTTCGACTGTCTCCTAGGAGTAAAACTTCCTTACGGTTACGCGGGGAAGATAAGCAGGTACCTAGACAAAGCGAAGCAGAGGTTCAGCGGGATGAAGTCTCACGACTGTCACGTGCTGATGACGCAGATACTTCCGGTTGCAATCCGTGGGATCATGGACGCGCACGTCCGTGAAACGCTTTTTGGCCTATGCAACTTTTTCGACGTCATCTCTCGGAAGTCTGTTGGCGTGAGGCAACTTAGAAGGCTACAGGAAGAGATCGTGGTGATACTGTGCGAGCTTGAGATGTACTTCCCGCCCGCATTCTTCGACGTTATGGTGCATCTACTGGTACATATCGTGGAGGATATCATCCAACTGGGGCCGACGTTCCTGCACAGCATGATGCCGTTCGAAAGGATGAATGGTGTCATCAAAGGGTACGTTCGCAACAGGGCACGTCCAGACGGAAGCATAGCCAAGGGCTTTCTGACCGAAGAGTGCATCTCCTTCTGCACGAGTTATCTAGAAATCGAGAACCCCGTTGGCCTGCCCGTAAACAGGCATCTCGGGAAGCTCGCTGGATGGGGTCACCGCGACGGTAGCCGCGAAATGCATGTCGACTTCAAGGGTCGAATCGCCGACTTTGAAAGAGCAAACCTAGTCGCGCTACAACACATAGACGTGGTCGATCCTTGGGTGGTAGAGCACAAAACCTTCATCGCAAAGACGTACAGTGATCAGGGCCAACAGAGGACGGACGGAGATATAATCAAAGAGCACAACTCAACCTTCACGCGGTGGTTCAAGGACAAGATGCTGACGTACCCTATAGACGAGGATTCTTCTGCGGAAGAAAAACTCATATTCGCCTTGTCACAGGGCGCCGAACACAACCTGATGACATTTCAGGCGTACGATATCAACGGCTACACATTCTACACCGAGGAAAAGGACATGAAGAGCGATTATCAGAACTCCGGGGTAACGATGGAGTCCTACACCGGTGACGTCAAGCAGAGATACTACGGAAAGATCGAGGAGATCTGGGAGCTGAGCTACGCCGGAGAGAATGTGCCGATGTTCCGTGTCAGGTGGGCCAAGAACGTCATAAAAGAAGACCGGCATTTCACCACCATGGTTATACCCGAAGCCAAATCCAAGACAGCGGGCGCAAAGGTCACCGCGAAATATGAGCCATGGGTACTAGCTTCCCAAGTGGACCAATGCTTCTTCATTACCGACCCGCAAAAGCCCAGCCGTGTTGTCGTGAGGAGAGGCAAAAGGAGCATCATCGGAATGGATGGAGCCGCCAACGAGCTAGACTTTGACCAGTACGGCGATCCGAAGATGGAAGATGACGACGACGATGATGAAGAACCATACACAACAAGAAGAAGCAGGACCACCCTACCTAAAGGCCGTCCATTCAAGAGAAGAAGTCAAGGAGTTCCGGGGCTAAATTATTCAACCGCGAGAAAGAAGGGCAAGAAGATTGTGAAAAGATAATTATGTATCATTTTCTTGTATGAATAATGGATGTCATATTGTTAATCTACACATTGTACCGATCAAAATAGACATATAATTTATATTTTTGGATATTTTCTAGATTCTATAGTATTTTAAATATTCTACATAATTATAATAATTTATGCCTTTTATTTTGGTGTATTATGCTATTTTGGATGTTTATTATAGTGTTAAATCAATTTAAAAAGAAAAGGAAAAAAATTGGGGCCGCCAGGGTTCGAACCTGGCCGGCAGGGGTTTGGCACAAACCAACCAGGGACAGAGCCAGTGCGGTACTAAGCGGGATATGTCAATCCCCCCCGCGTTATTCTTTTGACCCAGACATAAAGAGGCAGTGGCGCACCCCTAGAGGTGCGCCATTGCTAAGCCTCATAGTGGCGCACCCCGAGAGGTGCGCTATTGCTAAGGCGTCAGGGGACTTAGAAATTTCCCCTTCTTCCCCGTCCCGACCAGATCCCACCTGTGCCCTTCCCTCTCCTCCGCCGCCGTCCCTCGATCTGCCTCGCGCTGCCACCCCTCCCCTGAGCGACGCCACCTCCCACCGGCGGCCGCCACCCCTCCCCTGAGCAACGCCCCCTCCTCGACCCCGGCGGCCAGATCCCCTCGACCTCGATCCCCCTCCTCCCACCGGTGGCCTCTCCCCCTCGATTTACCGCCGGCGACCGCCTCTCCCACCTCGTCTGCGACCTCGTCCTCGACCTCGCCGCGGAGGAGCAGCACCTCGTCTGCGACCTCGTCCCCGACCTCGCCACGGAGGAGCAGCACGCCACGCAAGCGTCCTGGAGCAGCAGCGGGAGAAGCACGCCGCGCCGCCCTCGACCGCTGACGCCACCACCGCATCCTTCCAAGGTAGGTTTCTTACTGCTGCTGCTCCCCCTCCTCTGCTGCTAGGATTTTTTACATGCACCTAGCACCTGCCTTGTGAATCTGTTCTCCTGTGTGTGCACTAGAGCCTGTTTGGCATGAGCTTTACAATCCACGATAGTAGCACTCGTATGCTGTATTGCTGTGTGTTATCAGATTGTTATCGTTTCACAGGTTCTTCACAAGTTTCAAACAATAAATAGAGGCTCAACGAGACAATTTTTTCTTCATAAAGTATATGTAAATAGTTGCACAGAAGAAAAATCAAAGGTAATGGACATATTGATGCTTATCACCAAACATGATCTAAGCACAAAAAAGAAAAGAACTGCTGCTCCTTAGAGGAGAACCTGTGAAGTGGGTCAATATATTTCAACAGCGTGTTAGGCCTAGATGCTGAGAAGTGGGTTGGCGTGCATGCTAAAACTTAATTTGAGGATATAATTTTCCTTAGAGGAGCAATACTGCTAGCATTACATTAGGATAAGGTGAATATATGACTCTGTTTAAGGTATTTTACATTAATATATCAAGCAGTATTGAGTGATTATTGAACTTGTATTCCACTATAAGAAAATAGGAGGAAAAGGTGAAACCATTCTTGAATGTGGGCATGTTCATATCTAGTTCTGTGGTTCTGTTCATACAAATAGCACACTTGCTTCATTTGGCTGATCAAAGAAATTCATGGTAAATATGTAGTTGGTGTTGTGTCTGTATTTGGCTGCTATAGTATATATCTTGCAAGGTTTTGTTTTGGAATGAACACCGTAAACTGCAGCATGAGGATTTCATCTGTATTCTAGGTACTATGTGCTTGCTAGGTTGCTTGCTTGCTGCTGCTGCTGCTATGTGCTTGCTAGGTTGCTGCTATGTGCTTGCTAGGTTGCTTGCTTGCTGCTGCTGCTATATATGTGCTTGCTTGCTAGGTGCATGTGCTAGGTAACTCTTTTATTTTTAGAGTTCAAAGCTTACTGAATTTTTATTTTGAAAATTTGCAAGGCTTGGAGCAGGAGCAGGACAAGCACGACGCCGTCGCCCTCGACTGCTAACGCCGCTGCAGAAGACCACCGCCGCATCCTCCAAGGTAGCCGTCTAATAAGCTTGCTGCTGTACATTTATTTGCTCTCTAATAAGCTTGATGTTGTACCCTTTATTTGGATAGCCATTTTGTACTAGCTTGGTAGGGAGATGTCTTAAGTGCACAACTTAAGGGCAGATTGAACAACTTCATATTTAAGAACTGCATTTTTGTACTAGCAGTCATCATCAAATGAAATGGTTACTGAATTTTTCAGAGTTGAAAATGCCAGTTGTTGTGAAAGTGATAGCACTGATGTTCTTTTATTTCTGCTATAGTAGTTGCAAGTGTATCTCTTTTATTTCCAGAGTTCAAAGCTTACTGAATTTTTATTTTTATGTTTTGCAAGGCAGAGTTGAGCACCTGACCACCGGCCTCGCATCTTCCTCGTCCTAGAGCAACACGTCAGCTCTCCGTGACTCCCCGCGACTCACGGTGAGCAACACCTTAGGTCTCCTGCTTGCTGGTGCTGGTGTGAGCTGCTGCTGTGTTGGCTGCTAGCTGCTGCTGGCTGATGGCTGGTAGTTGCTGGTGTTAGCTGCTGCTAGCTACTAGCTGTTGCTGCTTGCTGTTGATGCATGCTGCTAGCTGCTAGCTGCTGTTGCTGCTTGCTGTTGATGCATGGTGCTAGCTTGCTGCTGCTTGCTTGCTGTTGATGCATGCTGCTGCTTGCTGGATCTGCTGCTGCTGCTTGCTTGCTGTTGGTGCTCAGCTGGTGTATATGGTGTCATATTCTTGTACATGTGCCATGGTGCTCAGCTGGTGTATATGAGGAACAATTGTACATGTGCCATGGTGCTCAGCTGGTGTATATGGTGTCATTTTCTTGTGCAGGGATCGACAGAGTTGCCCATTATCGCCGAAATGTTGATTCATTTCCGTTTCGGCGAAAATGGGGCACTCATATGTCCATAAATTAGCATAGGTCATGCCCAATTTTTTCGTGAAATCTTGCGCTAACTTTAGGCATTTTTTCCTACTTAGTTCGAACATGGCCAACAATGAAGAGGCCGGCGGCAGCGGTAGCAAGCCATTCTGGATGCTAACAGTGGCGCACCACTAGTGCGCCACTGATGGCTATATGTGGTGCGCCACTGAATGCCTTTTTCCTAGTAGTGTAACAATGAATGAAATAGTTCAACTTTCGCAATGAACATTAAAGATAAAGCTAAGAATATATGTGTTCATACGAAGCAGCGGAGCGTGTCTCTCTACCAAACAAAGAATGCTAGGATCCTAATTTATTCAAACAAAAACAAAAACAAAAACAAAACAAGCAGACGCTCCAAGTAAAGCACATAAGATGTGACGGAATAAAAATATAGTTTCACTAGAGGTGACCTGATAAGTTGTCGATGAAGAAGGGATGCCTTGGGTATCTCCAAGCTTAGATGCTTGAGTCTTCTTAAAATATGCAGGGATGAACCACGGGGCATCCCCAAGCTTAGACTTTTCACTCTTCTTGATCATATTGTATCATCCTCCTCTCTTGACCCTTGAAAACTTCCTCCACTCCAAACTCAAAACAAACTCATTAGAGGGTCAGTGCATAATTCATATATTTAGAGGTGACATAATCATTCTTAACACTTCTGGACATTGCACAAAGCTACTGAAAGTTAATGGAACAAAGAAATCCATCAAACATAGCAAAACAGGCAATGCGAAATAAAAGGCAGAATCTGTCAAAACAGAGCAGTCCGTAAAGACGAATTTTTAGTGGCACCTAACTTGCTCAGATGAAAATGCCCAAATTGAATGAAAGTTGCGTACATATCTGAGGATCACGCACGTAAATTGGCAGATTTTTATAAATTTTCTACAGCAGGGCGGCTCAATTTCGTGACAGCAAGAAATCTGTTCCTGCGCAGCAATCCAAATCTAGTATTGACTTTACTATCAAAGACTTTACTTGGCACAATGATGCGTGTAGTTGACACGTCCGTTGGGAACCCCAAGAGGAAGGTGTGATGCGCACAGTATCAAAGACCGCTATCCAGCATGCATCTATGCCTAAAAAGTCCACCTTCAGGTTATCATCCGAACCCCTTCCAGTATTAAGTTGTAAACAACAGACAATTGCATTAAGTATGGTGCGTAATGTAATCAATAACTACATCCTTGGACATAGCATCAATGTTTTATCCCTAGTGGCAACAGCACATCCACAACCTTAGAACTTTCTGTCACTGTCCCAGATTTAATGGAGGCATGAACCCACTATCGAGCATAAATACTCCCTCTTGGAGTTAAGAGCAAAAACTTGGCCAGAGCCTCTACTAATAACGGAGAGCATGCAAGATCATAAACAACACATAGGTAATAGATTGATAATCAACATAACATAGTATTCTCTATCCATCGGATCCCGACAAACACAACATATAGTATTACAGATAGATGATCTTGATCATGTTAGGCAGCTCACAAGATCCGACAATGAAGCACAATGAGGAGAAGACAACCATCTAGCTTCAATTCCACCAAGGTCAAGTGAAACTTCAGTTACTGTGACTGTTTTACTTTAAAGCGCGAAAATTCCCAGATTTTCTATGCATGAATGCAATGCACACATCAGTTTCCTCTATTTTTGTAACCCCAAATACTGGAATATTACACGTGGTGTCTTCAGGCGGTGAGTAACGGTGTCGGGCGGGTCTAGCGGCCCTACCGGATGAGGCGTCGAGATGCAGAGGGCACGTCGTGGAGGTTGGGGTGGCACGTCCTGGCCAGCGATGACTGCCATGTTCCTTGGTTCAGTGGCGGTACATGTTGATGTGGGCCCAAACTGGGCCTAGTGGGCATGGCCGTCCCACAATGGTGACCACGTTCGTCTGGTGCGATGCGGCTGGATCCATGGGCAGCTGCCTGGCAGACTGGCACACACATGTCTCGTCGGTCTCCTCTTTGGCCCATCACTTCGTCGTCTCCTTGGCTGCCGGTTAGTGGCGTGGGGGCTACTGGCGAGGCTTTTGAATAAATGTGGGCGTCTTAGGATTTCTCATGTGTGAAGATAAAGAGCTCCCAAGGCCAGTCTTTCTTGATTTAGCCAGAGTGTTGAGTTTTGGAAGGCTCTGCTGTCGAACTCCCATGTGCGCCTTATGCATGTTGTTTGCTGGATCGCCAATATTAGGTCGTGTGCTTTCACGCTTTAATTCCGACTGTTTGGTTTTGGAGGAAGCGACGTGAAGCTCTACTTTTTTATGCCATCAGACAACATTTGGGTCCATGATAGTTAGAGGCAGAAAAATATCATGGATATTGCCATCAAACATATCATATATTTAAATTTGGATTCAAGGTTTTAAGTTTTAGAGGTAGTATGGATGAAAGAGAATCTAATTCATAAAAAATTATACAAAAGAAGGAGAGAGAGTGGGCCCGTGCATGGAACATCCCGTGCACGGGAGAAGCATTTCTCAATAACAAAGATCTGTTTCCTATTCCATAGAAATTTTCTATTTCAGGAGATAATTTAAAATTGAGATAGAAAATTTACAATTTTCTTAGGTTTTGTTGGTTCCTATGATATATTTTCGTTCATGCGCGCAACATTTTCTCGTTCGTTTCCTTTAAATATTATTTGACTACTACAACTTTTGTTTTACAAATTAATCTTTTATAGGCCCTGCTTTATGGAAAGAAAAATATTTACCTTACAGGATAAAGCACTTAAGCTCTCTTTCCGACACGATGGACAATAATTGGATTTCATGTTAAAATAGCATGCTGGTCATGGATATGGAGGGTCGTGTGGGACATCAAAGGCTTAGGTGCTTCTAACTTTCTCCTCCAATCTCGACCACCTCATCTGCGTTATCTGCTGTGACGAAATCCTCCCAGTGGTCAATGTGCCCATCGGGAAGGTGCTCATGGAACCAGCCGGGAACAACAGTATGTCAGCAGGCTGGGACGTGCCACTGTATCCAGCACATACAAGGCGGTACGCATTGTCGAACCCCATCGATCATACTGTGAAAAATCACCACAGACCTATGAGGTTCCCAATTTAAGAGGACACGTCGCTAACTGGAGGAGGGCGCAACCACCTCCAACCTCTGTCCGCTTGCTCGATTTTGCTGTCAATTTGGCTGGTGCAACGGTCGAAGGTGCTGTAAATTTCCTCTCCAGTTGTAGGTTGCTCGCAAGGGAGGATAGTGTGCTCTACTTTAACCTTGAGAGCCCGAACCGAGTTGTGTAGCCATCAACGAGCACTTCTCAATACTGATGAACATACGTGTTTAGTTAGAAGAATTCCCGTGTAATTTACTCTTTTTCTATAATACAGTGTCAGAGGATGGAGAATTTTAGAACAACTTACGAGAATTTTCCGGCAGCGTGGACAGGAGGGCATCGATCGGAGTCTAGCATCCATAGGCAGGACATTAACGCTGCAGGAAGCCGGCAGCGAAGACTATTAGGACACTCTGGAAATTTCCCGTTAATTACTATACTGGCACGTACTCCGTAGTACTGTTTGAGAGTCCAGCAGGGCGCCCGCAAGTACCCGTTATGTGATGCAAATTAATTAAACATCAGAATTTTGTGAGGAGAGGATAAATCTAAATTTTCGATTAGAATTATAGACCGGAGGGAGTTGAAAGAAAACCTTTTTTACCGTGTGAAACCATGAGTGCGTGTAACATCCTGTACTGTGATGTGTGACGACTTTTACCGTTGGAGTCGTCGAGACTTGCGAATCGACCGGCAAGACGTTCTTCGCCTAGTACTGAACTTACCGTCTATACATAGACTGCTGAGGTTATTTCCAAGGCAACCCAAATTACCTGCTCAAGCCTGGCACACCTTACACAGTTCGTCCCACGTACGATATCAGTTGATTAAGGAAGTGGAGATCATGAAGCGATCTTCCTCTCTCGCATGCACAGTGACGATCCTGGCTCTCATATGTTGCACCCTGCCATGCTATGCCCTCCAAGGTACGGGAATAGTTAATGGAGTATATTGTAGTACATGTAAAAAGATTACTACATAGACAATAAGTTCTAGCTAGGCCCAGCTTCATGCAAGTCTCTTTGGTACTCAATTTACCATGTCATGTGCATGCATGCAGTTCATATGGACGGGGACCATACGGGAAATGGCCCTGCAACGCCGTGGTACCCGCCGGCGCCACACGGACACGGGTACCACCGCAGGTACGGGGACCGAGTTCCAGTGGATCCTCAATCGCCGACGGCCATCCAGGGGCAACCTTAACACTGTGCCACCGGGCCCCGTTGTGACAAACACCCCTATCAATTATTGTATTATTAGTATACTGCAAGAGTGTTGGAACGTTTATCATTTCAGCCGAATCTGATTTGCACCAGGTTAGGGGTGCTTAATTATGTTCCGATTAATATAAGGGTGCTATTACGCACGTTGCATTGATAAATAAAGCACTATCTTTAGTGTAGAAGAGATATTGGAGATTGCACAGCATCAATAGGGCCGGCTGCTCAAATATATATAGGCGGACACATGTACAATTACAGGTACAACCCTGAGAAAACACGGGGACATATACCTATACAATATGTTACTCAACACCCCCCCCCTCCCCGCAGTCGAAGGGTCGGCACCGACACATAGACTGGAGCGAAACTCAGGAAGAGTCGTGGATGGCAATCCCTTCGTCATGATATCGGCAAACTGCTGAGACGTCGGTACGTGAAGAACTCGAACGCGACCGAGGGCAACTTGCTCACGAACAAAGTGGATGTCCAACTCGATGTGCTTGGTGCGCTGATGATGAACGGGGTTGGCGGAGAGGTAGACAGCCGACACGTTGTCGCAGAAGACCACCGTAGCCTTGTCAACAGGACAAGAGAGCTCGGACAGAAGCTGGCGAAGCCACGTGCACTCGGCCACCGCGTTGGCCACGGTGGGCTGCCTCTTGGAGGACCAAGAGACGAGCGACGAGCCGAGGTAGACGCAGTAGCCGCTGGTGGAGCGCCGCGTGTCCGGGCATCCCGCCCAGTCCGCGTCCGAGTAGGCGACGAGGTCGGTCGACGTCGAGGGGGAAGCATGCAACGACAAGCCGTAGCCCATGGTACCACAGACGTAGCGTAGAATCCGCTTCACCGCGGCCCAATGAGCATCCCGAGGAGCATGCATGTGCAAGCACACCTGCTGCACAGCGTACTGGAGCTCCGGTCGCGTCAACGTCAAGTACTGGAGAGCACCGACGATGGAGCGGTAGAACGGCGCGTCGGACGCCAGCGACCCATCACTGGCGGAGAGCTTGGCTTTCGTGTCGACAGGAGTAGGCGCAGGGTTGCAGTTAAGCATCCCGGCACGCTCGAGAAGCTCGTGGGCGTACTTCCGCTGATGAAGGAAGAACCCGTCCGCACGCCGGACAACCTCGATGCCGAGGAAGTAGTGGAGCGGGCCAAGGTCCTTCAAAGCGAACTCGGCGCGAAGACTGTCGGTGAGCTGTCGAAGAAGACCAGCGGTGGAGGCCGTCAGGATGATGACGTCGATGTAGAGCAGCAGGTATGTGATGCGCGTGATCGACACGTCCGTTGGGAACCCCAAGAGGAAGGTGTGATGTGCACAGCAGTAAGTTTTCCCTCAGTAAGAAACCAAGGTTATCGAACCAGTAGGAGTCAAGGAACACGTGAAGGTTGTTGGTGGTGGAGTGTAGTGCGGCGCAACACCAGGGATTCCGGCGCCAACGTGTAACCTGCACAACACAATCAAAGTACTTTGCCCCAACGTAACAGTGAGGTTGTCAATCTCACCGGCTTGCTGTAAACAAAGGATTAGATGTATAGTGTGGATGATGATGATTGTTTGCAAGAACAGTAAAGAACAATTGCAGTAGATTGTATTTCAGATGTAAAGAATTGGACCGGGGTCCACAGTTCACTAGTGGTGTCTCTCCCATAAGATAAACAGATGTTGGGTGAACAAATTACAGTTGGGCAATTGACAAATAAAGAAGGCATAACAATGCACATACATATATCATGATGAGTACTATGAGATTTAATCGGGCATTACGACAAAGTACATAGACCGCTATCCAGCATGCATCTATGCCTAAAAAGTCCACCTTCAGGTTATCATCTGAACCCCTTCCAGTATTAAGTTGCAAACAACAGACAATTGCATTAAGTATGGTGCGTAATGTAATCAACATAAATATCCTTAGACAAAGCATCGATGTTTTATCCCTAGTGGCAACATCACATCCACAACCTTAGAACTTTCTGTCACTGTCCCAGATTTAATGGAGGCATGAACCCACTATCGAGCATAAATACTCCCTCTTGGAGTCACCAGTATCAACTTGGCCAGAGCCTCTACTAGCAACGGAGAGCATGCAAGAACATAAACAACATATATGATAGATTGATAATCAACTTGACATAGTATTCAATATTCATCGGATCCCAACAAACACAACATGTAGCATTACAAATAGATGATCTTGATCATGATAGGCAGCTCACAAGATCTAACATGATAGCACAATGAGGAGAAGACAACCATCTAGCTACTGCTATGGATCCATAGTCCAGGTGGACTACTCACACATCGATCCGGAGGTGATCATGGCGATGAATAGCCCTCTCGGGAGATGATTCCCCTCCGGCAGGGTGCCGGAGGCGATCTCCTGAATCCCCGAGATGGGATTGGCGGCGGCGGCCTCGAAGGTTTTCGTATCGTGGCTCTCGGTACTGGGGGTTTCGCGACTAAGGCTTTAAGTAGGCGGAAGGGTAGGTCAGGAGGCGTCACGGGGGGCCCACACACTAGGGCCGCGCGGCCAGGACCTGGGCCGCGCCGCCCTGGTGTGTCGCCACCTCGTGGCCCCACTTCGTATCTCCTCCGGTCTTCTGGAAGCTTCGTGGAAAAATAAGCCCCTAGGCGTTGATTTCGTCCAATTCCGAGAATATTTCCTTACTAGGATTTTGAAACCAAAAACAACAAACAGCAACTGGCTCTTCGGCATCTCGTCAATAGGTTAGTGTCGGAAAATGCATAATAATGACATATAATGTGTATAAAGCATGTGAGTATCATCATAAAAGTAGCATGGAACATAAGAAATTATAGATACGTTTGGGACGTATCAAGCATCCCCAAGCTTAGTTCCTACTCGCCCTCGAGTAGGTAAACGATAACAAAGATAATTTATGAAGTGACATGCTATCATAATCTTGATCATACTATTGTAAGCATATGAGATGAATGCAGCGATTCGAAGCAATGGTGAAGATAATTAGTAAACAAATGAATCATATAGCAAAGACTTTTCATGAATAATACTTTCAAGACAAGCATCAATATGACTTGCATAAGAGTTACTCATAAAGCAATAAATTCAAAGTAGAAAGCTTTGAAGCAACACAAAGGAAGATATAAGTTTCAGCAGTTGCTTTCAACTTCAACATATTTATCTCATGGATAATTATCAACACAAAGTAATATAACAAGTGCAATAGGTAAACATGTAAGAATCAATGCACACAGTTGATACAAGTGTTTGCTTCTAAGATAGAAAGAAGTAGGTAAACTGACTCAACAATAAAGTAGAAGATTGGCCCTTCACAGAGGGAAGCATGGATTACTATTTTTTGCTAGAGCTTTTCATTTTGAAAACATAGAAACAATTTTGTCAACGGTAGTAATAAATCATATGTGTTATGTATAAGACATCTTATAAGTTGCAAGCCTCATGCATAGTGTACCAATAGTGCTCGCACCTTGTCCTAATTAGCTTGGATTAACATGGATTATCATTGCATAGCATATGTTTCAACCAAGTGTCACAAAGGGGTACCTCTATGCCGCCTGTACAAAGGTCTAAGGAGAAAGCTCGCATTGGATTTCGCTTTTGATTATTCTCAACTTAGACATCCATACCGGGACAACATAGACAACAGATAATGGACTCCTCTTTAATGCATAAGCATTCAACAACATATAATATTCTCATAAGAGATTGAGGATTAATTGTCCAAACTGAAACTTCCACCATGAATCATGGCTTTAGTTAGCGGCCCAATGTTCTTCTCTAACAATATGCATACTCAAACCATTTGATCATGAAAATCGCCCTTACTTCAGACAAGACGAACATGCATAGCAACTCACATGATATTCAACAAAGGTGTAAAAGTTGATGGCGTCCCCAGAAACATGGTTACCGCTCAACAAGCAACTTATTAAGAAATAAGACACATATGTACATATTCTTCACCACAATAGTTTTTAAGGCTATTTTCCCATGAGCTATATGTTGCAAAGGCAAAGAATAGAATTTTTGAAAGGTAGCACTCAAGTAATGTACTTTGGAATGGCAGAAAAATACCATGTAGTAGGTAGGTATGGTGGACAAATGGCATAGTTTTTGGCTCAAGGATTTGGATGCACGAGAAGAATTCCTCTCAATACAAGGCTAGGCTAACAAGGTTGTTTGAAGCAAACTCAAGTATAAAAGGTGCAGCAAAGCTCACATATGAACATATTGTAAGTATTATAAGACTTTACATTGTCTCCTTGTTGTTCAAACACCTTAACCAGAAAATATCTAGACTCTAGAGAAACCAATCATGCAAACCAGATTTTAACAAGCTCTATGTAGTTCTTCATTAATGGGTACAAGGTACATGATGCAAGAGCTTAAACATGATCTATATGAGCACAACAATTGCCAAGTATCACATTATTCAAGACATTATACCATTGAATGAAAGTTGCGTACATATCTGAGGATCACGCACGTAAATTGGCAGATTTTTATAAATTTTCTACAGCAGGGGCGGCTCAATTTCGTGACAGCAAGAAATCTGTTCCTGCGCAGCAATCCAAATCTAGTATTGACTTTACTATCAAAGACTTTACTTGGCACAATGATGCGTGTAGTTGACACGTCCGTTGGGAACCCCAAGAGGAAGGTGTGATGCGCAATATCAAAGACCGCTATCCAGCATGCATCTATGCTAAAAAGTCCACCTTCGGTTATCATCCGAACCCCTTCCGGTATTAAGTTGTAAACAACAGACAATTGCATTAAGTATGGTGCGTAATGTAATCAATAACTACATCCTTGGACATAGCATCAATGTTTTATCCCTAGTGGCAACAGCACATCCACAACCTTAGAACTTTCTGTCACTGTCCCAGATTTAATGGAGGCATGAACCCACTATCGAGCATAAATACTCCCTCTTGGAGTTAAGAGCAAAAACTTGGCCAGAGCCTCTACTAATAACGGAGAGCATGCAAGATCATAAACAACACATAGGTAATAGATTGATAATCAACATAACATAGTATTCTCTATCCATCGGATCCCGACAAACACAACATATAGTATTACGATAGATGATCTTGATCATGTTAGGCAGCTCACAAGATCCGACAATGAAGCACAATGAGGAGAAGACAACCATCTAGCTTCAATTCCACCAAGGTCAAGTGAAACTTTACTGTGACTGTTTTACTTTAAAGCGCGAAAATTCCCCAGATTTTCTATGCATGAATGCAATGCACACATCAGTTTCCTCTATTTTTGTAACCCCAAATACTGGAATATTACACGTGGTGTCTTCAGGCGGTGAGTAACGGTGTCGGGCGGGTCTAGCGGCCCTACCGGATGAGGCGTCGAGATGCAGAGGGCACGTCGTGGAGGTTGGGGTGGCACGTCCTGGCCAGCGATGACTGCCATGTTCCTTGGTTCAGTGGCGGTACATGTTGATGTGGGCCCAAACTGGGCCTAGTGGGCATGGCCGTCCCACAATGGTGACCACGTTCGTCTGGTGCGATGCGGCTGGATCCATGGGCAGCTGCCTGGCAGACTGGCACACACATGTCTCGTCGGTCTCCTCTTTGGCCCATCACTTCGTCGTCTCCTTGGCTGCCGGTTAGTGGCGTGGGGGCTACTGGCGAGGCTTTTGAATAAATGTGGGCGTCTTAGGATTTCTCATGTGTGAAGATAAAGAGCTCCCAAGGCCAGTCTTTCTTGATTTAGCCAGAGTGTTGAGTTTTGGAAGGCTCTGCTGTCGAACTCCCATGTGCGCCTTATGCATGTTGTTTGCTGGATCGCCAATATTAGGTCGTGTGCTTTCACGCTTTAATTCCGACTGTTTGGTTTTGGAGGAAGCGACGTGAAGCTCTACTTTTTTATGCCATCAGACAACATTTGGGTCCATGATAGTTAGAGGCAGAAAAATATCATGGATATTGCCATCAAACATATCATATATTTAAATTTGGATTCAAGGTTTTAAGTTTTAGAGGTAGTATGGATGAAAGAGAATCTAATTCATAAAAAATTATACAAAAGAAGGAGAGAGAGTGGGCCCGTGCATGGAACATCCCGTGCACGGGAGAAGCATTTCTCAATAACAAAGATCTGTTTCCTATTCCATAGAAATTTTCTATTTCAGGAGATAATTTAAAATTGAGATAGAAAATTTACAATTTTCTTAGGTTTTGTTGGTTCCTATGATATATTTTCGTTCATGCGCGCAACATTTTCTCGTTCGTTTCCTTTAAATATTATTTGACTACTACAACTTTTGTTTTACAAATTAATCTTTTATAGGCCCTGCTTTATGGAAAGAAAAATATTTACCTTACAGGATAAAGCACTTAAGCTCTCTTTCCGACACGATGGACAATAATTGGATTTCATGTTAAAATAGCATGCTGGTCATGGATATGGAGGGTCGTGTGGGACATCAAAGGCTTAGGTGCTTCTAACTTTCTCCTCCAATCTCGACCACCTCATCTGCGTTATCTGCTGTGACGAAATCCTCCCAGTGGTCAATGTGCCCATCGGGAAGGTGCTCATGGAACCAGCCGGGAACAACAGTATGTCAGCAGGCTGGGACGTGCCACTGTATCCAGCACATACAAGGCGGTACGCATTGTCGAACCCCATCGATCATACTGTGAAAAATCACCACAGACCTATGAGGTTCCCAATTTAAGAGGACACGTCGCTAACTGGAGGAGGGCGCAACCACCTCCAACCTCTGTCCGCTTGCTCGATTTTGCTGTCAATTTGGCTGGTGCAACGGTCGAAGGTGCTGTAAATTTCCTCTCCAGTTGTAGGTTGCTCGCAAGGGAGGATAGTGTGCTCTACTTTAACCTTGAGAGCCCGAACCGAGTTGTGTAGCCATCAACGAGCACTTCTCAATACTGATGAACATACGTGTTTAGTTAGAAGAATTCCCGTGTAATTTACTCTTTTTCTATAATACAGTGTCAGAGGATGGAGAATTTTAGAACAACTTACGAGAATTTTCCGGCAGCGTGGACAGGAGGGCATCGATCGGAGTCTAGCATCCATAGGCAGGACATTAACGCTGCAGGAAGCCGGCAGCGAAGACTATTAGGACACTCTGGAAATTTCCCGTTAATTACTATACTGGCACGTACTCCGTAGTACTGTTTGAGAGTCCAGCAGGGCGCCCGCAAGTACCCGTTATGTGATGCAAATTAATTAAACATCAGAATTTTGTGAGGAGAGGATAAATCTAAATTTTCGATTAGAATTATAGACCGGAGGGAGTTGAAAGAAAACCTTTTTTACCGTGTGAAACCATGAGTGCGTGTAACATCCTGTACTGTGATGTGTGACGACTTTTACCGTTGGAGTCGTCGAGACTTGCGAATCGACCGGCAAGACGTTCTTCGCCTAGTACTGAACTTACCGTCTATACATAGACTGCTGAGGTTATTTCCAAGGCAACCCAAATTACCTGCTCAAGCCTGGCACACCTTACACAGTTCGTCCCACGTACGATATCAGTTGATTAAGGAAGTGGAGATCATGAAGCGATCTTCCTCTCTCGCATGCACAGTGACGATCCTGGCTCTCATATGTTGCACCCTGCCATGCTATGCCCTCCAAGGTACGGGAATAGTTAATGGAGTATATTGTAGTACATGTAAAAAGATTACTACATAGACAATAAGTTCTAGCTAGGCCCAGCTTCATGCAAGTCTCTTTGGTACTCAATTTACCATGTCATGTGCATGCATGCAGTTCATATGGACGGGGACCATACGGGAAATGGCCCTGCAACGCCGTGGTACCCGCCGGCGCCACACGGACACGGGTACCACCGCAGGTACGGGGACCGAGTTCCAGTGGATCCTCAATCGCCGACGGCCATCCAGGGGCAACCTTAACACTGTGCCACCGGGCCCCGTTGTGACAAACACCCCTATCAATTATTGTATTATTAGTATACTGCAAGAGTGTTGGAACGTTTATCATTTCAGCCGAATCTGATTTGCACCAGGTTAGGGGTGCTTAATTATGTTCCGATTAATATAAGGGTGCTATTACGCACGTTGCATTGATAAATAAAGCACTATCTTTAGTGTAGAAGAGATATTGGAGATTGCACAGCATCAATAGGGCCGGCTGCTCAAATATATATAGGCGGACACATGTACAATTACAGGTACAACCCTGAGAAAACACGGGGACATATACCTATACAATATGTTACTCAACACCCCCCCCCCCCGCAGTCGAAGGGTCGGCACCGACACATAGACTGGAGCGAAACTCAGGAAAAGTCGTGGATGGCAATCCCTTCGTCATGATATCGGCAAACTGCTGAGACGTCGGTACGTGAAGAACTCGAACGCGACCGAGGGCAACTTGCTCACGAACAAAGTGGATGTCCAACTCGATGTGCTTGGTGCGCCGATGATGAACGGGGTTGGCGGAGAGGTAGACAGCCGACACGTTGTCGCAGAAGACCACCGTAGCCTTGTCAACAGGACAAGAGAGCTCGGACAGAAGCTGGCGAAGCCACGTGCACTCGGCCACCGCGTTGGCCACGGTGGGCTGCCTCTTGGAGGACCAAGAGACGTGCGACGAGCCGAGGTAGACGCAGTAGCCGCTGGTGGAGCGCCGCGTGTCCGGGCATCCCGCCCAGTCCGCGTCCGAGTAGGCGACGAGGTCGGTCGACGCCGAGGGGGAAGCATGCAACGACAAGCCGTAGCCCATGGTACCACAGACGTAGCGTAGAATCCGCTTCACCGCGGCCCAATGAGCATCCCGAGGAGCATGCATGTGCAAGCACACCTGCTGCACAGCGTACTGGAGCTCCGGTCGCGTCAACGTCAAGTACTGGAGAGCACCGACGATGGAGCAGTAGAACGGCGCGTCGGACGCCAGCGACCCATCACTGGCGGAGAGCTTGGCTTTCGTGTCGACAGGAGTAGGCGCAGGGTTGCAGTTAAGCATCCCGGCACGCTCGAGAAGCTCGTGGGCGTACTTCCGCTGATGAAGGAAGAACCCGTCCGCACGCCGGACAACCTCGATGCCGAGGAAGTAGTGGAGCGGGCCAAGGTCCTTCAACGCGAACTCGGCGCGAAGACTGTCGGTGAGCTGTCGAAGAAGACCAGCGGTGGAGGCCGTCAGGATGATGTCGTCGATGTAGAGCAGCAGGTATGTGATGCGTGATCGACACGTCCGTTGGGAACCCCAAGAGGAAGGTGTGATGTGCACAGCAGTAAGTTTTCCTCAGTAAGAAACCAAGGTTATCGAACCAGTAGGAGTCAAGGAACACGTGAAGGTTGTTGGTGGTGGAGTGTAGTGCGGCGCAACACCAGGGATTCCGGCGCCAACGTGTAACCTGCACAACACAATCAAAGTACTTTGCCCCAACGTAACAGTGAGGTTGTCAATCTCACCGGCTTGCTGTAAACAAAGGATTAGATGTATAGTGTGGATGATGATGATTGTTTGCGAAGAACAGGAAAGAACAATTGCAGTAGATTGTATTTCAGATGTAAAGAATTGGACCGGGGTCCACAGTTCACTAGTGGTGTCTCTCCCATAAGATAAACAGATGTTGGGTGAACAAATTACAGTTGGGCAATTGACAAATAAAGAAGGCATAACAATGCACATACATATATCATGATGAGTACTATGAGATTTAATGGCATTACGACAAAGTACATAGACCGCTATCCAGCATGCATCTATGCCTAAAAAGTCCACCTTCAGGTTATCATCCGAACCCCTTCCAGTATTAAGTTGCAAACAACAGACAATTGCATTAAGTATGGTGCGTAATGTAATCAACATAAATATCCTTAGACAAAGCATCGATGTTTTATCCCTAGTGGCAACAACACATCCACAACCTTAGAACTTTCTCACTGTCCCAGATTTAATGGAGGCATGAACCCACTATCGAGCATAAATACTCCCTCTTGGAGTCACAAGTATCAACTTGGCCAGAGCCTCTACTAGCAACGGAGAGCATGCAAGAACATAAACAACATATATGATAGATTGATAATCAACTTGACATAGTATTCAATATTCATCGGATCCCAACAAACACAACATGTAGCATTACAAATAGATGATCTTGATCATGATAGGCAGCTCACAAGATCTAACATGATAGCACAATGAGGAGAAGACAACCATCTAGCTACTGCTATGGATCCATAGTCCAGGGGTGGACTACTCACACATCGATCCGGAGGTGATCATGGCGATGAATAGCCCTCTGGGAGATGATTCCCCTCTCCGGCAGGGTGCCGGAGGCGATCTCCTGAATCCCCCGAGATGGGATTGGCGGCGGCGGCGTCTCGAAGGTTTTCCGTATCGTGGCTCTCGCATCGGGGTTTCGCGACTAAGGCTTTAAGTAGGCGGAAGGGTAGGTCAGAGGCGTCACGGGGCCCCACACTAGGCCGCGGCAGGACCTGGGCCGCGCCGCCTGTGTGTCGCCACCTCGTGGCCCCACTTCGTATCTCCTCCGGTCTTCTGGAAGCTTCGTGGAAAAATAAGCCCCTAGGCGTTGATTTCGTCCAATTCCGAGAATATTTCCTTACTAGGATTTCTGAAACCAAAAACAACAGAAAACAGCAACTGGCTCTTCGGCATCTCGTCAATAGGTTAGTGTCGGAAAATGCATAATAATGACATATAATGTGTATAAAGCATGTGAGTATCATCATAAAAGTAGCATGGAACATAAGAAATTATAGATACGTTTGGGACGTATCAAGCATCCCAAGCTTAGTTCCTACTCGCCCTCGAGTAGGTAAACGATAACAAAGATAATTTATGAAGTGACATGCTATCATAATCTTGATCATACTATTGTAAGCATATGAGATGAATGCAGCGATTCGAAGCAATGGTGAAGATAATTAGTAAACAAATGAATCATATAGCAAAGACTTTTCATGAATAATACTTTCAAGACAAGCATCAATATGACTTGCATAAGAGTTACTCATAAAGCAATAAATTCAAAGTAGAAAGCTTTGAAGCAACACAAAGGAAGATATAAGTTTCAGCAGTTGCTTTCAACTTCAACATATTTATCTCATGGATAATTATCAACACAAAGTAATATAACAAGTGCAATAGGTAAACATGTAAGAATCAATGCACACAGTTGATACAAGTGTTTGCTTCTAAGATAGAAAGAAGTAGGTAAACTGACTCAACAATAAAGTAGAAGATTGGCCCTTCACAGAGGGAAGCATGGATTACTATTTTTCTGCTAGAGCTTTTCATTTTGAAAACATAGAAACAATTTTGTCAACGGTAGTAATAAATCATATGTGTTATGTATAAGACATCTTATAAGTTGCAAGCCTCATGCATAGTGTACCAATAGTGCTCGCACCTTGTCCTAATTAGCTTGGATTAACATGGATTATCATTGCATAGCATATGTTTCAACCAAGTGTCACAAAGGGGTACCTCTATGCCGCCTGTACAAAGGTCTAAGGAGAAAGCTCGCATTGGATTTCTCGCTTTTGATTATTCTCAACTTAGACATCCATACCGGGACAACATAGACAACAGATAATGGACTCCTCTTTAATGCATAAGCATTCAACAACATATAATATTCTCATAAGAGATTGAGGATTAATTGTCCAAACTGAAACTTCCACCATGAATCATGGCTTTAGTTAGCGGCCCAATGTTCTTCTCTAACAATATGCATACTCAAACCATTTGATCATGAAAATCGCCCTTACTTCAGACAAGACGAACATGCATAGCAACTCACATGATATTCAACAAAGGTGTAAAAGTTGATGGCGTCCCCAGAAACATGGTTACCGCTCAACAAGCAACTTATTAAGAAATAAGACACATATGTACATATTCTTCACCACAATAGTTTTTAAGGCTATTTTCCCATGAGCTATATGTTGCAAAGGCAAAGAATAGAATTTTTGAAAGGTAGCACTCAAGTAATGTACTTTGGAATGGCAGAAAAATACCATGTAGTAGGTAGGTATGGTGGACAGAAATGGCATAGTTTTTGGCTCAAGGATTTGGATGCACGAGAAGAATTCCTCTCAATACAAGGCTAGGCTAACAAGGTTGTTTGAAGCAAACTCAAGTATAAAAGGTGCAGCAAAGCTCACATATGAACATATTGTAAGTATTATAAGACTTTACATTGTCTCCTTGTTGTTCAAACACCTTAACCAGAAAATATCTAGACTCTAGAGAAACCAATCATGCAAACCAGATTTTAACAAGCTCTATGTAGTTCTTCATTAATGGGTACAAGGTACATGATGCAAGAGCTTAAACATGATCTATATGAGCACAACAATTGCCAAGTATCACATTATTCAAGACATTATACCATTTACCACATGCGGCATTTTCCGTTTCCAACCATATAACACTACTAGGAAAAGGCCTAGCCGTAAGACTACCAGCAGTGGCGCACCACAAAACGGTGGGCCACTGTTACAAAAGTAGTAGTGGCGCACCTTGATAGTGGTGCGCCATAAGTAAGTGGTGACAGGAGGCCAGCTCCTCCCCCAACCTAGTAGTGGCGCACGTCTCCGGGGTGCGCCACTGCTACATTTCTTACCTATGGCGCACGTTGGTGAGGTGCGCCACTGCTAGGAGGTGTCCAGAGCCCGTTTAGAGATGATAGGCTTAGCAATGGCGCACTTCGTGGTGCGCCACTGCTACATAGGTTACCTATGGCGCATGTCATTGGTGCGCCACTGCTAGGGGGTGGCCAGAGCCCATTTAGAGATGAGAGGCTTAGCAGTGGCGCACCACTTAGCAGTGCGCCATTGCTATGTCACCCTAGCAGTGGCGCACTGCTAGGTGGTGCGCCACTGCTAACCTGGGACCATTTCCTGCTTTTAACCCTCCACTCACATGTGCCACCCACTTTCCCCAAACACTCTTCCACCACCACCTCCCACCAAATCTGGATCTGGTCGTGTTGCCCCTCCTTCCCACCTCATTTTCACCTCTTCATTCACCAAAATTAAGTTGGTAAACTTAATTTTCTTCATAGGTAAGTAATGGTGAAGCTTTCTTAGCTCAATACCCTACTCAATCTCAACTTTTTACCTCATCCAACACTCTAGGTCTCGCCGTATCGGTAACTTTGTTGGTTTTATGCTTTGTGTGTGACCGGTTCCGATCGTCTTGCACACACGTCACGTACACGTGTGTGTGCACATATGTTATGTGCGAAGCTCGATGATCATGTGTTGTGCGCATGCGCGAAAAGCGTCACGTGCATGTGTGTTGTATGCGAAGCCTCCGGATCCACATGTGTTGTATATGCGAAGCCTCCACACATGTGTTGCATGTGTTTTTGTTTGCAGGGATTTGAAATGCGATGGAGTTGCCAATATTTTGCCGAAACGTTGATTCATTTCCGTTTCGGCGAATGTTGGGCATACTACGCATATACATGTCCTATTTTTAGGGAAGGTCATGCCAAAATTTTCTTTTGGTATGCTAAGATATCCATTTTCTCTATATCCGCAGGCGACCATGGTCCGCATGATGAGCGAAGGCGTTGTGGCTAGGTTTTTGAAAGCCGCGACAGCCGAGATGATTAGAAATAACCAAAAGGAGATAAGATGTCCGTGTCGAAGATGCAAGCTGACGAGCCTTATGGACCCTAAAGCCGATATGGTGCGGGACCACCTTCTCATGCGTGGTTTCATGGATGGCTATCGGTGGGAAGGCGACGAAGATGATTATGAATTTGTCCATGGGAATTCAACAAGAAGTAAGGAAGGAGGTGATCAGGATGTAGAAGATCTCGGGCATGATCAGGATGTAGAAGATCCCGGAGATGATCATGATCACAATGTAGGAGATGGAGGTCATCATGACGATCATGAAGATGAAGACGATGGACCATCGTCGATGGACTGGGTGCAGGACCCTTATCTTCAAGAGCTGCTTCTCAAGCAGACGAGTAACGCAAGAGCTGCCGCCCGAGAGAAAGCCAAGATGGATCAACTGGAGGTAGACGCGGTTACTCCATTGTATGAAGGATGCAGGCCGGAGGATACCCGCCTGAAAGTAACGCTCATGGCTCTGGAGATGAAGGTAAAGCACAAAATGACCGACACATCCTTCAACGACAACATGTCATTCTGGCAGGAACGTCTTCCCAAAGGTAACACATGTCCGACTAGTATCGAGGAGGCCAAGAAAATCGTGTGTCCTCTGGATTTACCGCATGTGAAATATCATGTGTGCTTGAACGATTGCATCATTTATCGGAACGAGCACGCAGAGTGTACCATATGTCCGGAGTGCGGCGTCAGTCGGTACAAGAAGGGGAAGAAAGCTCCTCGGAAGGTGGTGTGGTACTTTCCGATCACTCCTCGTCTGCAGCGGTATTTCGCGGATCCTAAGCAAGCAAAGCTAATGCGCTGGCACGCGGAGATGAGGAAGGGAGAAGATGACGCAGATGATCCGAAGAAAAAGAAAAAGGACAGGATGTTGAGACACCCTTCGGATGCTAGCCAGTGGAATGCGTTGAACCTCGAGTACCCAGAATTTGGGGACGATCCTAGGAACATAAGGCTGGGTGCGAGCACCGATGGAGTCAATCCGTTTGGCAGCCAGAGCAGCACGCATAGCACCTGGCCCGTGTTTGTGTGGATGTACAACCTCCCCCCTGGTTGTGCATGAAGAGGAAGTACATTCAAATGAGTATGCTAATTGAAGGGCCGAAACAACCAGGGAACGACATCAATCTGTATATGGGGCTTCTGAAAGAGGAGCTAGCCACGCTATGGGACACGCCTGCCAATACGTGGGACGCCGCCGCGGAAGAATATTTCCCTATGAGAGCCGCACTGCTCACGACGGTGCACGACTTTCTCGGTTACGGATATGTCGCGGGGCAGGTGGTCCACGGATTCAATGCATGCGTAAGGTGCATGGACGACACAACGTACCGCCAGCTAGATAGAGATCCCGGGTCCTCGAAAACGGTGTTCATGGGACATCGAAGGTGGCTTCGCGAGGACGACGCATGGAGGAAACGCAAGGATCTGTTCGATGGTCAAGACGAACCCCGAAGACGGCCACGTACGAGAAGCGGCGAGCAAATAGACGAGCTATTGAAAAATTGGAAAGAGTGCCCACCGCCGGGAAAGAAGCGAAAGGCGCCGGAGCCGCTGCTTAAGGTATGGAAGACGAGGTCTGTTTTCTGGGACTTGCCGTACTGGAAGATCCTCCGTGTGCCTCACAGCCTTGATGTCATGCACATCACGAAGAACGTGTGCGAGAGTCTGCTTGGTACCCTCCTCAACATGCCAGAGAAGACCAAAGATGGGCCGAAAGCAAGGTACGACTTGCAATCAATTGGGATCAGGGAGGAGCTTCACGCGGGACGCCCTAATGATGATGATGATGATGACGATGACGATGATGAGGCGGAGGACACGCAAAGTCGTCGCAAGGGCAAAAATGCCAAAAAGATTGAATATTACTGCCCCCCGCGTGCTTCACTCTAAGTCAGAAGGAGATCGAGCAGTTTTTCGACTGTCTCCTAGGAGTAAAACTTCCTTACGGTTACGCGGGGAAGATAAGCAGGTACCTAGACAAAGCGAAGCAGAGGTTCAGCGGGATGAAGTCTCACGACTGTCACGTGCTGATGACGCAGATACTTCCGGTTGCAATCCGTGGGATCATGGACGCACACGTCCGTGAAACGCTTTTTGGCCTATGCAACTTTTTCGACGTCATCTCTCGGAAGTCTGTTGGCGTGAGGCAACTTAGAAGGCTACAGGAAGAGATCGTGGTGATACTGTGCGAGCTTGAGATGTACTTCCCGCCCGCATTCTTCGACGTTATGGTGCATCTGCTGGTACATATCGTGGAGGATATCATCCAACTGGGGCCGACGTTCCTGCACAGCATGATGCCGTTCGAAAGGATGAATGGTGTCATCAAAGGGTACGTTCGCAACAGGGCACGTCCAGACGGAAGCATAGCCAAGGGCTTTCTGACCGAAGAGTGCATCTCCTTCTGCACGAGTTATCTAGAAATCGAGAACCCCGTTGGCCTGCCCGTAAACAGGCATCTCGGGAAGCTCGCTGGATGGGGTCACCGCGACGGTAGCCGCGAAATGCATGTCGACTTCAAGGGTCGAATCGCCGACTTTGAAAGAGCAAACCTAGTCGCGCTACAACACATAGACGTGGTCGATCCTTGGGTGGTAGAGCACAAAACCTTCATCGCAAAGACGTACAGTGATCAGGGCCAACAGAGGACGGACGGAGATATAATCAAAGAGCACAACTCAACCTTCACGCGGTGGTTCAAGGACAAGATGCTGACGTACCCTATAGACGAGGATTCTTCTGCGGAAGAAAAACTCATATTCGCCTTGTCACAGGGCGCCGAACACAACCTGATGACATTTCAGGCGTACGATATCAACGGCTACACATTCTACACCGAGGAAAAGGACATGAAGAGCGATTATCAGAACTCCGGGGTAACGATGGAGTCCTACACCGGTGACGTCAAGCAGAGATACTACGGAAAGATCGAGGAGATCTGGGAGCTGAGCTACGCCGGAGAGAATGTGCCGATGTTCCGTGTCAGGTGGGCCAAGAACGTCATAAAAGAAGACCGGCATTTCACCACCATGGTTATACCCGAAGCCAAATCCAAGACAGCGGGCGCAAAGGTCACCGCGAAATATGAGCCATGGGTACTAGCTTCCCAAGTGGACCAATGCTTCTTCATTACCGACCCGCAAAAGCCCAGCCGTGTTGTCGTGAGGAGAGGCAAAAGGAGCATCATCGGAATGGATGGAGCCGCCAACGAGCTAGACTTTGACCAGTACGGCGATCCGAAGATGGAAGATGACGACGACGATGATGAAGAACCATACACAACAAGAAGAAGCAGGACCACCCTACCTAAAGGCCGTCCATTCAAGAGAAGAAGTCAAGGAGTTCCGGGGCTAAATTATTCAACCGCGAGAAAGAAGGGCAAGAAGATTGTGAAAAGATAATTATGTATCATTTTCTTGTATGAATAATGGATGTCATATTGTTAATCTACACATTGTACCGATCAAAATAGACATATAATTTATATTTTTGGATATTTTCTAGATTCTATAGTATTTTAAATATTCTACATAATTATAATAATTTATGCCTTTTATTTTGGTGTATTATGCTATTTTGGATGTTTATTATAGTGCCTATTGTTTTTTGGCACGGAAATTAGCGCAATAGTATTTTTTACACAAGACCCCTAGCTGAACGATTTGAGATCAACGTAAAATTTGGGAAATCCATATCTTCCTAACTTACCATAACAAATCCCACAAATCTCTCTTATTGATTCTCCATATATGTGCAGCCAAGTTCAATTAAGGAAAGTAAAACATTGCTGCCTAATTTTAAGGAATCGTTGGGCCATGCATTAGGAATCTCAATTAATTGTTTCCAATTTTGTATGGATTTTTTCTCACGCATATTTTGTGGGAGCTGAACGGGGGAGGGGGTAATTGAAAAAAATCCAAACTAGAACCTTATATTCTGAAACAAATCCCAAAAATCTATATGCATTATAGAAAGGAACGGAGGGAGTATAGTGTTAAATCAATTTAAAAAGAAAAGGAAAAAAATTGGGGCCGCCAGGGTTCGAACCTGGCCGGCAGGGGTTTGGCACAAACCAACCAGGGACAGAGCCAGTGCGGTACTAAGCGGGATATGTCAATCCCCCCCGCGTTATTCTTTTGACCCAGACATAAAGAGGCAGTGGCGCACCCCTAGAGGTGCGCCATTGCTAAGCCTCATAGTGGCGCACCCCGAGAGGTGCGCTATTGCTAAGGCGTCAGGGGACTTAGTGAAATTTCCCCTTTCTTCCCCCGTCCCGACCAGATCCCACCTGCAGCAACCCTTCCCTGAGCGACGCCGCCGTCCCTCGATCTGCCTCGCGCTGCCACCCCTCCCCTGAGCGACGCCACCTCCCACCGGCGGCCGCCACCCCTCCCCTGAGCAACGCCCCCTCCTCGACCCCGGCGGCCAGATCCCCTCGACCTCGATCCCCCTCCTCCCACCGGTGGCCTCTCCCCCTCGATTTACCGCCGGCGACCGCCTCTCCCACCTCGTCTGCGACCTCGTCCTCGACCTCGCCGCGGAGGAGCAGCACCTCGTCTGCGACCTCGTCCCCGACCTCGCCACGGAGGAGCAGCACGCCACGCAAGCGTCCTGGAGCAGCAGCGGGAGAAGCACGCCGCGCCGCCCTCGACCGCTGACGCCACCACCGCATCCTTCCAAGGTAGGTTTCTTACTGCTGCTGCTCCCCCTCCTCTGCTGCTAGGATTTTTTACATGCACCTAGCACCTGCCTTGTGAATCTGTTCTCCTGTGTGTGCACTAGAGCCTGTTTGGCATGAGCTTTACAATCCACGATAGTAGCACTCGTATGCTGTATTGCTGTGTGTTATCAGATTGTTATCGTTTCACAGGTTCTTCACAAGTTTCAAACAATAAATAGAGGCTCAACGAGACAATTTTTTCTTCATAAAGTATATGTAAATAGTTGCACAGAAGAAAAATCAAAGGTAATGGACATATTGATGCTTATCACCAAACATGATCTAAGCACAAAAAAGAAAAGAACTGCTGCTCCTTAGAGGAGAACCTGTGAAGTGGGTCAATATATTTCAACAGCGTGTTAGGCCTAGATGCTGAGAAGTGGGTTGGCGTGCATGCTAAAACTTAATTTGAGGATATAATTTTCCTTAGAGGAGCAATACTGCTAGCATTACATTAGGATAAGGTGAATATATGACTCTGTTTAAGGTATTTTACATTAATATATCAAGCAGTATTGAGTGATTATTGAACTTGTATTCCACTATAAGAAAATAGGAGGAAAAGGTGAAACCATTCTTGAATGTGGGCATGTTCATATCTAGTTCTGTGGTTCTGTTCATACAAATAGCACACTTGCTTCATTTGGCTGATCAAAGAAATTCATGGTAAATATGTAGTTGGTGTTGTGTCTGTATTTGGCTGCTATAGTATATATCTTGCAAGGTTTTGTTTTGGAATGAACACCGTAAACTGCAGCATGAGGATTTCATCTGTATTCTAGGTACTATGTGCTTGCTAGGTTGCTTGCTTGCTGCTGCTGCTGCTATGTGCTTGCTAGGTTGCTGCTATGTGCTTGCTAGGTTGCTTGCTTGCTGCTGCTGCTATATATGTGCTTGCTTGCTAGGTGCATGTGCTAGGTAACTCTTTTATTTTTAGAGTTCAAAGCTTACTGAATTTTTATTTTGAAAATTTGCAAGGCTTGGAGCAGGAGCAGGACAAGCACGACGCCGTCGCCCTCGACTGCTAACGCCGCTGCAGAAGACCACCGCCGCATCCTCCAAGGTAGCCGTCTAATAAGCTTGCTGCTGTACATTTATTTGCTCTCTAATAAGCTTGATGCTGTACCCTTTATTTGGATAGCCATTTTGTACTAGCTTGGTAGGGAGATGTCTTAAGTGCACAACTTAAGGGCAGATTGAACAACTTCATATTTAAGAACTGCATTTTTGTACTAGCAGTCATCATCAAATGAAATGGTATAAATGTTTTGTTTGAAAATGCCAGTTGTTGTGAAAGTGATAGCACTGATGTTCTTTTATTTCTGCTATAGTAGTAGCAAGTGTAGCTCTTTTATTTTCAGAGTTCAAAGCTTACTGAATTTTTATTTTTATGTTTTGCAAGGCAGAGTTGAGCACCTGACCACCGCCCTCGCATCTTCCTCGTCCTAGAGCAACACGTCAGCTCTCCGTGACTCCCCGCGACTCACGGTGAGCAACACCTTAGGTCTCCTGCTTGCTGGTGCTGGTGTGAGCTGCTGCTGGTGTTGGCTGCTAGCTGCTGCTGGCTGATGCTGCTGGTAGTTGTTGCTGGTGTTAGCTGCTGCTAGCTACTAGCTGTTGCTGCTTGCTGTTGATGCATGCTGCTAGCTGCTAGCTGCTGTTGCTGCTTGCTGTTGATGCATGGTGCTAGTTGCTGCTGCTTGCTTGCTGTTGATGCATGCTGCTGCTTGCTCTGGATCTGCTGCTGCTGCTTGCTTGCTGTTGGTGCTCAGCTGTGTATATGGTGTCATATTCTTGTACATGTGCCATGGTGCTCAGCTGGTGTATATGAGGAACAATTGTACATGTGCCATGGTGCTCAGCTGGTGTATATGGTGTCATTTTCTTGTGCAGGGATCGACAGAGTTGCCCATTATCGCCGAAATGTTGATTCATTTCCGTTTCGGCGAAAATGGGGCACTCATATGTCCATAAATTAGCATAGGTCATGCCCAATTTTTTCGTGAAATCTTGCGCTAACTTTATGCATTTTTTCCTACTTAGTTCGAACATGGCCAACAACGAAGAGGCCGGCGGCAGCGGTAGCAAGCCATTCTGGATGCTAACCGCACCACTAGTGCGCCACTGATGGCTATATGTGGTGCGCCACTGAATGCCTTTTTCCTAGTAGTGTAACAATGAATGAAATAGTTCAACTTTCGCAATGAACATTAAAGATAAAGCTAAGAATATATGTGTTCATACGAAGCAGCGGAGCGTGTCTCTCTACCAAACAAAGAATGCTAGGATCCTAATTTATTCAAACAAAAACAAAAACAAAAACAAAACAAGCAGACGCTCCAAGTAAAGCACATAAGATGTGACGGAATAAAAATATAGTTTCACTAGAGGTGACCTGATAAGTTGTCGATGAAGAAGGGATGCCTTGGGTATCTCCAAGCTTAGATGCTTGAGTCTTCTTAAAATATGCAGGGATGAACCACGGGGCATCCCCAAGCTTAGACTTTTCACTCTTCTTGATCATATTGTATCATCCTCCTCTCTTGACCCTTGAAAACTTCCTCCACTCCAAACTCAAAACAAACTCATTAGAGGGTCAGTGCATAATTCATATATTCAGAGGTGACATAATCATTCTTAACACTTCTGGACATTGCACAAAGCTACTGAAAGTTAATGGAACAAAGAAATCCATCAAACATAGCAAAACAGGCAATGCGAAATAAAAGGCAGAATCTGTCAAAACAGAGCAGTCCGTAAAGACGAATTTTTAGTGGCACCTAACTTGCTCAGATGAAAATGCCCAAATTGAATGAAAGTTGCGTACATATCTGAGGATCACGCACGTAAATTGGCAGATTTTTATAAATTTTCTACAGCAGGGGCGGCTCAATTTCGTGACAGCAAGAAATCTGTTCCTGCGCAGCAATCCAAATCTAGTATTGACTTTACTATCAAAGACTTTACTTGGCACAATGATGTAGTTGACACGTCCGTTGGGAACCCCAAGAGGAAGGTGTGATGCGCACAGTACAAAGACCGCTATCCAGCATGCATCTATGCCTAAAAAGTCCACCTTCAGGTTATCATCCGAACCCCTTCCAGTATTAAGTTGTAAACAACAGACAATTGCATTAAGTATGGTGCGTAATGTAATCAATAACTACATCCTTGGACATAGCATCAATGTTTTATCCCTAGTGGCAACAGCACATCCACAACCTTAGAACTTTCTGTCACTGTCCCAGATTTAATGGAGGCATGAACCCACTATCGAGCATAAATACTCCCTCTTGGAGTTAAGAGCAAAAACTTGGCCAGAGCCTCTACTAATAACGGAGAGCATGCAAGATCATAAACAACACATAGGTAATAGATTGATAATCAACATAACATAGTATTCTCTATCCATCGGATCCCGACAAACACAACATATAGTATTACAGATAGATGATCTTGATCATGTTAGGCAGCTCACAAGATCCGACAATGAAGCACAATGAGGAGAAGACAACCATCTAGCTACTGCTATGGACCCATAGTCCAGGGGTGAACTACTCACTCATCACTCCGGAGGCGACCATGGCGGTGAAGAGTCCTCCGGGAGATGATTCCCCTCTCCGGCAGGGTGCCGGAGGCGATCTCCTGAATCCCCCGAGATGGGATTGGCGGCGGCGGCGTCTCGAAGGTTTTCCGTATCGTGGCTCTCGGTACTGGGGGTTTCGCGACGAAGGCTTTAAGTAGGCGGAAGGGCAACGCGGGGGGCCACACGAGGGCCCCACACACCAGGGCCACGCGGCCAGGGTCCAGGCCGCGCCGCCCTGTTGTGTCGGCGCCTCGTGGCCCCACTTCCTTTCCCTCTCGGTCTTCTGGAAGCTTCGTGCAAAAATAGGACCCTGGGCGTTGATTTCGTCCAATTCCGAGAATATTTCCTTACTAGGATTTCTGAAACCAAAAACAGCAGAAAACAACAACTGGCTCTTCGGCATCTCGTTAATAGGTTAGTGCCGGAAAATGCATAAATACGACATATAATGTGTATAAAACATGTAGATATCATCAATAATGTGGCATGGAACATAAGAAATTATCGATACGTCGGAGACGTATCAGCATCCCAAGCTTAGTTCCTGCTCGTCCCGAGCAGGTAAACGATAACAAAGATAATTTCTGGAGTGACATGCCATCATAACCTTGATCATACTATTGTAAGCATATGTAATGAATGCAGCGATCAAAACAATGGTAATGACATGAGTAAACAACTGAATCATAAAGCAAAGACTTTTCATGAATAGTACTTCAAGACAAGCATCAATAAGTCTTGCATAAGAGTTAACTCATAAAGCAATAAATCAAAGTAAAGGTATTGAAGCAACACAAAAGAAGATTAAGTTTCAGCGGTTGCTTTCAACTTATAACATGTATATCTCATGGATATTGTCAATGTAAAGTAATATAACAAGTGCAATATGCAAGTATGTAGGAATCAATGCACAGTTCACACAAGTGTTTGCTTCTTGAGGTGGAGAGAAATAGGTGAACTGACTCAACATAAAAGTAAAAGAATGGTCCTTCAAAGAGGAAAGCATCGATTGCTATATTTGTGCTAGATCTTTGGTTTTGAAAACATGAAACAATTTTGTCAACGGTAGTAATAAAGCATATGTGTTATGTAAATTATATCTTACAAGTTGCAAGCCTCATGCATAGTATACTAATAGTGCCCGCACCTTGTCCTAATTAGCTCGGATTACCAGGATTATCATTGCAATACACATGTTTTAACCAAGTGTCACAAAGGGGTACCTCTATGCCGCCTGTACAAAGGTCTAAGGAGAAAGTTCGCATTGGATTTCTCGCTTTTGATTATTCTCAACTTAGACATCCATACCGGGACAACATAGACAACAGATAATGGACTCCTCTTTAATGCATAAGCATGTAGCAACAATTAATGTTCTCATATGAGATTGAGGATATATGTCCAAAACTGAAACTTCCACCATGATTCATGGCTTTAGTTAGCGGCCCAATGTTCTTCTCTAACAATATGCATGCTCTAACCATTAAATGAGTGGTAAATCTCCCTTACTTCAGACAAGACGGACATGCATACACTACAAGAAAAGAGTCATGTAAAGACGCTACCCATTGGACGCTTTAATCTTCGTCTCTACATTCTTAATCAAGCAATGTGTTGAGACGTGTCTTGAGACGCAGCATAATACGTCCTAAACTTCAGGTTTGCATACTGGTGAAAAAAAGGAAGTATCTGCTCGCCCACGTCTATCCCCGAGTCACGGAGTCAGAAGTTGTTGTCCTTGTTATATTCCCGAGTGCGAGTAAAACCTAGGGCCGCCGCCACCAGTTCGGATCGTGGTGCCCTAGGGCGAACGAACTCCTCAGCCTTCTCAGGATCGCTAATTATCTGTCTCTCCCGAGGCCCATGCGGAGGCGTACGATTCCGAGGATCTATCCGGCTGCTGGACTTTGTCAATGTTAAATTGGGTGAGTTCCTTGCCGCTGGAATCGCTGCTGCACTATATTGTACTAGATTAACTGTTCCATCGATCGTTGCTGTACTAGATTCATCGCTGCTGGCCGCTGGAATCGATAAGTGTTGTTTGCCGCTGGGCTGATCATTCCTCTGTGTAATTACGTATCTCTTCCGCCTCTCCCCTCTAAGATCTAAATTTATTTGTACGCTACAGATTAGTGGATTATGATTTTCACGTTTGTATTTGCATACAGGCAATGGATATCGCTGTAGGTTCCGCACTGAAGATAATAAACAAGTCATTACTTGGAGGTTCTATTTTATTGCGCAGGTCGTCAATTGCATCAACCAACAGAAAGTAACTTGTATTTTTTAAAAAATTATTCAAACGCACTAAGATTCTTGGATCTAGGACATGGCTATTTGCTACAGCAGGATCGGATTTATCAACTCATCTACTAGTACATGTGTGTATTTCTCTTCGGTCGAACTTTAACTCCATATATTTGTGCAGCTTAACAAGGTACTTACTCTGAGATCATAAGCATATTAAATTGCTGCCAACTGTTAATAGTTTACCAACTGTTCTTTGGCCGTGTAGCTTTTCTCTGCAGATATTACTTTGGACAATTTTTCAAGTGACATGGCGTGGAGAGCAAAAAAAAGAGTCTGCAGAAGTGAACTGGAGAGCAGATGATTCCTAGTCTAATACGATCGACTAGATAAATTCTCCTGTCCAGTGCTAGCCGATGGCTGCAATTCATAGCATGCAGCTGATGGGCTCTGTAATCATCGAGTTTAATGATTTTGAATTGAACACCCTTCAAAGATAACATTAGTTTGGAAACAACAATCGGAAATTGTAAGACTTTTTCAGAAGTGTATGCCAGTATTTGTAAGGATGTACGTTACACTTGTAAAGTACTACAGTTACCAGCAAATACTATAATTGCTGTTGTTTGCAGTGAATGAGTGTTTTTGATGCATTTTATTTAATGATAGCTCAGATTTGATTTCCATGGGATTTCCAATGCTGTAAATTTTGCACAGATTTGAAGAATAAGTTGATTTATATATAACACAAAATAATATCCATTGAAATGAGGCAATAAAGAGACTCACCGTTGGTAGTGACGATATGTTGCCATATTGGGGCATCTACAAAGCGTCTCGATTAGCATCAACACGTTTTTAAAAACGTCTCACTTTATTTTCGAGACACTGGCTCATGCGTCTTTATGGTATTTGAGACGGTGCATAAGAAGACGCTTCTACGACACTTTCTAGTAGCGTCTTTACAACCACATTGAGATGAAATTTAGCGTCTCTAGCCTTTAAATTAGACGTCTCTACATGTATTTTTTCTTGTAGTGATAGCAACTCACATGATATTCAACAAAGAGTTGATGGCGTCCCCAGGAACATGGTTATCGCACAACAAGCAACTTAATAAGAGATAAAGTGCATAAGTACATATTCAATACCACAATAGTTTTTAAGCTATTTGTCCCATGAGCTATATATTGCAAAGGCGAATGATGGAAATTTAAAGGTATCACTCAAGCAATTTACTTTGGAATGGCGGAGAATTACCATGTAGTAGGTAGGTATGGTGGACACAAATGGCATAGTGGTTGGCTCAAGGATTTTGGATGCATGAGAAGTATTCCCTCTCGATACAAGGTTTAGGCTAGCAAGGTTATTTGAAACAAACACAAGGATGAACCGGTGCAGCAAAACTCACATAAAAGACATATTGTAAACATTATAAAACTCTACACCGTCTTCCTTGTTGTTCCAAACTCAATACTAGAAATTATCTAGACTTTAGAGAGACCAAATATGCAAACCAAATTTTAGCAAGCTCTTCGTATTTCTTCATTAATGGGTGCAAAGTATATGATGCGAGAGCTTAAACATGAGCACAACAATTTCCAAGTATAAAATTATTCAAGACATTTTAGAATTACTACATGTAGCATTTCCCAATTCCAACCATATAACAATTTAACGAAGAAGATTCAACCTTCGCCGTGAATACTATGAGTAAAGCCTAAGGACATATTTGTCCATATGCAACAGCGGAGCGTGTCTCTCTCCCACACAATTGAATGCTAGGATCCATTTTATTCAAACAAAACAAAAACAAAAACAAACCGACGCTCCAAGCAAAGTACATAAGATGTGATGGAATAAAAATATAGTTTCAGGGGAGGAACCTGATAATGTTGTCGATGAAGAAGGGGATACCTTGGGCATCCCCAAGCTTAGACGCTTGAGTCTTCTTAAAATATGCAGGGGTGAACCACCGGGGCATCCCCAAGCTTAGAGCTTTCACTCTCCTTGATCATATTGCATCATTTCCCTCTCTTGATCCTTGAAAACTTCCTCCACACCAAACTCGAAACAACTCATTAGAGGGTTAGTGCACAATAAAAATTTACATGTTCAGAGGTGACATAATCATTCTTAACACTTCTGGACATTTCACAAAGCTACTGGACATTAATGGATCAAAGAAATTCATCCAACATAGCAAAAGAGGCAATGCGAAATAAAAGGCAGAATCTGTCAAAACAGAACAGTTCGTAAAGACGAATTTTAAAATGGCACCAGACTTGCTCAAATGAAAATGCCCAAATTGAATGAAAGTTGCGTACATATCTGAGGATCACGCACATAAATTGGAATATTTTTCTGAGCTACCTACAGAGAGGCAGGTCGAAATTCGTGACAGCAAAGAAATCTGTTTCTGCGCAGTAATCCAAATCTAGTATGAACCTTACTATCAAAGACTTTACTTGGCACACCAATGCATAAAACTAAGATAAGGAGAGGTTGCGACAGTAGTAAACAACTTCCAAGACTCAAATATAAAATAAAGTACTGTAGTAAAAACATGGGTTGTCTCCCATAAGCGCTTTTCTTTAACGCCTTTCAGCTAGGCGCAGAAAGTGTGTATCAAGTATTATCAAGAGATGCAGTATCAACATCATAACCAGGGGTGTTGGGAGTTTTCTCAACCATGCATAGTATGTTGGATACATAAGTTTCAGCGGCTCCCTTTTCATTAGTCTTGGGCTTGCTACTCTCATCAAACAAATTTTCAGGAACAAGCCAAGCATAATTATCATCTAGAGCTTCATGCATCGCTAGGAGCTTACATGGTATTGGTGCCTTAATCTCCCCACTATCATTAACATTATTAGTATACTTAATTCTATCCATATCCATTTTTTCAAGTGTTCTTTTAAAGTCGGTATAAAAGCCAAGCCTCTTATGCTTAATAAAAACTTTTCTAGCTTCTTTAGCTATATCTTCAAATTCTCGCACTAAGACTTTTAGAACAAAATCTCTCTTCTCTCCCCGCTCCATATCAGAAAGTGTAAGAAACATGTGTTGTATCATGGGGTTGAGACTAATAAATCTAGCTTCCATCATGCGTACCAAACAAACAGAGGCATCTTCATAAGTAGGGACAGCTTTTGCAAGGGGTATATCTTTAAGATCTTCATGCATACTAACATGGGTGAAAAATTCTTCTATATTATCTTTTCCAATTATAGACCCTTGTCCCACAGGTATATCTTTTACAGTAAAATTAAAAGGAAACATGTTGAAATAAGTAAAACAAATGCAAGTAACTAATTTTTTTGTGTTTTTGATATAGAGTGCAAGACAGTAAATAAAGTAAAACTAGCAACTAATTTTTTGTGTTTTGATATAATGCAGCAAACAAGAAAGTAAATAAAATAAAGCAAGACAAAAAACAAAGTAAAGAGATTGGATTGTGGAGACTCCCCTTGCAGCGTGTCTTGATCTCCCCGGCAACGGCGCCAGAAATTTGCTTGATGCGTGTAGTTGACACGTCCGTTGGGAACCCCAAGAGGAAGGTGTGATGCGCACAGTAGCAAGTTTCCCTCAAAGAAACGAAGGTTTAATCGAACCAGTAGGAGTCAAGAAGCACGTTGAAGGTTGATGGCGGCGGGATGTAGTGTGCGCAACACCAGAGATTCCGCGCCAACGTAGAACCTGCACAACACACCAAAGTACTTTGCCCCAACGAAACAGTGAGGTTGTCAATCTCACCGGCTTGCTGTAACAAAGGATTAGATGTATAGTGTGGATGATGATTGTTTAAAACAGTAGAACAAGTATTGCAGATTGTATTCGATATAAAAGAATGGACCGGGGTCCACAGTTCACTAGAGGTGTCTCTCCCATAAGATAAATAGCATGTTGGGTGAACAAATTACCGGGCAATTGACAAATAGAGAGGGCATGACCATGCACATACATGATATGATGAGTATTGTGAGATTTAATTGGGCATTACGACAAAGTACATAGACCGCTATCCAGCATGCATCTATGCCTAAAAAGTCCACCTTCGGTTATCATCCGAACCCCTTCTAATATTAAGTTGTAAACAACAGACAATTGCATTAAGTATGGTGCGTAATGTAATCAATAACTACATCCTTGGACATAGCATCAATGTTTTATCCCTAGTGGCAACAAGACATCCACAACCTTAGAACTTTCGTCACTGTCCCAGATTTAATGGAGGCATGAACCCACTATCGAGCATAAATACTCCCTCTTGGAGTTAAGAGCAAAAACTTGGCCAGAGCCTCTACTAATAACGGAGAGCATGCAAGATCATAAACAACACATAGGTAATAGATTGATAATCAACATAACATAGTATTCTCTATCCATCGGATCCCGACAAACACAACATATAGTATTACAGATAGATGATCTTGATCATGTTAGGCAGCTCACAAGATCCGACAATGAAGCACAATGACGAGAAGACAACAATCTAGCTACTGCTATGGACCCATAGTCCAGGGGTGAACTACTCACTCATCACTCCGGAGGCGACCATGGCGGTGAAGAGTCCTCCGGGAGATGATTCCCCTCTCCGGGTGCCGGAGGCGATCTCCGAATCCCCGAGATGGGATTGGCGGCGGCGGCGTCTCAAGGTTTTCCGTATCGTGGCTCTCGCACCGGGGGTTTCGCGACGAAGGCTTTAAGTAGGCGGAAGGGCAACGCGGGGGGCCACACGAGGGCCCCACACACCAGGGCCGAACGGCCAGGGTCTAGGCCGCGCCGCCCTGTTGTGTCGGCGCCTCGTGGCCCCACTTCCTTTCCCCTCGGTCTTTCGGGAAGCTTCGTGCAAAAATAGGACCCCGGGCGTTGATTTCGTCCAATTCCGAGAATATTTCCTTACTAGGATTTCTGAAACCAAAAACAGCAGAAAAGCAACTGGCTCTTCGGCATCTCGTTAATAGGTTAGTGCCGGAAAATGCATAAATACGACATATAATGTGTATAAAACATGTAGATATCATCAATAATGTGGCATGGAACATAAGAAATTATCGATACGTCGGAGACGTATCACACAACAATGCAATAAAATAAAGATAAGGAGAGGTTGCTACAGTAGTAACAACTTCCAAGACTCAAATATAAAACAAAGTGCAGAAGTAAAATAATGGGTTGTCTCCCATAAGCGCTTTTCTTTCAGCTAGGCGCAAAGTGTGAATCAAGTGTTATCAAGAGACGAAGCATCAACGTCATAATAGGTATCTTAGATGTTCCATCATCCATAGTGGTGCTAAGGGCTTTGTCAATTTTAGGCCTGTAATATTTTTTGGCTTAGGCACTTTAGAGACATACATGAATTTTTGCTCCTTACCCACATAAGCTTTCTCCTTAAACTTAAGAGAAGAAAAAGTTGAACCCATGGTTACCATAGCTTCTTCAAGTTCACTAATCCTATGGGTTCGATTATCATGAGTGGCACAAGTTTCTAAAACGGCAATTCTCTCATTAATTCCACCTAGAGATTTATCAAATTTATTAGTGCTATTAAGTAATATTCCCAATTTAGTCTCAATACTTGGAAGATCTTTCTCTATGGCTTCCAACTTTTTCATGACATCTTCAAGAGAGATTTCAATTTTAGCTTCATTAACAGGTGGTATTCCAACTAGACTCTCAATAATGCAACTAGCTTCTAAAGCAGGAGTGCCTAGGAAATTACCTCCCGCAAGAGTATCAAGAACATACCTATTCCAACTAGAGATACCAACATAAAAGTTCCTAAGTAGTATAATAGTCAAGTGTTTCTTAATGAACCTATGATGAGCATCGCTAATTCTATACCAAGCATCTTTAAAACTTTATCCCCCTTGTTGCTTGAACGAACGAACTTCAACTTCAGGATTACTCATTTTTAGCAGTAGTAAATAAAGCAAACTAAATAAAGTAAATGCAAGTAACTAATTTTTTGTGTTTTTGATATAGAGAACAAGACAGTAAATAAAGTAAAACTAGCAACTAATTTTTTTGTGTTTTTGATATAGAGAGCAAACAAAGCAGTAAATAAAATAAAGTAAAGCAAGACAAAAAACAAAGTAAAGAGATTGGATGTGGGAGACTCCCCTTGCAGTGTGTCTTGATCTCCCCGGCAACGGCGCCAGAAAACAGTCTTGATGCGCGTGATCAACACGTCCGTTGGGAACCCCAAGAGGAAGGTGTGATGTGCACAGCAGTAAGTTTTCCCTCAAGAAACCAAGGTTATCGAACCAGTAGGAGTCAAGGAACACGTGAAGGTTGTTGGTGGCGGAGTGTAGTGCGGCGCAACACCAGGGATTCCGACGCCAACGTGGAACCTGCACAACACAATCAAAGTACTTTGCCCCAACGTAACAGTGAGGTTGTCAATCTCACCGGCTTGCTGTAAACAAAGGATTAGATGTATAGTGTGGATGATGATGATGTTGTTGTCAGAAACCCACCGGCGAGCAGCGACGGGCAACACCGTAGAGCCGCGAGGCTCCCAGGATTGCGGTTGACCCTGGTCCCTCGGGCGACGGCCCGCAATGCCTTCTGGCACACGTCCTGGTGCTTACGAGGGCGTGCCACCTGACCTATACCTGGTCAGGAAGGTGATGGTTTGCTTCGACTAGTTTCCTGCATGGCAAACATGTAAACATTAAATACGAGCCCCGATCGGCTCTTAAGTTGTTCTGTGGATCGGCTCAAAGAGCCGATTGCCCCATGGTTCATGTTAGATTTATAAGGACATGGGGATCATGCTTTATCAATATCAAGCTAATCTAATCTACGATAGTCTAGGGTTTTCACTGTATAATCGGAACATCCTATGCGTAATTGAGCCTAGCAGATACGTAAGATGATGGAAAACCAACCCTAAAGAGGCCTAAAAACCAACGTGAAGTTGATCCCCGGAACAATCCCTCTAGAGCTTAATAAACCACACCTTACGCACTACCGGATCCTTCAACCCGTTTATAAGGCCTAACCATACGGATATCAAACCAATCCTTGAAGAACAAGGAGCAACTATAACAGATTAGATCTACTAAATAACGAATAAGGAAGATGCTGCCCTTACACCCAAAATAGGTGTAAGGGCCGCTAGATATTGAGGGGCAGCGTAGCTACACAAGTTCATCGTGAAAGCATCGACGTCAGCCCCAAAACACCTAAGATAAGGGTGTTGCTCGCCATCAAAAAGGCTTCAGCACGAGCAACACCAACAACGAATAAACGTATACTGCCTAGATCGCAAGACGCGATCTAGGCAGCATGATGCTTACCCGGGAGAAACCCTCAAAACAAGGGGTGGCGATGCGCCTAGATTGATTTGTTGTGAACGTGATCGTCCTCCTTTCTCAATAACCCTAGATACATATTTATAGTCCGTAGACTTTCTAACTTGGGAATAAACCCAACCGTGTACGAGCTAAACTCTATCTCTTAATTCTAACCGACACGTATCCTACTATAATTTACAGATACACGGGCAATCTTGCCCAAACTTCTTGTACAAGGCCGGTTCGGGAATATTTTCCGTGCATATCCTCTAAGCCCATTTAACCACGGCCCATCTCCAGACTTGGTTAAATTCTGTGATAACACATGCCCCCTGGTTTTGGCAATGATAATTTCAAAATCACTCTTTTTTCCTTCGTAGGGTCACGTCGTGGCAGAGCAGAACCGTCGCAGTCCTTCATCATGATGCCTTGCCTCAACTTCTCTGCACGATTTGACAGTTCTTTGGCACCACTTTCTCGGAAACTGATGTAACATTAACTCTCCCCAATATCCCTTTATTTAACCGCGCCGAGCAGTTTGCCTCTTCATCCTCTTGCTCCGTACTAGCCATCGGCATAAAACCCCTTTCCTCTGTAGCCATGTCTTCCTCCTCCTCCTCCTCCTCCTCTGCCTCATCCGGCCTTTCCTTCGGCTCCTCCTCCTCCAGCGAGCTAGAGCAGGAGGTCAATCTGATGGCCATCTACGAGGCTCTCGCCCCCGAGTACTGGGACGCGAGGGATTGGGATTCTTCCATCGAGTCAGAGGACGACGAGCCCCTCACCGACGGAGAAGAAGACCTCCAGTTCCTTGTCGACGGAGCTGGAGGCAGCAAGCGACGACGACCTCTTCTCATGGGAGGCGGACCTCTCCTCCGACGAAGAGGAAGGAGAAGCGGAGGAAGACTCCTCCTCCTCCTCCGAGGAGTACCCACCGGCCAAGCGCTTCCGCGCTGGGTCGGATGACGATGACGATGACGACGACGAGGAGGATGAATCCCCCGCCGGCGGCTTCAGTGACGAGGACGAGGACGCCGCCGGCAGCAGTGCCGATAACGGCGAGGACGACGACGACGAGGGTAGCGATGGCCCTTAGATTAGGGAGTAGTGCAGGGCTAGTAGTAGTAATGCATTAGGCATCGGATGATCCTTTTGAGAGCCATCGGCTCTTCCTTGTAAGATCTTTCTGTTAATCAATGAAGAATATTCCTCCAATTTGGTTCTCCAATTTTAATCATTCCGATTGCCAAAGTAGGTCAACGCACCAAGAACCGATAGCAGCGTATCGGTCTTCCCCCAATAGATGCTCATACGGCCCAAATCAAAGACCTAATTAGACAGATTCAAGTAAACATTCCTCAATTCAGACTGTAACTTGATACCTGCTCATAATATTTTGTAGCACTAGAGTCGATGGCTACGCATCGGCTGTTTTATTCTTAAGTCGAAGACCATGCATCGGCTCTTGCTTCGCACATATATTTCTTTTATCGGCCGATTGCATACATCGGCCCCCATATTCCACTGCTCAAATTAAAAAATTTACTGGCCGATTTAAAATCGGCCCCGTATTTCACTGCCCATCATCCCACATGCTTGGGAAATACTTCTTGAGATGCTGGCCATTGACGGCCACTGGGAACTTCACACCATCCAACTGCTCGAGCATGTATGCATTGCCTTTTAGGACCTGGTCAACCCTGTACGGCCCGTGCCAATTTGGAGACCATTTACCATACGCCTTGTCCTTAGTCCCCAACGGCAATACAGCTTCCCATACCAGATCACCAACGTGGAACTCCTTTGGCTTCACCTTCTTATTATATGCACGAGCCACCTTGGCCTTGTTCTCCTTAATTTTCTCAAGTGACCAAAGTCTAAGTTCCGTCAGATCCTCAACGCTATCACTCATCAGGGCTGCGTACTCTTCAGTTGTTAAGTCATTTTGAAACGTGACACGTCTCGACCCAGCCGTGATCTCCCAGGGTAACACGGCTTCTTGTCCATAGACCAGATGGTACGGCGAGGTCTTTACCGCCCCATGACATGACATGCGATAAGCCCATAAAGCCTCCGACAAAACCTCGTGCCAACGCCTAGGGTACTCGTCGATTTTTCTCTTAATCAGCTTGATAAGGCTTTTGTTGGACGCTTCAGCCTGCCCATTCGCCTGAGCATAGTATGGAGACGATCGGATCAGCTTAATTCCCATGTCGTCGCAGAACTCTCTGAACTCTTTAGAAACGAAAACCGAACCTCCATCGGTCGTGATGGTCTGGGGAATCCCAAATCTGTGAATGACATGCTCTTTCACGAAACTGATGACGTCCTTCGATGCCACAGACTTCATAGGGACGGCCTCCACCCATTTAGTGAAATAATCTGTAATGGCCAAGATCCACTCGTGGCCTTTGCTCGATGCAGGATGGATTTTGCCGATCATGTCCATGCCCCATCCTCGAAATGGCCAAGGCTTGATGATGGGGTTCATTGCTGATGCGGGTACCATCTGAATGCTCCCAAACTTCTGACATGCTTGACACCCTTTATAGTAATTGAAACAGTCCTCAAGCATGGTGGGCCAATAAAACCCTGATCGCCTGATCAACCACTTCATCTTATGAGCCGATTGATGAGTTCCACAGGCGCCTTCATGTACCTCGTGCAAGAGCCGATTTGCCTCGGCTGTTCCCAAACATTTGAGAAGTAACCCTTCCAAGGTCCTGTAGAACATGTCATCTCCGATAAGGACATACTTCATGGCCTTGTACCTTATCCGTTTAGGTGCCCCCGAGCCGGATCTTTCAAGTAATTGAAGATATCGGCTCTCCAATCATCTGGCTCCATGAAATGTATCTGGACATCGGCTTCTTCCACTGTCTCCTTATAGCCTGACGCCATCTGTGCGAGATCGTTCGCCTCCGTATTCTGCGACCTCGGGACCCAGTTGAAGTTTATGTACCTGAACTGTGTCATCAGCTCGCGGCAATGCATCCATAACGGGAAGAGTGACTCGCTCTCACACTTGTATTCGTCCGTGAGCTGGGAGATCACCAACTTTGAATCTCCAAAGAGTTCCACTGCTTCTGCCCCGGCTTCAATTAGCAACTCCATCCCCTTACGTACTGCTTCATACTCAGCAACATTATTGGTGCAAGGGGTAGATAGCCTGATGGAGAAGGTGTAGGTTGCCCCCCGGGGCGACACGAGTAGGATGCCGATGCCGCAACCATCGTCGCAAACCGATCCATCGAAGAACATGGCCCATGCATGTATAGACAGTGCTGCTATATTAGTGCTGATTCGTTCAGCGATCAGATCGGCCAGGGCCTGCCCTTTAACTGCTTTCGCAGGTTGATACCGGAGATCCAATTCCGATAACGCAAACATCCATTTACCGAGTCGGCCTTTCAAAACAGGAGCCGACAACATGTGCTTGATGACGTCTGATTTGCAAATGATGATGATTTCTGCCGTCAGAAAGATGTGACGAAGCTTGGTGCAGGTAAAAAATAGGCAGAGACACAACTTCTCGATCTCCGGGTACCTCGTCTCTGCATCCAACATCCTTCTGCTGAGGTAGAAAGCGACTCTTTCCATGCCATCATAGATTTGCACTACCACTGAGGCGATAGAAGTATCGGCTACTGACAGGTAAATATAGAATGGCCTGTCTTGCTGGGGCGGAACCAACACGGGCGGCTTCGTTAGATACTCTTTAATCTCATCAAACGCTCGCTGTTGCTCTGCCCCCCAGTGAAACTCCTCATCAGGTTTGATTTTTACCAATCCCATGAACGGCTCAATTCGTCCTGACAGATTAGAGATGAACCTCCTGACGAAATTGATTTTGCCGATGAGACTTTGGAGTTCCTTCTTGGTAGTAGGTGGCTTCATTGTTCGCACTGCCTCTTGACTCTTCAGGCCGATCTCAATTCCACGTTCATGTACTAAGAAGCCCAGGAACTGACCGGCCGTTACTCCAAAAGCACACTTCTTCGGATTCATTCTTAGTCCGAACTTTCTAGTTCGGTCCAGGATGCGTCGCAAATCCTCCAGGTGCCCTTCCACTGAGACAGACTTGACCACCACGTCATCAATGTAGATCTCCACCAACTTGCCGATCAGATCATGAAAGATGTAATTCATGGCTCGTTGGTACGTTGCACCGGCATTCTTCAACCCAAATGTCATGACCACATACTCGAACAAGCCCACCGAACCTGGTACTCTGAAGGCCGTCTTGTGTATATCTTCTGGAGCCATGAAAATCTGGTTGTAACCGGCATTGCCATCCATGAAGCTTAAAATCTTATGGCCAGCCGCTGCATTGATCAATGTCTCAGCTACCGGCATAGGGTACTCATCCTTCGGAGTGGCTCTGTTGAGATCGCGAAAATCTATAGCGACGCGCCATCGGCCGTCCTTCTTCTCCACAGGTACGATGCTAGATATCCACTCAGCATACCTGCATGGCCTGATGAACCCGGCGCTCAACATCTTCTCAATCTCCTTCTTGACTTCTTCTAGAATTTCGGCCTTCATCTGCCGTGCTCGTTGCTGGAACGGCCGAAATCCTTTCTTAAGAGGTAGCTGATGCTCAATGATGCTCCTGTCTAGCCCGGGCATTTCTATATAATCCTGTGCAAAACAACTGGGTATTCTTTCAACAAAGCTATCATCAGGCCCCAGATGCGGATCTAACTTTTTGCTGATAAATGTTGGTCGTGGCTTATCCCCAGGACCAATGTCAATTTCTTCTAGCTCATCAGCTGACGTAAACCCATATCCTAGCTTTCCGTCGCCTGTTAGATCGACGTTGAACACAGGCAGAACGTATGGCGAAGATAATTTTGGCCGATTGCTGGAATCGGCCTCCATGTTGATTGACTTGCTCGATGAAGGTTTACAACTTGTATGTGCTCCCTTACAAGAGGGAGTCTTCCTACTACGACTACGTGACATGTTTGAAGTGAGATCCTTGCTTTTTATTTTTTGGGGCCGATCGCATGGATCGGCCTTGCCACGTATGTCGATGGATGTTGCTCTTGCTACTCTATCAGGCCGGTGGATAAGACCAGCCTCACCCCGTTTTTTGTCACCTCGATGCGATCACAGCCGTCCAAACTGATTCCAGAGAGCGGCTCTTGGTCTTCCGAGTCCCAAATGTTCATGCCGGCTATTGAGACGTCGATCGAGTCATCTGCATGTACGACTTCTACGTCGTCTCCATCCCACTGTATCAGGCATTGGTGCATTGTAGATGGAATGCAGCAGTTGGCGTGAATACAATCCCTTCCTAACAGACAGCGTAGGTGCTCTTGCTGTCGACGATGAAGAATGTCGTTGGGATCGTCTTTCGCCTACAGCTAATCCACGTTCAGACACCTTGCGTCCCTGATGCTTGGCCGTTGAAGTCGTTTAGTGTGACGTTGGTCTTGATCAGATCGGCACTGGAGCGTCCTAAACGCCGTAGCATGGAATATGGCATTATATTGACTGCCGCTCCCGTGTCAACCAACATCTTGCCGACAGGCTGCCCATTGATATAACCTTTTAGGTACAGGGCCTTCATGTGTTTGTAGCCCTTTTCCCGTGGCTTCTCAAAGATGACTGGCCGTGGACCGCAGTCAAACTGTGCTATCGGCACTTCTTCAGTTCCTGGGGCACGAAACTCTGATGGAAGGAAGAACACCATGTTTGTGCCAGCCGATGTACCCACATCGGCTTTTTCTTGCTTGGGACGCCAAACTTTCTTTGGTGGACGAGTCTCTTCGTCCAAAGTCTGCTGAATTTTCACGGCCAGATCGGGCCGCGCTTTCCTCAACGTGTGCAAGTATCGCGCTTCGGCTTGCTCCAAGCTACGTAGCCGCTGAACCCTACGCTTTTGGGAGTGGCTGAGTCCATCGGGGCACCACCTTGGCCGGTGGTACCTATCCTCTTCTTCATCTTCTGACTCCTCAAAGTCTTCATCTTGCGAGGACTCAACTCGTTTGTTCTGTGGAGGGAGAGGTCCTAGACGCTTGAAAACTGAAACTTCCCCTGCATCCTTCTTCCGGCGTCTACACTCCGGGCAGTTGTCGATTGTAGGCAATCGGCTCATTCCTGAATCCCAGCAGTGTTTAAAGAAGGGACAGTCCCAGTGTCTATCCATGTCTTCCTGCTCCCTTGACCTCTCCTTAGCGCGGTGCTCACGTCCTTCGTCGTCTCTGTCATGCCGACGGTACCTTCCTTTGTCTTCATCAGACCGATTGTATCTTTCGTCGTTTCTGTCGTACTGCCGACGTCGGTCATACTGATATTCATATTTGTTGAGGAGATGCGTGGAAAGTGGTTTTTGGTATCGCACGCTTCTCACTTGTTCCTTGGTGAGGTACCGCTTGTCATCATATCGGGGCCGGTCGCATGGATCGGCCTCCTCCTTTTCCTTGCTGCGGGAGTGACTGCTTTCCTCTTTATCCTTGCCATGGTGGCGCACAGGCCCTGCCATGTTGACATCGAACGAGAAATCCAGTCGACGCCTCGCGGAGTGGTTAGGTTCCACCATGTTGACGCCAGGGAACGGATGTGTGTCCACTTTCATGGCAAACTGCCCAAAGAGCAATCTGCCTTGTTCTATCGCCATTTGGATCTGCTGACGAAACACCTTGCAGTCATTGGTGGTATGGGTGAACGAGTGATGCCATTTGCAGTACGGCCTCCCATTCAATTCTTGTGCTGTAGGGATTTTATGGCCGTCGGGTAACTTCAGTTGTTTTTCCTTGAGCAATAGATCGAAAATCTGCTCAGCTTTGCTCAAATCGAAGTCAAACCCTTTTGCAGGCCCTTGTGGTTTTACCCATTTGCAAGACACGGGATTTGCCCCCCGAGCCCATTCAGCTACAGCCACCTCGAGGTCCGGTGCAGGATCTTCAGCCTCTTCCATCTCAACCAGGCCTACCGGACGCTTGAACTTGTCTTGGTACAATTCAGGGTGCCGCTGCTCATACGATGTGAGTTTCTGCACCATGTGCGACAATGAACTGTACTCTGCTTGGGAAGTCAGATCCTTGATCGGCGTTGCGAGGCCCAATACTGCCAGCTCGATTGCTTCCTTCTCAGATAAACAAACCGAATAACATCGGTTCCTGACAGTCCTGAAACGTTGGATGTATTCAGACACTGTTTCTCCCCGCTTCTGCCGCACCTGTGCTAGATCGGCAATGCCAGCTTCGGTAGCATCCGAGTGATATTGCACATGAAACTGCTCCTCTAGCTGCTTCCATGTGCGGACTGAGTTTGGTGGCAACGAGGTGTACCACCCAAAGGCTGATCCCGTAAGAGATTGTGCGAAAAACCTCACACGTAACGGGTCTGATACTGAAATCAAGCCCAGCTGTGCCAAATATCGGCTTACGTGCTCTATTGAGCTAGATCCTTCTGCTCCATTGAATTTTGAGAATTCAGGGAGCCGATACTTGGGTGGCAGCGGGATCAGATCATACTCGTCAGGGTACGGCTTGGAATAGCCGATTGTCTTCCTCTTCGGCAAGATGCCGAACTGGTCTCTCAAGATGGTGCTGATCTGTTCCATGGTATTAGCTGTAGGGACCGAGCTCTCATGACTCGTTCCAGTAGCATATTTAGCTAGCCATGCTTGTTTGTCGTCAGCTCCAGAAATCCCCGTTGGTGCAATCTGGTTCGTCCGTGCCAAGGCATTGCAGTCCGGCACGTATGTGCACACGTATCCATGTGGGATCTCCTTAGGCGGCTCATATAAGAATTGGAAATCGCTAGGATCGCCTCCAACCTTGTAGACGACATACGCCGGTGAACCCGGCGGCTCTGGTGCTGCAAGCGCGAATGGTAGCGGCGGTCTGATCTGGAGCGGTATCTCTCCCTGGTGAGTCCCTAGGGTAGGTCCTGACGGGGAGTACTGATGCTTCATGATTTCCTGCACCACACGGACCGCGACGCGCTCGAGAGTATTCACCAGGCTTTCAGAATAGCGGTGTAGAGAATGAGCCGCCATGTAATTGATTTCCTGGCGCAGAGCTCTGGTGCGTTCCTCCGAAGGGGTAGACAGGTCCACTCCGTCAAGAACACCTTCAGGGGAGAACCCCTTCCACCTTACACCATGTGAACGGGTCCTCACGAAAGAGCCGATGAGATCGGCTTCCAAGATGGCTTTCATCTCATCATACTTCTTCTTTTGCTCTTCGGGCAGATCTGCGTACGTGACTGGTTCGCCCACCACCTCATCCGCAGCTTTTGACATGGTTGCTGCAGATGTCGACGTAGTGGTTGCTGTAGAGCGTCCCACCCGTGCGTGTAAATGTGTTGCTGTCGAAACCCACCGGCGAGCAGCGACGGGCAACACCGTAGAGCCGGGAGGCTCCCAGGATTGCGGTTGACCCTGGTCCCTCGGGCGACGGCCCGCAATGCCTTCTGGCACATGTCCTGGTGCTTACGAGGGCCTGTTTGCTTCGACTAGTTTCCTGCATGGCAAACACGTAAACATTAAATACGAGCCCCGATCGGCTCTTAAGTTGTTCTGTGGATCGGCTCAAAGAGCCGATTGCCCCATGGTTCATGTTAGATTTATAAGGACATGGGGATCATGCTTTATCAATATCAAGCTAATCTAATCTACGATAGTCTAGGGTTTTCACCGTATAATCGGAACATCCTATGCGTAATTGAGCCTAGCAGATACGTAAGATGATGGAAAACCAACCCTAAAGAGGCCTAAAAACCAACGTGAAGTTGATCCCCGGAACAATCCCTCTAGAGCTTAATAAACCACACCTTACGCACTACCGGATCCTTCAACCCGTTTATAAGGCCTAACCATACGGATATCAAACCAATCCTTGAAGAACAAGGAGCAACTATAACGGATTAGATCTACTAAGTAACGAATAAGCAAGATGCTGCCCTTACACCCAAAATAGGTGTAAGGGCCGCTAGATATCGAGGGGCAGAGTAGCTAAACAAGTTCATCCTGAAAGCATCGACGTCAGCCCCAAAACACCTAAGATAAGGGTGTTGCTCGCCATCAAAAAGGCTTCAACACGAGCAACACCAACAACGAATAAACGTATACTGCCTAGATCGCAAAACGCGATCTAGGCAGCATGATGCTTACCCGGAGAAACCCTCAAAACAAGGGGTGGCGATGCGCCTAGATTGATTTGTTGTGAACGTGATCGTCCTCCTTTCTCAATAACCCTAGATACATATTTATAGTCCGTAGACTTTCTAACTTGGGAATAAACCCAACCGTGTACGAGCTAAACTCTATCTCTTAATTCTAACCGACACGTATCCTACTATAATTTACAGATACACGGGCAATCTTGCCCAAACTTCTTGTACAAGGCCGGTTCGGGAATATTTTCCGTGCATATCCTGTAAGCCCATTTAACCACGGCCCATCTCCAGACTTGGTTAAATTCTGGTGATAACAGATGATTGTTTGCGAAGAACAGTAAAGAACAATTGCAGTAGATTGTATTTCAGATGTAAAGAATTGGACCGGGGTCCACAGTTCACTAGTGGTGTCTCTCCCATAAGATAAACAGATGTTGGGTGAATAAATTACAGTTGGGCATTTGACAAATAAAGAATGCATAACAATGCACATACATATATCATGATGAGTACTATGAGATTTAATCAGGGCATTACGACACCTAGCTGCCCTTACGCCTATCTGGGTGTAAGGGCAGCATCTTGCTTGTTCGTTACTTAGTAGATCCGATCTGTTATAGTTGCTCCTTGTTCTTCAAGGATTAGTTTAATATCCGCATGATTAGGCCTTATGCTGGGGTTGGACGATCCGGTAGTGCGATAGGTGCTGTTTACCGTCCTATAAGGGATGTTCCGGGAATTGACGTAATGTTGGTTTTTAGGCCTCTTTTAGGGATAGTTTGCATCATCTTTCGTATCTGCTAGGCCCAACTACGCGTAGGACGTTCCGGTTATGCGGTGAAAACCCTAAACCGTCGTAGATTGGTTTAGCTTTGTTTTGATCAAGGATCCCCATGTCATTGAAAATCCAACGTGAACCATGCGGCGATCGGCTCTTTGAGCCGATCTACAGGACACCCTGAGAGCCGATAGGGCTCTTATTTAATGTTTACATGTCTGTTGCGGTCAGAAACCCACCGGCGGGCAGCGACGGGCAACACCGTAGAGCCGGGAACAACTAGGGCTGGCCCTGGTCCCTCAGAGCGACGGCCCGCAAAGCCTTCTGGGCACACGTCCGATGCTGATGCAAGGGCGTGCCACCTGACCTATACCTGATCAGGAAGGTGTTGGAGAATGCCTCGCTTAGTTTCCTGCATGGCATACACGTAAACATTAAATACGAGCCTCGATCGGCTCTCAGGTTGTCCTGTGAATCGGCTCAAAGAGCCGATCCACCCATGATTCGTACAAGGTGTACGAATATATGGTGGTCCTGCTTGATCAAGATAAAGCTAAAGCGATCTACGACGATTTAGGGTTTTCACCGCATAATCGGATCATCCTACTCACGATTGGGCCTCGCGCTCGCGCACGGTGATCGTAAGCCGATCCTAGACAGGGCCTAAAAACCAACACGAGGTCGATCCCGGAACATCCTGTCTAGGGCTAGCAAACTACACCCTACACGCCGCTGGATCCTCCAACCCTTTGTAAGGCCTAACTATTGCAGATATTAAACTAATCTTTGAAGAACAAGGAGCAACCGTAACGGATCGGATCCACTAAACAATGATCAAGCGGGGTGCCGCCCCTACACCTAAGACAGGTGTAAGGGCGGCTAGATGTAGGGTTGCACTACGACAGCATATGATACGAAGAACAATGCTAACCCTAACACATCTAAGATAACTACGTTGCTCGCCATCAAAAAGGCTTCAACGAGCAACGCATGAACAACGTATGTGCTGCCTAGATCGCAAGATGCGATCTAGGCAGCATGGTGCTTACCAGGAGAAACCCTCGAGACGAAGGAGTTGGCGATGCGCCGAGATTGATTTGTGTTGAACGTTGGTTGTTGTTTATTTCATAAACCCTAGATACATATTTATAGTCCAGGGGACTTTCTAACGTGGGAACAATCCCAACCGGGCACGGGCCAAACTCTAACTTCCAAACGACACGTATCCTAATATGTTACAGATACACGGGCAATTTAGCCCAAACTTGGTATACAAGGCCGATTCATGTATTTCTTCCATGTATATTCTTCAAGTCCATCTTCAATCACGGCCCACCTCTGATCTGGTCAAATTCTGGTGATAACACATGCCCCCCTGGTTTTGGAAATGACATTTCCAAAATCATTACGCTTTTCTTTCGTCGGTCATGTCGTGGCAGAGCAGAACCGTCGCAGAGCCTTTCATCATATCGCCTCGCCTCCTTGGCTTCTCTGCACGAATTGATAGTTTCGGCATCACGTCCTCGAGAACCGTTATGGCATTAACTCTCCACTACAACCCCTTTATTTATCTGTGCCGAACGGTTCGCCACTCCATCCCCCTGCTGTTCTGTCCACCAGCACCCAAAAACCCTCTTCCCCTGTAGCCATGTCTTCCTCTTCGTCTACCTCCTCAGGCCTCCCCCTCCAATCTTCGCCGAAGAGCAAGACCGAAGACGACCTCCACTCCGGGGCGAACCCCATCTCCTCCGACAAGAAGGAGAATGAAGAAGTAGCGAAGAAAGGGGCCTCCTCCTCCGCCAGGCACCTGCCAACGAAGCGCTCCCGTATGTGGGCGGACAGCGAGGATGATGACGACGACGAGGAAGGAGAAGAAGAGGAGGAGGATGATTCCTCCTCCTCCGCTGGATATCCGCCGACGAAGCGCTTCCGCGCTTGGGCGGACAGCGAGGACGATGATGATGACGAGGAAGAAGAAGAGGCTCCGGCCGAGGCTGGGGTAGCAGCGACGAGGACCTCCGGAAGTAGTGCCGACGGCAACTCCGACGCCGACGATGATGCTAGCGAGGATTAGCCATGTAGGATTAGTAGTCCTTGAGCAATCGGCTCTTCTTTTGTTCTTCCTTCCTTGAGCAATCGGCTCTTCATTGTAAAAATTCCCCCTTATCAATGAAGAAGAAATTTCTCAGCTGATTCTGTCTTTTTCCTTTATGCCAATTTAGCCGATTTCCCCTCATACTGATTCTGCCGATCATCACTTAGCCAATGCTTTAATGAGCCGATGGCAACGCATCGGTCTCTCATAATCCGTCCTTCATCTTCTTCGACTGATGACTCTGAGACCTGGTGATACTCCTCTGCAAAATTCACCATCCTCGAAGAGGTTGCTACACAGGACCAGCCGATGATACTCCAATGGCTTCTAGCCCCAGGTCGGTAAGGCAACAGAGACGAGGATACGCAACTTAGCCAAATGGACCTGGGCTCGATCATGTCTGAGGGAACTATCATGCAGAGCCAGCCGATTTGAACAAAATCGGCTCTCCAGAGGAGAGAACCTTCAGGGTGAGCTGCCCCCCGAGTTTCTTCAGTCCACTTCTTGCGCCTTGTTGGTCAGATCGGCTCCTTTCCTTTGGCGGATTTGATGCAACCCATCCTTAACCTGATCTGCACGTCCATGCTGCTCTTGGCATTGGTCAGAGTCATGATCCCTCAAACTTGCCCCAGCCGATATTGCGGACTCGAATACTTGCAAAAAGAATTTGGAGGTTCTCGAAGAGAGGATCTGAGCCACCAAACCCTTATAACAGTTGTACCTCTTGAGTCGATGGCCATGCATCGGCTTTGTCCCTCAGCTCTAAAGTCGATGCCCGTGCATCGGCTGTACATTTGCGAGAAACTGCGTGAGAATTTTTTTTTTACAGGCCGATTTTTCTATCGGCCCCCAATGTTTCACCGCACATGTATCGCACATGTTCATCTCGATTAGGTGCCCCCCGAGCCGATTCTCCAGTAACTGCTGAAATCGGCTCGTGATCAGCCAAGGCACTCTATGCGAACGTCGGCTTGATTAGGACCAGTGTGGACTTCTTCTAGCTCATTAGCCGACGTAACCCTATTGCCCATTAGATTGGCGTTGAACCCAGGCAGAATGGATGGTGAGGATAATTTTGGCCGATTGCTGGAATCGGCCTCCACGTTGCTTGCTCGATGAAGGTTTTTGCAATGTTCCTCCATAAATCCTTGGGGCCGATCACTTGGATCGGCATCGCCACATTTGTCCATCGATGTTGCTCTTGTTACACGGTCAGGCCGGTGGATAAAACCAGCCTAACCCCGTTCTTGGTCACGTCGATGCGCTCGCAGTCGTCCAAATTGATGCCTGAGAGCGGCTCTTGGCCTGATGTCTCCCAAACGTCCATGCCAGCCGTTGAAATCTCGGCTGAATCATCTGCGTGGACGACTTCTACTTCATCTCCATCCCACTGTATTAGGCATTGGTGCATCGTGGATGGAATGCAACATGGCGTGGATCCAATCTCTCCCTAGTAGGACAGCATAAGTGCTCTTGCTGTCGACAATAAAGAACGTCGTAGGGACGGTTTTCCTTCCTACGGTCAGATCCACGTTCGAACACCTTGTGCGTCGATGCTTGGCCGTTGAAGTCGCTTGTGTCACATTGGTCTTGATCAGATCCGAGCTAGAGCGTCCCAACCGACGTAGCATGGAATACGCATATGTTAATGCCGCTCCGGTGTCCACCAACATCTTGTTAACAAAGCTGCCCATTGATGTAACCTCGCAAGTATAGGGCCTTCGATGCCTGTAGCTTCTTTCTCGTGGCTTTTCGAAGATGACCGGCCGTGGGCCGCAGTCAAGTTGTGCCACATCGTCTAATCCTGGAGCACTAAACTCCGTTGGAAGGATGGAGACCATTTGTGCCAGCCGATGTCTCATCATCGGCTTTCTTTTGTCTGGGGCGCCACTCTTTCCTTTGTGGCCGACCTTCTTCGTCCAGGGTTCGCTGAATCTTAGCGGCCAGATCAGGCCGCGCCTTCCTCAACGTGTGCAGGTATAACCTTTCAGCTTCCTCCAACCCACGTAGTCGCTGAACCCTTCGCTTTTGGGAACGGCTGAGCCCATCAGGGCACCACCTTGGCCGATGATACTTGTCTTCTTCTTCATCGTTCTCCTCGAGATCTTCTACCCGAGAGGACTCAGCGTGCTTGTCCCGAGGCGGAGAGGCCCTAGACGCTGAACACGGACACGTTAGCTGCATCCTTCTTCTTTTGTTTGCATTCTGGGCAGTTGCCGATTGTAGGCAATCGGCTCATTCCTGAATCGCAGCAGTGTCTGAAGAAGGGGCAGTCCCAGTGCCTATCCTCGTCGTCTTGCTCCCTCGACTTTTCCTTGGTGAGGCGCTCATATCTCTCCTCATCGCGATCATGCCAACGTTGTCTCCTGGCGTCCCTAGCCAGGCGATCTCTTTCATCATCGTCGTTGTATCGTCGGCGTTGGTCATATTGACCCACATACTTGTTGAGGAGGTGATCAGAGAGAGGTCGCTGATATCTTACGTTCCTCACTTCTCCCTCTGTGATGTAGCGCTTGCCATCATGACGGAGCCGATCGCGTGGAGCGGCTCCCTCTGTGTCCTTGCTATGAGAGCAGCTGCCCTCATCTCCGTCCTTACCAGAGTGGTGCCCAGGTCCTACCATGTTGATATTGCATGAGACATCTGGCTGGCACCCTTCAGGGTAAGTGCACTCCACCATGTTAACGGCGGGGAAGGGGTGTGTGTCGACTTTCATGGCGTATTGGTTGAAAATCAGACGTCCTTGTTCTATCGCCATTTGGATCTGCTGACGCCACACCCTGCAGTCGTTGGTGGCATGGGAGACCGAGTTATGCCACTTGCAATATGGCTTTCCGTTCAGCTCACCGTGGGGATCTTGTGGCCTTCGGGTACCTTTAGCTGCTTCTCCTTGAGTAAGAGGTCGAAAATCTGCTCAGCTTTGGTCACGTCGAAGTCGAACCCTTTTGGAGGGCCTTGTGGCTTAACCCACTTACAGGACACGGGGCTTGCCGCCCGAGTCCATTCAGCCACTGCTACCTCTTGATCTCCCGCAGCACCTTCATCCTCGTCTGCCTCAACCAGGACCACCGCACGCTTGAATTTGTCCTGGTAAACATCTGGGTGGCGTTGTTCATATGCTGACAGCTTCTGCACCATGTGCGCCAATGAAGGATAGTCTGCTTGGGAGGCCACGTCCTTAATCGGTGATGATAGACCCACCACCGCCAACTCGACTGCTTCTTTTTCACTTACGTGAACCGAATAGCATCGGTTCCTAAGCCCGAAGCGCTGGATATATTCTGACACTGTCTCCCCGCTTCTGTCGTACTTGTGCTAGATCGGCAATGCCAGCCTCTAAGCCTCTCGAGTGATACCGCTCATGGAACCGCTCTTCCAACTGTTCCAAGTCCGGATTGAGTTTGGTGGCAGCGATGTGTACCACCCGAAAGCCGATCCGTGAGGGACTGAAGAACCTCACACGAGCTCCCGATGCTGAGATCGTGCCTGGCCAAATATCGGCTCACATGCTCGATGGAGCTGGAACCATCTGATCCATTAAACTTGGTGAAATCGGGGAGCCGATATTTGGGTGGTAGTGGGATCAATTCGTACTCGTTGGGGTGCGGCTTGGAATAGCCGATTGTCCTCCTTTTCGGCATCATGCCGAACTGGTCTTTCAGAATCGTACAAATCTGATCCGCGGTGATGGCTGTAGGCGTCGAACTCTGAAGATTCGCCGGAGTGGCATACTTAGCCAGCCATGCTTGCTTTTCCAACTCTGAGCCAACTGCAGGAGCTGAGCTCTGGAGGTTTGTCGGAGTGGCGTACTTAGCTAGCCACGTCTGCTTCTCAAGATCTGCTCCCGACGTTCCTCCTGCTGTCCCAGAAGTCCCTGCTGTTGCGCCTGGTTCGAGAGTGCCCGCCATGCAGTCGGCACGTATGCGCACGTGTATCCGTGCGGGATCTCCTTGGGCGCCTCATGTAGGAATTGGTAGTCACTAGGGTCACCACCAATCTTGTAGACGACGTATGCCGATGAGTTCGGCACTTCTGGTGCTGCCAACGCGAACGGCAGCGGTGGGCGGGACTGGAGTGGCATCTCTCCTTGGTAAGTCCCCAGCGCCGGTCCTGATGGAGAATACTGATGGCTCATGATTTCCTGGATCACGCGAAGAGCGACACGCTCCAAAGTGTTCACCAGGCTCTCAGAATGGCGGTGTAGCGAGCGAGCCACCATGAAGTTGATCTCATGACGCAGCGACCTGGTGCGTTCTTCTGACGGGGCGGACAGGTCCACTCCATCGAGCGTGAGAACCCTTTCCACCCGATGCCATGTGAGCGGGTTCTGTGAAAAGAGCCGATGAGGTCGGCTTCGAGGACTGCCTTGATCTCGTCATGTTTCTTCTTGAGCTCGTCAGTCAGATCCTCGTACTTGACCGGAGTGTCTTCCGCCATCTCGGATGCAGATGGCGATATGGTTGATGTCGAAGATTGTCCCACCGGGCGTGCCAAATGTGTTGCGGTCGAAACCCACCGGCGGGCAGCGACGGCAACACCGTAGAGCCGGGAACAACTCGGGTTGCGGCTGGCCTTGGTCCTCGGAGCGACGGCCCGCAAAGCCTCTGGGCACACGTCCGATGCTGATGCAAGGGCGTGCCACCTGACCTATACCTGGTCAGGAAGGTGTTGGAGAATGCCTCGCTTAGTTTCCTGCATGGCATACACGTAAACATTAAATACGAGCCTCGATCGGCTCTCAGGTTGTCCTGTGGATCGGCTCAAAGAGCCGATCCACCCATGATTCGTACAAGGTGTACGAATATATGGTGGTCCTGCTTGATCAAGATAAAGCTAAAGCGATCTACGACGATTTAGGGTTTTCACCGCATAATCGGATCATCCTACTCACGATTGGGCCTCGCGCTCGCGCACGGTGATCGTAGCCGATCCTAGACAGCCTAAAAACCAACACGAGGTCGATCCCGGAACATCCTGTCTAGGGCTAGCAAACCACACCCTACACGCTGGATCCTCCAACCCTTTGTAAGGCCTAACTATTGCAGATATTAAACTAATCCTTGAAGAACAAGGAGCAACCGTAACGGATCGGATCCACTAAACAATGATCAAGCGGGGTGCCGCCCCTACACCTAAGACAGGTGTAAGGGCGGCTAGATGTATAAGGGTTGCACTACGACAGCATATGATACGAAGAACAATGCTAACCCTAACACATCTAAGATAACTACGTTGCTCGCCATCAAAAAGGCTTCAGTACGAGCAACGCATGAACAACGTAATAAGCTGCTACCTAGATCGCAAGATGCGATCTAGGCAGCATGGTGCTTACCGGAGAAACCCTCGAGACGAAGGAGTTGGCGATGCGCCGAGATTGATTTGTGTTGAACGTTGGTTGTTGTTTATTTCATAAACCCTAGATACATATTTATAGTCCAGGGGACTTTCTAACGTGGGAACAATCCCAACCGGGCACGGGGCCCAAACTCTAACTTCCAAACGACACGTATCCTAATATGTTACAGATACACGGGCAATTTAGCCCAAACTTGGTATACAAGGCCGATTCATGTATTTCTTCCATGTATATTCTTCAAGTCCATCTTCAATCACGGCCCACCTCTGATCTGGTCAAATTCTGGTGATAACGTGTCTACCATGCAGGAACACTCGAAGCAATTTAACACCTTCCTGATTGGGTCTCGATCAGGTGGCACGCCCTTGCAACCGCCAGGTCGTGTGCAGAGAACTTGCGGGACGACGCGAGGTGCCAGGGTCCACTAAGCGGCCTTGGGAGCCTCCCGGCTCTTCGTGTTGCTTAACCACTGCTCGCCGGTGAGTTTTGGCGGGTAACACATTCTGGCACGCCCGGTGGGACAATCTTCTACAACATCCACGTCAACACCTGCATCCGAGATGGCGGACGAACCGATCAAGTACGAGGATCTCCCTGCGGAGCATAAGAAGAAATACGATGAGCTGAAGGCCATCTGTGAAGCCGAGCTCATCGGCTCCTTTGAGAAGACCCGGTCGCATGGCATCAGGTTTAAAGGATTCACTCCCCAAGGCGTACTTGATGGTTTGGATCTGTCTCTCCCTTCGGAGGAACGTACCAGAGCCCTGCGTCAGGAAATCAACTACGTTGTGGCTCATTCGCTGCATCGGCATTCTGAGAGCCTGGTGAATACTTTGGAGCGCATTGCTCTTCATGTGGTGCAAGAAATCATGAAGCACCAGTACTCCCCTTCAGGACCTGTTCTAGGAACTCATCAGGGAGAGATGCAACTCCACACCAGGCCACCATTGCCGTACGCGATGGCAGCTCCACAACAACAAGGTTCACCGGCATACGTTGTCTACAAGGTTGGAGGTGATCCTGGCGACTACCAGTTCTTATATGAGCCGCCCAAAGAGATTCCCCACGGATACGTGTGCACATACGTGCCGGACTGCAACAACTGGACGCAAGCGATCCAGACTCCAACAGGAGGGATTGCCGGAGCAGGAGCAATTGTTACGGCAGGAGGGATGGCTGGAGCAGCAGGGAGTTTGGGAGCAGACGCTGAGAAACAGGCGTGGCTAGCTAAATATGCCACTGCACCAAGTCATGAAAGCTCAACTGCTACAGCTTCCACCGTGGATCAGATCAGTGCAGTCTTGAGAGACCAGTTCGGCATCCTGCCGAAGAAGAAAATAATCGGCTATTCCAAGCCGTACCCCAACGAGTTTGACCTGATCCCGCTGCCACCTATCGGCTCCCTGACTTCACAAAATTTAGTGGATCAGAAGGATCTAGCTCCATCGAGCACGTGAGCCGATACTTGGCCCAGCTAGGCATGGTTTCAGCATCGGATCAGCTACGGGTGAGGTTCTTCGCGCAATCTCTCACCGGTCCAGCTTTTGGGTGGTACACCTCGTTGCAGCCAAATTCAGTTCGATCATGGAAGCAGCTGGAAGAGCAGTTTCACACGCAATATCATTCAGAAGCCACTGAAGCCGGCATTGCCGATCGACCGGTTCGGCAAAGCGAGAGAACAGGTTCGAATACATTCAGCGTTTGGGTCAAGAACCGATGTTATTCGGTTCATTTATCTGAGAAAGAAGCAGTCGAGCTGGCCGTGGCAGGCCTTGCAGCGCCACTCAAGGATCTGACGTTCCAAGTGGAGTACAATTCATTGGCGCACATGGTCCAGAGACTAACTTTGTATGAACAGCGCCACCCAGAACTGTACCAAGACAAGTACAAGCGCACGATAGGCCTGGTCGATGCTAATGAGGATGAAGATTCTTCGGAAGATCAGGAAGTCGCGGTGGCTGAATGGGCTCGGACGGCAGTACCTGTGTCCTGCAAATGGGTGAATCAACCAGGGCCGCCAAGAGGGTTTGACTTTGATTTGAGCAAAGCTGAGCAGATTTTTGATTTGCTGCTGAAGGAGAAACAGTTGAAGTTACCCGAAGGCCATAAAATCCCTACATCACAGGAGATAAACGGTAGGCCATACTGCAAATGGCATCACACGTTCACTCACGCCACCAACGACTGCAAAGTATTGCGCGCACAGATCCAAATGGCGATAGAGTCAGGCCGATTAACTTTCGGACAATTTGCCATGAAGGTTGACACACGTCCGTTTCCTGGCGTCAATATGGTGGATCTTAGCCACTCCATAGGGCGCGAGCCAGAGTTTTCTTTTGATGTCAACATGGCAGGGCTTGTGAGTCGCCATGGCAAAGATAAAGCAGAAAGCAGCCACTCCCATGGCAAGGATAAAGAGGAGGCCGATCCACGCGACCGGCCCCAAGATGACGATAGACGGTACCTAACCGAGGAGGAAGTGAGAAGCGTGTGGTATCAACGTCCACTCTCCGCGCATCTCCTTAACAAATATGAACAGCAGTATGACCGACGTCGACGCTACGACGTAGATGATGAAAGATATCGTCTGGCCCGATGTTGAGAACAAGAGGTATCGTCAACGTGACAAACAACAACGGCAGCCACGCTAGAGGGAGGTCAGGGGAGCAAGAGGACATGGATAGGCACTGGGACTGCCCCTTCTTTAAACATTGCTGGGACTCAGGAATGAGCCGATTGCCAACAATCGAGAACTGCCCAGAATGCGGACAGCAAAGGAAGAGGACAAACAAGGTTTCAGTGTTCGAGCGTCTAGGCTCTCTCCCACCTCAGAACAAACAAGCTGAGTCATCTCAAGAAGAAGACTTTGAGGAGTCAGAAGGTGAAGAGGATAGGTATCACCGGCCAAGGTGGTGCCCTGATGGACTCACCATTCTCAAGCGTAGGGTGCAGCGGCTACGAAACCTGGAGGAAGCCGAGGCATGCACCAGCACACGTTGAGGAAAGCACGGCCCGATCTGGCCGTGAAAATTCAGCAAACATTGGAAACGGAGGCGCGCCCATCGAAGAAAGTGTGGCGCCCTAAACAGACAAAAGCCGATGCAGAGGCATCGGCTGATGCAAACATGGTGTCCATGATCCTGACAGAGTAGCAAGGTCCAAGACAATGGACGTACGTGGCGAGGCCGATCCCAGCGATCGGCCCCAAAAAATGGAAAGCAAGGATCTCATCTCAAGCATGTCACGTAGCTACAGTAAAACACCAAGATGTGGTAAAACTTCACTAAACATTGCAAATAAAGAAGGAGGCCGATTCCAGCAATCGGCCAAAATTATCCTCGACATGCGTTTTGCCTAGGTTCAGCATTGATCCAACAGAGGATGCCTGAAGAGCCGATACCCTCAATTACTTGAAAGAATCGGCTCGGGGGGCACTTAGATGGATAAGACACGAGGATACGAAGTTTGAAGTGGCTGTCAAATGCCCGGCAGCTCAAGATATATTCTTTGATGATGATGGGTATTGAAGTATGGGGGCCGATACATGAGTAGATCGGCCGTAAAAATACAAATTTTTTAAGCACAGCCGATGCGCAGACATCGACTTACATGGAGAGGCTCCATTAGAAGAACTCCTCAATGGAATGGTTTGGTGACTTGGATCCTCTCTTCAAGGACCTCTAACTCCATTTGGCAAGCCCGAGGAGCAGTTGTTGCGTTAGTCTTGGCGTCTACTGGTAAATTGCCTTCTCAAAACTTCCAATCTTCTGCAAATCTCCAACAACAACAAGAGCAACATAAACATGCAGAGCAGGTCAAGGGTGAGCCCAACGAAGAGAGCATACCTATCCTAGGAGCATGAGAACAGCCAATGACAAATTAATCAGCTGTAGCGTTCTTGCCTGGGGCTTGGCCAAGATGGCGACTTGATCGATGTTACTGTCAAAGGTCATTACGTCCAGAGTTGTGGAGAGCATCAGGACTTCATCGACATCCCCATTGGAAGTTGCATCAGTCTGCCAAAGATGATGAGCCGATCTGAGCGGCAAGACTCAAGGAATGGATTTGCTAATCTTTCCGAACTCTTTCAGTGTGTCGGCTCTTTGGGCGTAAGCTTTCTTGCCATGTTTTAATGGGAGCTGAAGAGGCTCGGGGGGCAGCTTGCCCTGAAATATCTTTGCTCTGGGGAGCAGATTTTGTTGAAATCGGCTGACTCTGCACTACAAGTTGGAGGCCGATGATGGCCGATTCGGTCCTTTTACTGCCGTTCTCGCTTTGACTGAGGCTCGGGGGCCGGCTCGTCCTAAAGGATTTTTGCTCTGGGGAGCCGATTTTGTTGGAATCGGCTGGCTCTGCATCACAACTTTTATGAAGAGTGGTGTTTGTGTTGCAAAATTATCAGTTTCAGCATGCAAGTTGATTCAGCAACAGTCCCAGAGCTTTCTTGGAGACACCTGCCCAAGACCAAATTGCTAGCCTGCTACGACTAGCTGGTAAGATTCATAATCAGGTCTTGTGATCCTGTTTGAGGTCAATTGCGAGGGGGCAGGGATGGATCGTAATGGAATATCAGTGCCGGGTGCTATCGTCATCGGCGGAGCAAGCTAACCTGAAGGAGACTGGATTTTCAAAATCCCCAGACTCTTGATAGGAGAAGAGGAGAGGGTCATCGGGGCTGGACTTGATCGTTTCGGAATTTGGGATCTAAATTTGAGCAAGGATTGCAGCTACCGTTCGAAGGGATGATTGGATTGACCTGTCTAGCAGTTTATAGCAAGGGCCGATGCTCTGCCATCGGTTCTTAATGTGTCAACTCACTTTAATCGGCAAAATTGGAAAAGGGGCAGAATCAGCTGAGAAATGTCTTCTTCATTAATAAGAGAGGATTTTTACAATGAAGAGCCGATTGCTCAAGAAAGGAAGAACAAAAGAAGAGCCGATTGCTCAGGGATTACTAATCCTACATTGCTAACCCTCGCTAGCATCATCATCGGCATCGGAGTTGCCGTCGGCGCTACCTCCGGAGACTTCCTCGTCGCTGCTGCCCCAGCCCTTTCGCGCTTCTTCTTCTTCATCATCATCCTCGCTGTCCGCCCAAGCGCGGAAGCGCTTTCGGCGGATACAGCGGAAGAGGAGGAATCATCCTCCTCCTCTTCTTCTCCTTCTCGTCATCGTCATCGTCTCGCTGTCCGCCCACATGCGGGAGCGCTTCGTCGGCGGGTACCTGGCGGAGGAGGAGGCCTCTTTCTTCTTTTTTCTCCTCCTTGTCGGAGGAGATGGGGTTCGCCCCGGAGTGGAGGTCGTCTTCATTCTTGCTCTTCGGCGAAGATTGGAGGGAGAGGCCTGAGGAGGTAGAAGAAGAGGAAGACATTGCTACAGGGGAAGAGGGTTTTTTGGTGCTGGTGGACAGAACAGAGCAGGGGGATGAAGTGGCGAACCGTTCGGCACAGATAAATAAAGGGGTTGTGGTGAAGATTTAATGCCATGACGGTTCTCGAGGACATGATGCCAAAACTGTCAAATTGTGCAGAGAAGTTGGGAAGGCAAGTCGTCATGATGAAAAATACTGCGACGGTTCTGCTCTGCCACGACATGACCCTTCGAAGAAAAACAGAGTGGTTTTGAAATTATCATTACCAAAACCAGGGGGGCATGTGTTATCACCAGATTTTGGCCAAATCAGGAGATGGGCCGTAAGTGAGATGGGCTTGGAAGATTACACGTGAAGCATCTTTGAAGCGGCCTTGCGCGAAGAATTGGGCTAGATTGCCCGTGTATCTGTAAATATAGTAGATCGCATCTTAGTTTGGAATTAACAGATAGAGTTTAGCCCGTGCACGGTTAGGTGCACGCCTGAATTAGAAAGTCCCCGGACTATAAATATGTATCTAGGGTTTATGAAATAAACAACAATCACGTTCACAACAAACACAAACCAGGCGCATCGCCACCCCTTCTTTCGAGGGTTTCCTTCCGGGTAAGCATCATGCTGCCTAGATCGCATCTCGCGATCTAGGCAACACGTTTATTCGTCTACCTTGTGTTACTCGTGCTGAAGCGTTGTTGATGGCGAGTAGCACGACCTATCTTAGGTGTTTCGGGGCTTGCATTGATGCTTTTCTTATGCATATCTGCTTGGCAATGCCGTCCCTCGACACCTAGCTGCCCTTACGCCTATCTGGGTGTAAGGGCAGCATCTTGCTTGTTCGTTACTTAGTAGATCCGATCTGTTATAGTTGCTCCTTGTTCTTCAAGGATTAGTTTAATATCCGCATGATTAGGCCTTATGCTGGGGTTGGACGATCCGGTAGTGCGATAGGTGCTGTTTACCGTTCCTATAAGGGATGTTCCGGGAATTGACGTAATGTTGGTTTTTAGGCCTCTTTTAGGGATAGTTTGCATCATCTTTCGTATCTGCTAGGCCCAACTACGCGTAGGACGTTCCGGTTATGCGGTGAAAACCCTAAACTGTCGTAGATTGGTTTAGCTTTGTTTTGATCAAGCAGGATCCCCATGTCATTGAAAATCCAACGTGAACCATGGGGCGATCGGCTCTTTGAGCCGATCTACAGACACCTGAGAGCCGATAGGGCTCTTATTTAATGTTTACGTGTCTACCATGCAGAACACTCGAAGCAATTTAACACCTTCCCTGATTGGGTCTCGATCAGTGGCACGCCTGCAACCGCCAGTCGTGTGCAGAGAACTTGCGGGACGACGCGAGGTGCCAGGGTCCACTAAGCGGCCTTGGGAGCCTCCCGGCTCTTCGTGTTGCTTAACCACCGCTCGCCGGTGAGTTTTGGCGGGTAACAGGAGGAGGAACTAAACGGAAGGCGAACATGTTTGCCTAGACGACATGCTTCACAAGAGTGGGCATCCGTTTTATTACAAGTAAAGGAGAAGCCTTGCATTATTTGACGCAGAGCGGCGGAGCTAGGATGGCCAAGACGGGCGTGCCAAAGGTCGACACCGGCGGAGAGGGCGAGTGGGCGACCGGTGGTGGTGGAGGCCGCGCCAACGGGGTAGAGATCGCCGGGGCTGTCACATCGGTGGAGGAGCATCCGGGTACGACCATCCTTGACAGAAAAACCAAAAGCGTCAAATTCCACAGTCACACAGAAAGACTTAACGGAAACAAGATTTTTAATCAAGTCAGGAGAAACAAGAACGTTATGTAGAGAGAGAGGAGTGGAAGTGGAAGGAAAAGAGACGGAACCGGTGTGAGTAATGGGAAGAGCATGACCGTTGCCAACGATGATGCGAGAGGAAGTGGAAGCGGGTGTAGAAAACGAGAGGTTACCGGGGTGCGCAGCCATATGCGCGGAGGCGCCGGTGTCCATGAACCAGTCGCCACCGCCACCATACGCCCCAGCGGAGGGGGCGCTCTGGAGGGCGGTCAGGAGCGCGGGATCCCACGGGGCCGAGCCCGGGGGGCGGCGTAGGCCGGGGCGGGCTGGGGCGCCGCGTAGAACGCCTGGTGGGTGGCTGGACGCGGCCCCATGATGCCCGGGTAGGGGGCGCGCGGCACGGGCATGGAGTAGGCGTGAACGACCCCGGTCCACGGGTTGTGACCGGCGGTCCATGGCGGAGGGGCGGTGTGCTGAGGTGGACGAGGCGCGGGGGCGGTGGCGTTGGCGCCACCATTGCCACCGCCGTTGCCACCACCGCCACGGCGACGACGGCCGCGGCGACTACCGCCAGAAGGAGCCGTCTGCCCGGTCCAGGGACCGGTCTGGCCGGCCTGGGCGCCGGCGTGGCCGGTCCACGGTCCGGTCGGGCTGGCCTGGTGACCGATCTGACCGGGCGGCTGGCCGGCGGCAGGGAAACCCGGCGGCGGACCCGTGGGACGAGGCGCAGGGGCGAGGGGCGCGGGAGTCTGGGCACCGCGGGAGAAGCCGGCGACGAAGGCGGTGTGGGCCGCCCGAGCCCGGAGATGCTTGAGGCGGCACTCCTCGAGGCGCAGGTAGGCCACGACCTGCTCGAAGGTGGGCGTGGTGAGGAGCGTGAGGTTGGAGGCGGCATTGCTAAGATCCTCGCCGAGACCCGCCGACAGGGTGGTGACGGAGCTCATCGGAGAGGCTCTTCAGCTTGAGGGCGTAGTCGTCGAGAGACAGGTCGTTCTGGTGGGTGCCGAAGAACTCCTGCTGGAGGAAGGTGACCCGCTGGATTTTGTTGTCGGTGAAGAGGCCGGTGATCTTAGCCCAGACCGTGTGGGCGGAGTCGCCGTCGCGGACGACGGTGCGAAAGATGTCATTGGAGACGGTCTGGTAGAACCAGCGGATGATGGTGGCGTCAATCGCGAGCCACTCGGGGTCGTGCGGCATGGCGAGGAGGTCGATGGTGCCGTCGACGTGATCGAGGAGATCATACTCGCGGAAGAGCAGCCCGAAGTACGTCTTCCAAGGGAAGAAGTTGGCAGCGGTGGTGGAGAGCTTCACCGGCACGCGCTCGGCGATGGGGATGTCGCGGATGACGGCGACGGAGGGGCCGACGAAGGGGTTGCTGCTACCGGAGCGGGAGGAGTTGAAGGGGTCGAAGCCGGAGGAGGAGAAACCGGCCATGGCGGAAGCGGTGGTGGTGGTGGTGAGGGCCGGCGGCGCCCTAGATGAGGAGGGCGGCGGATGGGGTTGGTAGAGGTTGATGGTCGGCGGCGCCCAAGAAGGGGAGGGCGGCGACTAGGGCTAGGGGGAGAGGGGGCGGCGGCACCCAAGGAGGAGGGGGCGGCGGCTAGGTCAGGGCCGGAGGGCCTCTGATACCATGTAGAAGAGATATTGGAGATTGCACAGCACCAATAGGGCCGGCTGCTCATATATATATAGGCGGACACATGTACAATTACAGGTACAACCCTGAGAAAACACGGGGACCTATACATGTACAATATGTTACTCAACATTTAGTATTGAATACTCGCTTTGGTCGTGCCACTGTGGACAATAGCAGAACGAACTTCTACGAAATTGCCACCATGAAATAAATTCTTCAATATCCATAATGTATTTGCCTTGATATTTCTAGAACTTTAATTTAGGAAACCTAATACGAGGTATATATTTAACAAAACATGGAAGTTTGCCACAACGGCACGCCGCGCCCTTGGTTGTTATACTGTTTCTTATAGTATTTCACAAGTACTACAATACATGGGTTAACTCAAGTACTGAAGAACTGTTGCTGTGGAATTACTAATCAGGAAAGTAAAAGTGGTACCATAGCATGTTTAGAACTTTTTTCCAAAATCTTTCAGAGCGATTTTCTGGCAAATAAAGCACAAGCGAGATATTCTTTCTTAATAGGGATCTCAATTGCGAAGAGAAGAAACACAAATAGATGGACCAAACTGCTCTATCGGGGAAAGATGGGAAGAATAAAAGTGTAAAATCACATGTTTAAATATCTTAAAAATAGCCTTTGCTATTAGAAGCTGTATTTTCGATGGTCAAAGGGAATAAATTAGAAAATAGGGAGCCGCTAATGGTGAGACGATGAGAAATAAGGTATTGTTGAAAAAAATAATAATCGTAGGACAATGAAAAAAGAGAGGGTAATAAGCTAGTAGCACTACATAGTAGTTGCAGTGCTCGAACCGAGAGAAAAACGTACCGGTTGAAAGATGTGATGTACAATGGAGTAAGTTTTTATTTTATTTTAGAAACACCAGAAAGAATGTAGTTGTATTTTTGTCGACTAAAAGAAGCAACGAATGGCGGAGTATATTATTTCTAGAGTTGCTACAAAAAATCTTAGTATTTTCTTTGGCTGAAAGAGTATACGGGTGATGGAATAAGTAAATCTTTCTAAAGGTACTATAGAAGAAGGTTATAGTATTCTTTGTAGCTGAAACGAGGCAACAAGCGGCGGATTAAGTATATTTTGTTGGTGGTACCATGGAAAAACACAACATTATTTTCTCCAGGTAAAAGAGGAGGCGAATGTTGGATTTTGGAATTATCGCTGAAAATTTATGCACCGGGGACAAATTACTGATAGGTAATTAATGTCTGAAACAACGGTTGAGGTTGAAGATTCATGTAAAAATTCAGCAGATTTTGATTGACGTTCAAGATTTGTACCGAGAAATAAGATTCGAGAAAATATAGCTAGTTATCACTTCGCAAAAAAACCACTTAAAAATATTTAACACGACAAATTCAAATTAACACCGAAGAATTATGATCTAGTGAATATTACCAACGGAAATGCTGAATGGAACCTGTACGCACGCACTTTTACGAAAAGTTCAAAATAATGCTATTTAAAAGTTTTAAAAAAAATGTGAAGTAAAATTTTGCATGTAGATACTATGTTGATACTTACTCGTGTGTTTCACGGAAAAATACCATTGTATGTGACCTACACAAAAATGACAAAATGCAAATTCCTATTCATGTGAATAGTACAAATTCCTGTTCACTATTCTCATTTGGGCATTTTGTCATTTTTATGCAGGCCACACACAATGGTATTTTTTCGTGAAAACTTACACGAGTAAGTATCAACATAATATGTACATGCAAAAATTTATTTCACATTTTTTTTAAAATTTTTAAATAATATTTTTTGAACTTTTCGTAAACGGGTGCGCGCGCACCCAGGTTCCAAACGTCCGGGTCGATATTACCAACGGCTAATTAAATTACGTTTAAATTTAGTAAATTTTAAAAGGTAAAAAGGTGGTACTGTTCATGGCATTGTTCATGTGCACCATGAACAGTACCTAGGGACGGTGAGAGCGCAGCAAAAACTTTGTAGCTTTTATATATAGTATATATAATTAATGGCAGGTAATTAAACTATGGTTAAATTCAGAAATCTTTGAAAAGTAAAAAAATGGAACTGTTCATTGTGCACTACATTCCTACTCAGTCGGCTTGTTACCACGTTAGCTGAGACGCGCCCAAATAGCTCTTCCACTTGGAGCACTTTGTGGGGCCACTAAAGGTGTCCACGCGTCAACTGTAGGGGACCGGCCGCTTCTCTGCCGCAGCGCACTAGTGGCGCACCCCAAATTATAGCAGTGGTGCACCACTGTGGTGCACTCCTAAAGGTGGCGCACCATTCTAAGTACCAGTGGAGCACCTCTCGAAACTAGCAATGGCGCATCCCTCTGGGCTAGCAATGGCGCACTCCTATGGCTAACAATGGTGCACCCGTATGGCTAGCAATGTACCTGGACTACCAATGGCGCACCACTAGTGCACCATTGCTAATTGTTAGCATTGGTGTGATAGTAGTGGCGCACCACTGATGGTCAATAGTTGTGCGCCACTGATTAGCAGTTTCCTAGTAGTGCATGTTTGACACTTGTGAGTAGTTCTTTACGTTTTTGAGGGCATATGATGATCTGGATATGATTCTATATGATGTGCAAGGATTATTTTATCTAGTTTTCTATCTTTTATGTTGTTCTATGATGGTTTTATGTGAACGTCAAATGCATAATACTTCACCTATATGAGCTCATAGGGCAGCACTTTATTGTAATGCATTAGTGTTGGAAGGGACGGGATGATAAAAACCGTTTTCTAATACTATGTGTTGCATTAGAGGGGTTTACGTCGGGGACCAATGATCTCATTGCTATAGTGGGACATTCGTATCTTAATGATTCCTATACTTTCACATGAAAATAGCTATAGGCCCATCATAAGGGGTGTGATTGCACTTATGTTATCACCAGATTTTGGCCAAATCAGGAGATGGGCCGTAAGTGAGATGGGCTTGGAAGATTACACGTGAAGCATCTTTGAAGCGGCCTTGTATGAAGAGTTTGGGCTAAATTGCCTGTGTATCTGTATTTTATTAGATCGTATCTGAGTTTAGAAGTTAGACTTTGGCCCGTGCACGGTATGTGCACGCCTGAATTAGAAAGTCCCCCGGACTATAAATATGTATCTAGGGTTTATGAAATAAACAACAATCACATTCACAACAAACACAAACCAGGCGCATCGCCACCCCTTCTTTCGAGGGTTTCCTTCCGGTAAGCATCATGCTGCCTAGATCGCATCTCGCGATCTAGGTAGTACACGTTTATTCGTCTACCTTGTGCTACTCGTGCTGAAGCGTTGTTGATGGCGAGTAGCACGACCTATCTTAGGTGTTCTGGGGCTTGCATTGATGCTTTTCTTATGCATATCTGCTTGGCAATGCCGTCCTATCTGGGTGTAAGGGCAGCATCTTGCTTGTTCGTTACTTAGTAGATCCGATCTGTTATAGTTGCTCCTTGTTCTTCAAGGATTAGTTTAATATCCGCATGATTAGGCCTTATGCTGGGGTTGGACGATCCGGTAGTGCGATAGGTGCTGTTTACCGTTCCTATAAGGGATGTTCCGGGAATTGACGTAATGTTGGTTTTTAGGCCTCTTTTAGGGATAGTTTGCATCATCTTTCGTATCTGCTAGGCCCAACTACGCGTAGGACGTTCCGGTTATGCGGTGAAAACCCTAAACTGTCGTAGATTGGTTTAGCTTTGTTTTGATCAAGCAGGATCCCCATGTCATTGAAAATCCAACGTGAATCAGGCGATCGGCTCTTTGAGCCGATCTACAGACACCCCTGAGAGCCGATAGGGCTCTTATTTAATGTTTACGTGTCTACCATGCAGAACACTCGAAGCAATTTAACACCTTCCTGATTGGGTCTCGATCGTGGCACGCCCTGCAACCGCCAGGACGTGTGCAGAGAACTTGCGGGACGACGCGAGGTGCCAGGGTCCACTAAGCGGCCTTGGGAGCCTCCCGGCTCTTCGTGTTGCTTAACCACTGCTCGCCGGTGAGTTTTGGCGGGTAACAGGAGGAGGAACTAAACGGAAGGCGAACATGTTTGCCTAGACGACATGCTTCACAAGAGTGGGCATCCGTTTTATTACAAGTAAAGGAGAAGCCTTGCATTATTTGACGCAGAGCGGCGGAGCTAGGATGGCCAAGACGGGCGTGCCAAAGGTCGACACCGGCGGAGAGGGCGAGTGGGCGACCGGTGGTGGTGGAGGCCGCGCCAACAGGGAAGAGATCGCCGGGGCTGTCACATCGGTGGAGGAGCATCCGGGTACGACCATCCTTTACAGAAAAAGCAAAAGCGTCAAATTCCACAGTCACAGGGTTATCACGACAGAAGGACTTAACGGAAACAAGATTTTTAATCAAGTCAGGAGAAACAAGAATGTTATGTAGAGAGAGAGGAGTGGAAGTGGAAGGAAAAGAGACGGAGCCAGTGTGAGTAATGGTAAGAGCATGACCGTTGCCAACGATGATGCGAGAGGAAGTGGAAGCGGGTGTAGAAAACGAGAGGTTACCGGGGTGCGCAGCCATATGCGCGGAGGCGCCGGTGTCCATGAACCAGTCGCCACCGCCACCATACGCCCCAGCGGAGGGGGCGCTCTGGAGGGCGGTCAGGAGCGCGGGATCCCACGGGGCCGAGCGGGCTGGGGCGCCGCGTAGAACGCCTGGTGGGTGGCCGGACGCGGCCCCATGATGCCCGGGTAGGGGGCGCGCGGCACGGGCATGGAGTAGGCGTGAACGACCCCGGTCCACGGGTTGTGACCGGCGGTCCATGGCGGAGGGGCGGTGTGCTGAGGTGGACGAGGCGCGGGGGCGGTGGCGTTGGCGCCACCATTGCCACCGCCGTTGCCACCACCGCCACGGCGACGACGGCCGCGGCGACTACCGCCAGAAGGAGCCGTCTGCCCGGTCCAGGGACCGGTCTGGCCGGCCTGGGCGCCGGCGTGGCCGGTCCACGGTCCGGTCGGGCTGGCCGGTGACCGATCTGACCGGGCGGCTGGCCGGCGGCAGGGAAACCCGGCGGCGGACCCGTGGGACGAGGCGCAGGGGCGAGGGGCGCGGGGGTCTGGGCACCGCGGGAGAAGCCGGCGACGAAGGCGGTGTGGGCCGCCCGAGCCCGGAGATGCTTGAGGCGGCACTCCTCGAGGCGCAGGTAGGCCACGACCTGCTCGAAGGTGGGCGTGGTGAGGAGCGTGAGGTTGGAGGCGGCATTGCTAAGATCCTCGCCGAGACCCGCCGACAGGGTGGAGAGCATGATCTTGTCATCGATCGGGAACTCCAAGTCACGGAGCTCGTCGGAGAGGCTCTTCAGCTTGAGGGCGTAGTCGTCGAGAGACAGGTCGTTCTGGTGGGTGCCGAAGAACTCCTGCTGGAGGAAGGTGACCCGCTGGATTTTGTTGTCGGTGAAGAGGCCGGTGATCTTAGCCCAGACCCTGTGGGCAGAGTCGTTGTCGCGGACGACGGTGCGGAAGATGTCATTGGAGACGGTCTGGTAGAACCAGCGGATGATTGTGGCGTCAATCGCGAGCCACTCGGGGTCGTGCGGCATGGCGAGGAGGTCGATGGTGCCGTCGACGTGATCGAGGAGATCATACTCGCGGAAGAGCAGCCCGAAGTACGTCTTCCAAGGGAAGAAGTTGGCAGCGGTGGTGGAGAGCTTCACCGGCACGCGCTCGGCAATGGAGATGTCGCGGATGACGGCGACGGAGGGGCCGACGAAGGGGTTGCTGCTACCAGAGCGGGAAGAGTTGAAGGGGTCGGAGCCGGAGGAGGAGAAACCGGCCATGGCGGAAGCGGTGGTGGTGGTGGGAGGCGGAAGCGGCTAGGGTTGGGGTGGGGGCCGGCGGCGCCCAAGGTGAGGAGGGCGGCGGATGGGGTTAGGGTAGGGTTGAGGTCGGCGGCGCCCAAGAAGGGGAGGGGCGGCGACTAGGGCTAGGGGGAGAGGGGGCGGCGGCACCCAAGGAGGAGGGGGCGGCGGCTAGGTCAGGGCCGGAGGGCCTCTGATACCATGTAGAGAAGTATTGGAGATTGCACAGCACCAATAGGGCCGGCTGCTCATATATATAGGCGGACACATGTACAATTACAGGTACAACCCTGAGAAAACACGGGGACCTATACATGTACAATATGTTACTCAACATTTAGTATTGAATACTCGCTTTGGTCGTGCCACTGTGGACAATGGCAGAACGAACTTCTACGAAATTGCCACCATGAAATAAATTCTTCAATATCCATAATGTATTTGCCTTGATATTTCTAGAACTTTAATTTAGGAAACCTAATACGAGGTATATATTTAACAAAACATGGAAGTTTGCCACAACGGCACGCCGCGCCCTTGGTTGTTATACTGTTTCTTATAGTATTTCACAAGTACTACAATACATGGGTTAACTCAAGTACTGAAGAACTGTTGCTGTGGAATTACTAATCAGGAAAGTAAAAGTGGTACCATAGCATGTTTAGAACTTTTTTCCAAAATCTTTCAGAGCGATTTTCTGGCAAATAAAGCACAAGCGAGATATTCTTTCTTAATAGGGATCTCAATTGCGAAGAGAAGAAACACAAATAGATGGACCAAACTGCTCTATCGGGGAAAGATGGGAAGAATAAAAGTGTAAAATCACATGTTTAAATATCTTAAAAATAGCCTTTGCTATTAGAAGCTGTATTTTCGATGGTCAAAGGGAATAAAATAGAAAATAGGGAGCCGCTAATGGTGAGACGATGAGAAATAAGGTATTGTTGAAAAAAATAATAATCGTAGGACAATGAAAAAAAGAGGGTAATAAGCTAGTAGCACTACATAGTAGTTGCAGTGCTCGAACCGAGAGAAAAACGTACCGGTTGAAAGATGTGATGTACAATGGAGTAAGTTTTTATTTTATTTTAGAAACACCAGAAAGAATGTAGTTGTATTTTTGTCGACTAAAAGAAGCAACGAATGGCGGAGTATATTATTTCTAGAGTTGCTACAAAAAATCTTAGTATTTTCTTTGGCTGAAAGAATATACGGGTGATGGAATAAGTAAATCTTTCTAAAGGTACTATAGAAGAAGGTTATAGTATTCTTTGTAGCTGAAACGAGGCAACAAGCGGCGGATTAAGTATATTTTGTTGGTGGTACCATGGAAAAACACAACATTATTTTCTCCAGGTAAAAGAGGAGGCGAATGTTGGATTTTGGAATTATCGCTGAAAATTTATGCACCGGGGACAAATTACTGATAGGTAATTAATGTCTGAAACAACGGTTGAGGTTGAAGATTCATGTAAAAATTCAGCAGATTTTGATTGACGTTCAAGATTTGTACCGAGAAATAAGATTCGAGAAAATATAGCTAGTTATCACTTCGCAAAAAAACCACTTAAAAATATTTAACACGACAAATTCAAATTAACACCGAAGAATTATGATCTAGTGAATATTACCAACGGAAATGCTGAATGGAACCTGGGTACGCGCGCACTCGTTTACGAAAAGTTCAAAATAATGCTATTTAAAAGTTTTAAAAAAATGTGAAGTAAAATTTTGCATGTAGATACTATGTTGATACTTACTCGTGTGTTTTCACGGAAAAATACCATTGTATGTGACCTACACAAAAATGACAAAATGCAAATTCCTATTCATGTGAATAGTACAAATTCCTGTTCACTATTCTCATTTGGGCATTTTGTCATTTTTATGCAGGCCACACACAATGGTATTTTTTCGTGAAAACTTACACGAGTAAGTATCAACATAATATGTACATGCAAAAATTTATTTCACATTTTTTTGAAAATTTTTAAATAACATTTTTTGAACTTTTCGTAAACGGGTGCGCGCGCACCCAGGTTCCAAACGTCCGGGTCGATATTACCAACGGCTAATTAAATTACGTTTAAATTTAGTAAATTTTAAAAGGTAAAAAGGTGGTACTGTTCATGGCATTGTTCATGTGCACCATGAACAGTACCTAGGGACGGTGAGAGCGCAGCAAAAACTTTGTAGCTTTTATATATAGTATATATAATTAATGGCAGGTAATTAAACTATGGTTAAATTCAGAAATCTTTGAAAAGTAAAAAAAATGGAACTGTTCATTGTGCACTACATTCCTACTCAGTCGGCTTGTTACCACGTTAGCTGAGACGCGCCCAAATAGCTCTTCCACTTGGAGCACTTTGTGGGGCCACTAAAGGTGTCCACGCGTCAACTGTAGGGGACCGGCCGCTTCTCTGCCGCAGCGCACTAGTGGCGCACCCCAAATTATAGCAGTGGTGCACCACTGTGGTGCACTCCTAAAGGCTGGCAGTGGCGCACCATTCTAAGTACCAGTGGAGCACCTCTCGAAACTAGCAATGGCGCATCCCTCTGGGCTAGCAATGGCGCACTCCTATGGCTAACAATGGTGCACCCGTATGGCTAGCAATGTACCTGGACTACCAATGGCGCACCACTAGTGCACCATTGCTAATTGTTAGCATTGGTGTGATAGTAGTGGCGCACCACTGATGGTCAATAGTTGTGCGCCACTGATTAGCAGTTTCCTAGTAGTGCATGTTTGACACTTGTGAGTAGTTCTTTACGTTTTTGAGGGCATATGATGATCTGGATATGATTCTATATGATGTGCAAGGATTATTTTATCTAGTTTTCTATCTTTTATGTTGTTCTATGATGGTTTTATGTGAACGTCAAATGCATAATACTTCACCTATATGAGCTCATAGGGCAGCACTTTATTGTAATGCATTAGTGTTGGAAGGGACGGGTTGCATTAGAGGGGTTTACGTCGGGGACCAATGATCTCATTGCTATAGTGGGACATTCGTATCTTAATGATTCATATACTTTCACATGAAAATAGCTATAGGCCCATCATAAGGGATGTGATTGCACTTATGTTATCACCAGATTTTGGCCAAATCAGGAGATGGGCCGTAAGTGAGATGGGCTTGGAAGATTACACGTGAAGCATCTTTGAAGCGGCCTTGTATGAAGAGTTTGGGCTAAATTGCCCGTGTATCTGTATTTTATTAGATCGTATCTGAGTTTAGAAGTTAGACTTTGGCCCGTGCACGGTATGTGCACGCCTGAATTAGAAAGTCCCCGGACTATAAATATGTATCTAGGGTTTATGAAATAAACAACAATCACGTTCACAACAAACACAAACCAGGCGCATCGCCACCCCTTCTTTCGAGGGTGTCCTTCCGGGTAAGCATCATGCTGCCTAGATCGCATCTCGCGATCTAGGTAGTACACGTTTATTCGTCTACCTTGTGCTACTCGTGCTGAAGCGTTGTTGATGGCGAGTAGCACGACCTATCTTAGGTGTTCTGGGGCTTGCATTGATGCTTTTCTTATGCATATCTGCTTGGCAATGCCGTCCTCGACACCTAGCTGCCCTTACGCCTATCGGGTGTAAGGGCAGCATCTTGCTTGTTCGTTACTTAGTAGATCCGATCTGTTATAGTTGCTCCTTGTTCTTCAAGGATTAGTTTAATATCCGCATGATTAGGCCTTATGCTGGGGTTGGACGATCCGGTAGTGCGATAGGTGTTGTTTACCGTTCCTATAAGGGATGTTCCGGGAATTGACGTAATGTTGGTTTTTAGGCCTCTTTTAGGGATAGTTTGCATCATCTTTCGTATCTGCTAGGCCCAACTACGCGTAGGACGTTCCGATTATGCGGTGAAAACCCTAAACTGTCGTAGATTGGTTTAGCTTTGTTTTGATCAAGCAGGATCCCCATGTCATTGAAAATCCAACGTGAACCATGGGGCGATCGGCTCTTTGAGCCGATCTACAGGACACCCTGAGAGCCGATAGGGCTCTTATTTAATGTTTACGTGTCTACCATGCAGGAACACTCGAAGCAATTTAACACCTTCCTGATTGGGTCTCGATCAGGTGGCACGCCTTGCAACCGCCAGGTCGTGTGCAGAGAACTTGCGGGACGCGAGGTGCCAGGGTCCACTAAGCGGCCTTGGGAGCCTCCCGGCTCTTCGTGTTGCTTAACCACTGCTCGCCGGTGAGTTTTGGCGGGTAACACATTCTGGCACGCCCGGTGGGACCATCTTCTACAACATCCACGTCAACACCTGCATCCGAGATGGCGGACGAACCGATCAAGTACGAGGATCTCCCTGCGGAGCATAAGAAGAAATACGATGAGCTGAAGGCCATCTGTGAAGCCGAACTCATCGGCTCATTTGAGAAGACCCGGTCGCATGGCATCAGGTTTAAAGGATTCACTCCCCAAGGCGTACTTGATGGTTTGGATCTGTCTCTCCCTTCGGAGGAACGTACCAGAGCCCTGCGTCAGGAAATCAACTACGTTGTGGCTCATTCGCTGCATCGGCATTCCGAGAGCCTGGAATACTTTGGAACGCATTGCTCTTCATGTGGTGCAAGAAATCATGAAGCACTACTCCCCTTCAGGACCTGTGCTAGGAACTCATCAGGGAGAGATGCAACTCCACACCAGGCCACCATTGCCGTACGCGATGGCAGCTCCACAGCAACAAGGTTCACCGGCATACGTTGTCTACAAGGTTGGAGGTGATCCTGCGATACTTCAGTTCTTATATGAGCCGCCCAAAGAGATTCCCCACGGATACGTGCACATACGTGGACGCAACAACCGGACGCAAGCGATCCAGTACTCCAACAGGAGGGATTGCCGGCAGGAGCAATTGTTACGGCAGGAGGGATGGCTGGAGCAGCAGGGAATTTGGGAGCAGACGCTGAGAAACAAAGTGGCTAGCTAAATATGCCACCGCACCAAGTCATGAAAGCTCAACCGCTACAGCTTCCACCGTGGATCGATCGTGCAGCCTTGAGAGACCAGTCGGCATCCGTCGAAGAAGAAAATAATCGGCTATTCCAAGCCGTACCCAACGAGTTTGACCTGATCCCGCTGCCACCGAAGTATCGGCTCCCTGACTTCACAAAATTTAGTGGGTCGAAGGATCTAGCTCCATCGAGCACGTGAGCCGATACTTGGCCCAGCTAGGCATGGTTTCAAAGATCGGATCAGCTACGGGTGAGGTTCTTCGCGCAATCTCTCACCGGTCCAGCCTTTTGGGTGGTACACCGCGCTGCAGCCAAATTCGGTTCGATCATGGAAGCATGGAAGAGCGCTTTCACACGCAATATCATTCGTGGCCATCGAAGCTGGCATTGCCAATCTGACCCAGGTTCGGCAAAAGCGAGGAGAAACAGTGGCTGAATACATTCAACGTTTCAGAACCGTCAAGAACCGATGTTATTCGGTTCATTTATCTGAGAAAGAAGCAGTCGAGCTGGCCGTGGCAGGCCTCGCAGCGCCACTCAAGGATCTGACGTTCCAAGTGGAGTACAATTCGTTGGCGCACATGGTCCAGAGACTAACTTTGTATGAACAGCGCCACCCAGAACTGTACCAAGACAAGTACAAGCGCACGATAGGCCTGGTCGATGCTAATGAGGATGAAGATTCTTCGGAAGATCAGGAAGTCGCGGTGGCTGAATGGGCTCGGACGGCAGTACCTGTGTCCTGCAAATGGGTGAATCAACCAGGGCCGCCAAGAGGGTTTGACTTTGATCTGAGCAAAGCTGAGCAGATTTTTGATTTGCTGCTGAAGGAGAAACAGTTGAAGTTACCCGAAGGCCATAAAATCCCTACATCACAGGAGATAAACGGTAGGCCATACTGCAAATGGCATCACACGTTCACTCACGCCACCAACGACTGCAAAGTATTGCGCGCACAGATCCAAATGGCGATAGAGTCAGGCCGATTAACTTTCGGACAATTTGCCATGAAGGTTGACACGCGTCCGTTTCCTGGCGTCAATATGGTGGATCTTAGCCACTCCATAGGGCGCGAGCCAGAGTTTTCTTTTGATGTCAACATGGCAGGGCTTGTGAGTCGCCATGGCAAAGATAAAAGAAAGCAGCCACTCCCATGGCAAGGATAAAGAGGAGGCCGATCCACGCGACCGGCCCCAAGATGACGATAGACGGTACCTAACCGAGGAGGAAGTGAGAAGCGTGCGGTATCAACGTCCACTCTCCGCGCATCTCCTTAACAAATATGAACAGCAGTATGACCGACGTCGGCGCTACGACGTAGATGATGAAAGATATCGTCGGTCTGATGTTGAGAACAAGAGGTATCGTCAACGTGACAGAAACAACAACGGGTACGAGCGTCACGCTAGAGGGAGGTCAGGGGAGCAAGATGACATGGATAGGCACTGGGACTGCCCCTTCTTTAAACATTGCTGGGACTCAGGAATGAGCCGATTGCCAACAATCGAGACCTGCCCAGAATGCAGACAGCAAAGGAAGAGGACAAACAAGGTTTCAGTGTTCAAGCGTCTAGGGCCTCTCCCACCTCAGAACAAACGAGCTGAGTCATCTCAAGAAGAAGACTTTGAGGAGTCAGAAGGTGAAAAGGATAGGTATCACCGGCCAAGGTGGTGCCCTGATGGACTCAGCCATTCTCGGGCGGAGGTGCAGCGGCTACGAAACCCGGAGGAAGCCGAGGCACTGTACACGTTGAGGAAAGCACGGCCCGATCTGGCCGTGAAAATTCAGCAAACATTGGAAACGGAGGCGCGCCCATCGAAGAAAGTGTGGCGCCCTAAACAGACAAAAGCCGATGCAGAGGCGTCGGCTGATACAAACATGGTGTTCATACTCCCGTCAGAGTTCCGCGCTCCAAATGATGAGGAAGTATCGGTGGCTCAATTCGACTGCGGTCCACGGCCAATTATCTTCGAGAAGCCACGGGATAGAAGCTACAGGCATTTGAAGGCCCTATACCTGAGAGGTTATATCAATGGGCAGTCTGTCAGCAAGATGTTGGTTGACACCGGAGCGGCAGTCAACATAATGCCATATTCCATGCTACGACGTTTGGGACACTCCAATGATGATCTGATCAAGACCAACGTCACATTGAGCGATTTCAACGGCCAAGCATCGAAGCAAAAGGTGTTCTGAATGTAGATCTTACTGTAGGCCGGAAAACCATACCTACCGCGTTCTTCATCGTCGACAAGCAAAAGTAATTACGCTGTCCTGCTAGGAAGGGATTGGATTCACGCTAACTGTTGCATTCCATCCACAATGCACCAATGCATCATACAGTGGGATGGAGATGAAGTGGAGGTCGTTCAGGCAGATGACTCGATCGAGATATCACTAGCTGCCATGAATATTTGGGAGGCGGATGACCAAGAGCCGCTCTCTGGAATCAGTTTGGAAGGCTGTGAGCGCATCGAAGCTTCTAGAAATGGGGTGAGGCTGGTCTTATCTACCGGCCTGACAGAGTAGCAAGGTCCAAGACAATGGACGTACGTGGCGAGGCCGATCCCAGCGATCGGCCCCAAAAAATGGTAAAGCAAGGATCTCATCTCAAGCATGTCACGTAGCTACAGTGGAAATCCAGGAAATTGCAAACCATCGTCAAAACGTTGCAAATAAAGAAGGAGGCCGATTCCAGCAATCGGCCAAAATTATCCTCGACATGCGTTTTACCTAGGTTCAGCATTGATCCAACAGAGGATGCCTGAAGAGCCGATACCCTCAATTACTTGAAAGAATCGGCTCGGGGGGCACTTAGATGGATAAGACACGAGGATACGAAGTTTGAAGTGGCTGACAAATGCCCGGCAGCTCAAGATATATTCTTTGATGATGATGGGTATTGAAGTATGGGGGCCGATACATGAGTAGATCGGCCGTAAAAAATACAAATTTTTTAAGCACAGCCGATGCGCAGACACGACTTAAGGATAAAAAGGCGATGCATGGCCATCGACTCCAGAGGTACAAGATGTTATAAGCGGAAGCCCAATGGAGCAGTTATCGAGTTACATAGAGAGGCTCCATTAGAATAACTCCTCAATGGAATGGTTTGGTGACTCGGATCCTCTCTTCAAGGACCTCTCACTCCATTTGGCAAGTCTTCAGGTTCAGCAGTGCTAGCAGGGGCGTCAGTTTTGGCGTCCAAAACGACCTTGGTCTCATTAAAGACGCTGATATTTGTCTGCAATTTCGGCTGGGGCAAGTTTGAGGGATCACAACCCTGACCAACATCAAGAATAGCATCAACATGCAGATCAGGTTAAGGGTGAGTTGCATCGGTCTGCCGAAGATGATGAGCCGATCTGAGCAGCAAGACACAAGAGTGGAGCTAGGAGGAGTTGGAGAGCCACGACATTTGAGGCTTCTTAGTTCAAGGGAGTTGCTGATCCTTCCAAGCCCTTTTAGTACATCAGCTTTTTGGGCATAAGCTTTCCTGCCACGTTGTGATGAGAGTTGGAGAGGCTCGGGGGGCAGCTCGCCTTGAAAGTTCTTTGCTCTGAGGGGCCGATTTTGTTGAAATCGGCTGACTCTGCACTACAACTTGGAAGCCGATGGTGACTCATTGGGATGGCTCACTTCTGTTCTCGCCTTGACTGAGGCTCGGGGGGCAACTGACTTGGTATATACTTTGTTCTTAAGAAGCCGATTGAGGTTTTATCGGCGGGCCCTCTATTATAATCTTCTTCAAGGGAACAGAGCAGGGTTATAAAGTATCACTGAGGAGATTTGCGAGCAGGTGACATCTGTTCTCCAGAAGTATCAGCTTCAGCGTCAAGTCGTTTCAGCAGCGGTTCTGGGACTCTCTTGGAGGCATTGGTATTCCACGTTGTCCACCAGAACTCGAAGTCATCGGTTTAAGAAGTAAAAGACTGATGCGTGGACATCGGTTTATTGGACATTGACCAAGTTTACGGTCACTCCTTAGTCGAAAAGATGAAGGGTGGATTATGAGGGACCGATGCGTTGTCATCGGCTCATTGAGCATTGGCGAGGTGACAATCGGCTGAATTAGCATAAAGGAAATCGGCAAAATCAAATTGGGGAAATTCTTCATTGATGAACGAGATTTCTTACTTAAGGAGTTAATTGCTCTCAAAAGGAAGAGCTAGGGGGTACATTGCCCCATCTACTACTACTGGCCCTATGCTAAGGTCCTATCTAGGGGCCGTTGCTGCCCTCGTCGTCGTCGTCGTCGCCGCTGTCGGCGCTACTCCTGGCCGCCTGTCGTCGCTGCTGCCGCCGGCAGGACCTCGTTGTCCTCGTCCTCCCGCCAGCGCTGCCGCCGTCGGCCGGCCGAGGTTCCCGGCCAGGGGCTGACGATTGGCCTGCGGCCTCGTCGGAGGAGTCGTTCGTCCTCCTCCTCCCTCCTCCCTGGAGGAGGTGGCGCCGTCCCGGGAAGCGATCGTCATCGCTCCTCCTCCGATTCCCGTTGGCGAGGAAGCGAGGTCACTCTCCCGTCGGTCAAGGACTTATCGTCCTCTCGACTGGACGGAGAAGTCGTGGCTCGACTCGTCCCCGGCTTCGATGGCGCGGCGGGTGTCGCCGCATGGGCCTCCTCCGGGTTCCACTCCGGCGTCGGCTCGCGGGAAGAGGAGGACTGGGCGGAAAGACCCGATGAGGAGGAAGAAGAAGAAGACATGGTGGCGCAGGAGGGTTTTTTTGGAGTGCTAATGCGAAAGGGGATGAAGAGGTGAACTGCTCGATGCGGTTAAATAAAAGGAGATGGAGTGAAGATTTAATGATCGAGCAGTTTTCGGTGACAAATCAAAACATCGTGCAGAGAAGTTGGAAGGGCAAGACGTCATGATGAAGAATACTGCGACGGTTCCGCTCTGCCACGACATGACCCCTCGAAGAAAAACAGAGTGGTTTTGAAATTATCATTACCAAAACCAGGGGGGCATGTGTTATCACCAGATTTTGGCCAAATCAGGAGATGGGCCGTAAGTGAGATGGGCTTGGAAGATTACACGTGAAGCATCTTTGAAGCGGCCTTGTATGAAGAGTTTGGGCTAAATTGCCTGTGTATCTGTATTTTATTAGATCGTATCTGAGTTTAGAAGTTAGACTTTGGCCCGTGCACGGTATGTGCACGCCTGAATTAGAAATTCCCCGGACTATAAATATGTATCTAGGGTTTATGAAATAAACAACAATCACGTTCACAACAAACACAAACCAGCGCATCGCCACCCCTTCTTTCGAGGGTTTCCTTCCGGGTAAGCATCATGCTGCCTAGATCGCATCTCGCGATCTAGGTAGTACACGTTTATTCGTCTACCTTGTGCTACTCGTGCTAAAGCGTTGTTGATGGCGAGTAGCACGACCTATCTTAGGTGTTCTGGGGCTTGCATTGATGCTTTTCTTATGCATATCTGCTTGGCAATGCCGTCCCTCGACACCTAGCTGCCCTTACGCCTATCTCGGGGTGTAAGGGCAGCATCTTGCTTGTTCGTTACTTAGTAGATCCGATCTGTTATAGTTGCTCCTTGTTCTTCAAGGATTAGTTTAATATCTCGCATGATTAGGCCTTATGTGGGGTTGGACGATCCGTAGTGCGATAGGTTGTTTACCGTTCCTATAAGGGATGTTCCGGGAATTGACGTAATGTTGGTTTTTAGGCCTCTTTAGGGATAGTTTGCATCATCTTTCGTATCTGCTAGGCCCAACTACGCGTAGGACGTTCCGGTTATGCGGTGAAAACCCTAAACTGTCGTAGATTGGTTTAGCTTTGTTTTGATCAAGCAGGATCCCCATGTCATTGAAAATCCAACGTGAACCATGGGGCGATCGGCTCTTTGAGCCGATCTACAGGACACCCTGAGAGCCGATAGGGCTCTTATTTAATGTTTACGTGTCTACCATGCAGGAACACTCGAAGCAATTTAACACCTTCCTGATTGGGTCTCGATCAGGTGGCACGCCCTTGCAACCGCCAGGTCGTGTGCAGAGAACTTGCGGGACGACGCGAGGTGCCAGGGTCCACTAAGCGGCCTTGGGAGCCTCCCGGCTCTTCGTGTTGCTTAACCACTGCTCGCCGGTGAGTTTTGGCGGGTAACAACTTATCTATGGCTGCATCTTGCTAAGGCTCCGTCCCTAATTGAATAAAGCTTGACCAAACATTTACCATGTTTTTTAGAACTCAGATGCTAGTAAATTCATGCCACCATCGAAAACTTTAGTCTCATATAACCACACACACTTGAGCTTGTCTTCTTGATGCATAGAGGATTGGGCTTTTCTCTCATAGAGAGCATTTACTTATTTGCTATTTACTTTCTGCACTTTATTTTTATTGCGAACTATACACCAAAAAACACCAAATAAACTGTTATTTTATTATTACTACTTTCTTGTCGATGCTGCTTCTGCTTCGGTATGCCGCTTTATATATAAAGCTAGGCCTTATGGCCTTCTCTTTAAAACCTCCCTATGGGTGGATGCAATATTTGCTGCACAAGGACTACATAAACCGTCTTTAAGGAGACAAATTATATATTGTAATCGGGGTTTTCATCCCAAATGGGTTGGGCATAACTATCCTACTCCCATCCAACGTATCCAACATAGCTAGCGAGTTATGTTTCACACCTAATTTCTTAATAATTTCTCCAAGTAGTTCTCCAGAAAGTGATGGCTTAGGACTATGTCTTTAGTCAAAGTTTTCAAACTTTGACCAGCAGTGAAGTAAGCCAATGCTTCTATGTACACCCTTCATCGGAATACGTTTTTATTTAGTTTTTGCTCTAAGTCAAACTTTTCTAAATTTGATAAATTATATACAAAATGGTATGCATATGTATAACTCTAAATTAATATCACTTAATCTATCTTAAAATGAACTTTTATAATATAGTAATTTCTTGTAGTAAGAATTGCTATATTTTCTATAAATTAGATCGAATTTGGAAATAGTTTTGCTTAACACAAGAGCTAACCACTCTATAAAAAAGACTCTTTTTTATTAGAAGTGATTGTGTGTACGATACCAAATTGCGAGTGCGGAGACTCGAACCTGTGCAGGCGGGGATGCATCAGCCCATCCCAACCACCGGGCTATGTCTCGGTTCACCTATAAAAAAAGACTCTTATTCTCGAAGGGATTGAGTATATGTAAAAAGAGGTTAGTGGGACATATGTGAAAAGCTATATATTGCAGGTTCCATCGAGCCCAACACCGCATAATTAACTTGGATTCAACAAAGTCTGCTAGACCTAGCTAGGTGCTCTCGAACAGTTCGTTCATGTCAATGTCGGAAAGCACCAAATATCCCTATATGTTGCCCAAGGAACGACTTGGTGTATTGGAACCATACGTGGCAAGTTGCTACCCATGAGATTGAGCCTATTGTCAATCTATCTCCATCAAGATGAATCTTCCGTGCAGGACTAGTACTTCATGGACTCTATATATATAAATAACAGAGGTTATTCCCAAGGCAAGGCAAGGCAAACAGGCCGCATGCGTTAGTGTACTTCATGGGCTACACAATACATACCTAATTCTTACGTAGAAGCACATAACTTAGAAGAGGATCATGGGGAGATCTTCGTCTACAACTGTAGCAGCTTTGGCAATCCTTGCAATCATATGCTGCTCTCTGTCATGCTCGTCGGCCATCCGAGGTAAGTACTTAAAAGGTTAAGTAATCACGTAGTAGCAGTAATATATTCTCATGCTGGCTTCATTAACGTTCTAGAACGTACTAGGAGTAACTTATGATGATGTGCATATATGCATGCAGTTCAGCAGGAAGGAGACCGTCCGCCATCTAGTCCTGGGGCGCCGGAAGCGGGGCGACCGGTTGGCTGCCGGGCCAGCGGTGCATGCGCCGGGCCACCGGGAATGACGGCAGTTGAAGCGCCGCAGCGCAAGACTCTGCAGCTGCAGGCTGTGGCAAATTGAACGCGGAACGCCCCTTAGACTGCTCATAGTGGGAGTAACATAGGTGGTAACATCACATATCTCAAGGCATTTTGGTGACAAGGCATGCCAATAAATGAAGAAAGAGAGTGAGGTAGTAACTAGCTATGTTACCATTAACATCACACATCTCAAAGCAATATGAATCTACAACATAATTAATGACACATGGCTAATACAGTGGATGAGGGAGGACTTTTCCAGGGGAGCTCTCGCGACCATGGCCGCTGCAGGCGAGATCGCGCTGCCGCCGCGCTGATCTCTCTTCTCCGGCCACCTCCGTCGCCTCCACGGCCAGATCCGGAACCACCTCCGCGTCCTCTCTCTGGCCCCGTCGAAGCCCGCCGCTGCTGTCGCCCGGGTCGCCCCAGCCGAGCTCTTCTTCACCCGTTCCTCGTCCTCAGCTCAATCTCCAGGAGCTGGTTAACCGTCTGCTTGTTCTCGTGTGAGAAGATAGCAGGGAAAGCTGCTGTTGGGCGGGAGGAGCAAGACTCGCTGCAGCGGCCAGCCTGCCTTCGCCAGCGGCCAGCCTGCAGCGACCAGCCTGCCTTCGCCCAGCGGCCAGCCTGCCTTCGTCCGCGGCGCCTCCCCCATGGGCGGCCCTGGGTGAGTTCGCCCGCGGCTGGCATGCTGCTGTCGCCTTCGGCAGCCCCGTCCACCGGGCTGCCCGCCGGCAGCTTTCCCGAGGACACGGCGGCAACCTCTCTACCTCCAGCGCGCGCTGCCGTTCTTGCTGCAGCTACCCTTGCTCGTCGCAGGTCAGACCCGGCCATTGGTGGCCACATCCACATGCGTCGAGCTCGTCACCTCCGCAAGCCCCCGATGGCGAATTCTGCCGTTCCTAGCCTTGTTGATGGGCTGATGCGTGACCCTGGTGTGATTGTTGAGGGGCTTGGGTCCCTGTTGCTGCCTTCACCTGGGCATCCTTGCCAGCCCGAGCAGCTGACGGCCACGTCGATACCCCAAGGTCCCGTACCATCATTGTCCGCCACAGAAGTTGCTGTTTCCGATGAAGCTCGAGGCACAAACAATGTGGGCAATGAGGAGAAGACACCAGAGAAGGAGGCTCGTCTGCTTGATCCCTCTTCAGCGTCGTCCCGTGGCGACCTCTCTGCTTCAGCATCCCCGGTAGAAGCTGAGGAGGGATGGGAGCATGTGGGTCAAGGACGCCGCTCCACCCGGGCCACTCCTCCTGAGTGGTCGAGGGAAGGTCTTGAGCGCAGCCTCGCCTTCAAGCGGTGGGCACGAGGAAGGTGCTTCCGTTGCCTTGAGCGTGGCCATCAGGTCAGAGCATGCCGTGAGCCATTCAGATGTATTCGTTGTCGTCGCCCTGGTCATCGGGAGAGATTCTGTCGTGCTCGCTCTCCGGTCGCTCGCTCTCGCTCTCCGGTCTCTCGTGCTCCTTGCCAGCAGAGCTGCTCTCCATCCATCCAGCCTTGCCGTCTTTCGCCGACCTGGAGTTGGGCCGAGGTCGTGAGCCACTCGTCGCCATGTGTGTCTGTGCTGCCTAGGTCCCCATCTAGGCATTGCAAGGAATCCATTGGATGTGCTAGTTTGGACTCTACTTTGCGGTCCGAATTTGATGTACTGCGTACGGAGCTTCTTCGGTTGGTCGCTGCCCACATTGAAGAGGTGTCTCGCCCCTTGCGTGAACAAGCGGCAACAATTAAGCTTTTGTTGGCGCGAGTTGGTTCTTTGGAGCGTGTGAACCTGTCTTCATGTGAGTCCACAAAGCATGAGTTGTCTGCCGTTGTTGAAGATGATGTGGTCTCTATGATAGCGTCGAAGGCCTGTGATGAAGTCATTGTTGGCAAGACCCTAGAGGAGTCATCTGTGGTTGGAGAGGAGTGCTCCTTTGGTTGTTTCTCCCCTCATGTTGGGTCATGCATGTCACAACAGCCCCATGTGTCATTTCCCTCTGGGTGCGAGGACATCGATAGAATCATGACTCCGGTGATGCAGATCATCCCTGAGCTTCAGGAGTTGTGTGGGCAGACTTCTCCTCCTCTATCGATGGCGCATCTGCAGGTTGAGTCGATTGAAACCTGTGCGGTGACTTCGGCACCACTAGTGGAGCCGGGGCTCGGTGGAGAAAAGGGTATTGAGGTAGGTGCATTGGCACCAACCTCTGAGGACCTCTTTGCTACAGAACTTCGCGACTTATTCGTTCGTTTAGAGGCTGCTATCCCTGGATCTGGCAAGAAGATTGCTTGCATCTTGACGGAGAAGGCCTCTAGGAACAAAGTCCAGAAGGTCAAGGAGTATCTCAGAAGCAAGAAGAGTGGCACCACAAGAAAGGAGTCGCGGTTGTTTGATGGATAGTTCTCATCTCTTTGCGCTGTCGTTTCTGCGATCTTTGTTGATGTGTTTTCAGCGGTTGACTTGGCTATGTGTCGTGAGTTTGTGGTTGTAGGAGTAGCATGTTGCGAGAGTTTGTGGTTGTCGAGAGTATTGTCATTGTATCGGTTTTTGGCCCGGTTTTCCATTAATTAACTGGGCACTTTCTTCTTAATTAATAGATTGGGGCAAAGCTTTTGCCCCCGTTTCAAAAAAAAAAAATTTAATGACACATTGCATGAAATCACATGTAAGTTACTACCCACTATGGAGGTAGTAACTTAGACTAGTAACATGGCATATGTTACTAGTCTAAGTTACTCTCCACTATGAACAGCCTTATTACGTTTTTTGTATGAGACATGTTTTAGGGGTGCTGATCGATGTTCTGAGCTGAATCTAGAAAGTGATTGTTGTTCCTCTATGAGTTCCAGGCCGTGTCATTTTATAGATTTTTTGGTTGTTGTTATTTTTGGTGTTGTTAAGTTGTTATTCATGTCAATTTATAAATAAATATTTAAGTTATTTTCACGGAAAGACTACTCAGGCTAGCTTTAGGGAGACGGACAATACACCGTAATTTTGATCCCAGCTGGGTTGGGTATAACCATCCTACTCTCATCCAGAGTATCAAACCCAGCCAGTTATCATCCACACCTAAATTCCTAATAATTTCTCTCAATAGTTAACCAGAAAGTGTTGGGTAGGGCACATGTGTTTAGTCCAAGTTTTTGAACTTTGACCACAGGTGAAGTAAGCCAAATCTACTATGTACCTTCCTCCGTCTGAAAAAAGTGTATGGTTAACTTTTATCCCGAGTCAAACTTTTCTGAGTTTGAAAAACCATATAGAAAAATAGAAATTTATGAAACCAGATTAATACCGATTAATCCATCTGAAGTTCCATAATATAGTATTTTTTGTTATAAGCATTGCTATATTTTCTATAAAGTTGGTCAAACATGGAATAATTTGTCTTTGCTATATTTTCTATTAAGTTGATCAAACTTGGAATAATTTGTCTTAACATAACAGCTAAACGTACTGGTATTCTTAAAGGGTGGGATCGAGTATATAAAAAAAAGTTCATGGGTCATATGTGAACCACCTTTCCCTTTGAAAGCTATTTGAGGTTATATCTATCTCCACGCCACTTAATTAACATGGACTCCTTGGCGCTTCTAGTCTGCTAGAGCTACGGGCTCTCGAACAGTTGTTTCATATCCATGTCAGAAGGCAAAGATTTCCAATTGTACCTATGCATGTTTTGTTCAAGGGACGACTTGGACTATTGGAATGGTACTTCGCGAGTCGCTCTCCATGAGATCGAGTCTATATATTATCAACCAATCTCCATCAACATGAATCTTCCTTGCGGGACAAGTACTTGACGATCTATATGTATATACGAACTACCGAGGTTATTCCCAAGGCAAGGAAAAGTAGCCCCCTGCATTAGTCTCTTCCACACTTTACACAATTACAGTCATTGTTACACAGAAGGTAACCGAGAGGAGGGTTATGGGGAGATATTCGTGTACAACTGCGGGAGCTTTGGTAATCCTTGCAATCATATGGTGCTCCCTGTGGTGCTCGTCAGCCATCCGAGGTAAGTACTTACAAGGTTAAGTAATCACTAATCATGTAGTAGCAGTAAATAATATATTTTAGGGCCTGCTTTATGCACGTTATAGCACGTACTAGCCACTAGGATTGACTTATTATGATGTGCATATATGCACGCAGTTCAACAGGAAGGAGACCGTCCGCCATTTGCTCCTCCGGCACCGATACCTGGGCCACCGGTTGGCTGCCGGGCCACCGCATGCGACGGGCCACCGGGGACGACGGCAGTTGAAGCGCCGCAGCGCAAGACCCTGCAGCTGCAGGCTGTGGCGAATTGAACGTCCCTTACGGTTTTGTATGACATATTTTAGGGGTACTGATGTATGGTAATCATATTTTATGATACGTGTTTTAGGGGAGCTGGAATCTAGAAAGAGATAGCTTAAGCACCCAACCGTTTTTAGGGGTGCTGATGTTCTTAGATATCACTATTATAAAATGGTGCTTTTGCACCAGTTGGTAAGGGTCATATGCACCGGATGCCCAACCGGTGCAAAGCATCCGGTGCAAAAGGCCCCTCCTTTTGCACCGGTTCAGTTACGAACCGGTGCTAAAGGGGTCACCACGTGGCGGCTGTCGGGCGCCCGAACGAGAGGACCTTTAGCACCGGTTCAAAGGGTTTGCCGCAGAAAAACGCCCTTAAACGCTGCCGCGGTAGAACCCCGCTATCGTAAAAAAAATTTGAATTTTTTTCACTCCCTTTTTCTTTTCTTTTCTTCAGAATTTCTAATATTTTAGTTATTTCACAAGTTTAGTCTCTAACTACTCTTATCTCTAGTCTAATTACATACTCGTGCTCAGACTTCCCGCTCGGTCACCCATCCTCCCACTACCTCTAGCACTAGCACGCTTAACTTCCTCGTTCCTTTCCATCCCGCATCCAAGTGCTTCGCGCATGTATGTGATAGTAGTATCATATCAATCCTATTAACATATCGGTCGATGTCATATTTCTTTATTGTTCGAATTTCAAATAATTCTTTTAATAAACAAAAGTAATGATATAATAATAATCTTCAATAAATAAATAAACATTAACTTCATACTTTATATTATTTTTAATTATTTTCAATTTTTAATTTTTTTCCAAACCTAAAACCTGAAAATTTGAAAATCTTATAATTTGCTAAAAGTAATAGCAATTATTAATTTTAATTTTTAAAAATAAAAAAATATATAAATTTTTAAATTTCTAGGAAAAACTAAAATCTTCCTGCTTTCATATTTTAATTTGGAATTTTGAGAATCTAAAAATTGGCTAACCGAGTATGTTGTGAATCGGATGTAACTTTTTCCCACGATGATTTTGATATATTATACGTTTTTTTCCGAGGTCGTATGCAAAAGTTAATGCGGTTTTACCATTTTTTAAACTTTTGTTGCGAAAAAAAATTAAAATTGAAATTTGTTAATTTTCCCTAATAGTAGGTTGCGTAACATACATGAATCTCAAAAGAATTGACTTTTTGAATTTTCTATCATTTTCTTTTCTATTTTACAGTGTTAAAAAAGGCGATCAACAGGGGGTGGGGTGTGGAGGTGTGTGGGGAGGAGAAAAACCTTTTGCACCGGTTCGTGTTACGTACCGGTGCAAAAGGGTTCGCTGCTGACGCCAACCTTTAGCACCGGTTCGTGTTACGAACCGGTGCTAAAGATAGCTCATTTGCACCGGTTCGTAACACGACCGGTGCTAAAGGTCCCTCGAACGGCTGGACCGCACGAACCGGTGCTAATGACCCCCTTTAGCACCGGTTCGTGCCAAATTCGGTGCAAAAGCTCTTTGGGGCAAAAAACCAAAGCCCTTGTTTCTACTAGTGTATATATGTATAATTTGTTTGGTAATCATATTCTATTCATGAATTTTAAATAGCAAGTACACATTTCTAAGGATACGAGGTGGGAGATCGATCAACCTTTAAGGCGGTTCTCATCTTGTGTTTCACACTACTAGAGACCCATCGAAGGTGTGCTACACACATAACCTACTCCCTCCTGTTAATATTCACTAATATAGATGTATTTACACACATTTTAATTTTAGCTGCAAGTAATATGAATCGGAGGGAGTACTTATTTTCATATCATACAGCTTTTTGTCGGTATGTTGCTATATACTGTTGCATGGTGGAGATATTGACATGGGTTGACCTTATCAATGCCCATGGATAATGGACTTAGGTTTTGGAGAAGAAGAACGCATGTGAATAAAGGACCGGTCACTAGCCTTCTTTTTCTCCAAAATCTAAATACATCATCCATGGGCATTGATAAGGTCAACCGTTGTCAGATATGGACAATAATATAAGCCTCTCCTATAGCATATGCTTCCTCGTTCAATCGGTTTGATCCTCTTCTAGTGCAATACATCCGTTTCAAAAAAAAACTGTTGGTCTACCTATCCCTTAGGTCAAAGTTCTGTAACTTTGAGCATGGTTATAGAAATATGTGTCAATATCAATAATTAGTACTCCCTTTTTCTAGAAAAGATGTCTCGACTTTATCTAGATATATGTATGTATCGAGATATGTTTTCGTGTAGATACATGTAAATTTTTGCGAAGTTGCTGAAACATTCTTTTTTTAAAAGAGGGAGTATAATAAAATGATATTTGTGGTTTAGATAATAATATATTTTTTACAAATATGGTCAATTCAAATTAGTCTACTTATGATAAAACTAGAACATGAATTATTTTTAAACAAAAGGAGTGTAGAATTTCATAGTAAATCGCGGAAAAAAGTCAGAGAACATAATTAATATATACCAAGACGTTCATTTCTTCGCAGTAAGGGCCCATCTAAAATCAATATTTAGTTGGTTATGTGACAAAACATCAGCGCTGAAACTTCTTTTCATCAGACTATGTTATGCAACCAAGTTGCCTAGCAAATGGTTCGGCCCCTAGCTAAATGTCTTCAAGTAAGTAACTACTCCGTTTCGTACTTCAAAATGACCCCTGGTAAATAACTAATATTTCACTATCATTAGACCCTTCCTAAGAGGTGAATCATAAGCGTTTTGGATTGAATATATACTTGTTTTCAATCACCCATCTTCACTTAAATTTTTTTAAAGCCATTTTCTTAGTAGCATTTTTAAATTCTGGAACAACCACCTAAAGGAAAACTTCTGAAACTCATAACCTCTAACGTTTGATCAAACCTCCATAGATGGGGTTTTGAACCGCCGCCTGTCGGAGACAGCTTGATCTGGACTAGTGTGTCTTTTTTTTCAAAATGGGGAGACCCCGCCTCTGCATCAAACGATGCACACTGCTGGTGTGTTGCTTGTCTGGTCGTGTGAAAAAATTCGGGGGTTCTCGTTAGCCCACTTAATTAACATGTGCAATGGTTTTTTATTTCGGAATGGCTAGAAATCAGGCGCCTGATTTTTAGTATGTATCAGTCGACGCTTTTAGCCTTTGGATTTTGCCTCGCGATTTGTGCAGTGTGAGAACTTAGTGAGTTTCCACTAGGTTAAAACTAAGAATTTAATGAGTTTCAACTAGGTTGAAACTGATAATTAGTACTATTTTTATAAGTTACAACTATATTGAAACTGAGATTTGTCACATGACATCAGGCGACCGAGACATATTATGTCTCAGTCGCCTGAGACCTAGACTCGCCCTTTTTATATAGTGTGTCTTTTTTTCATCGAAGGAAATGTCTGCCTCGTTGTTTAATATGTCTCAGTCGCCTGAGACCTAGACTCGCCCTTTTTATATAGTGTGTCTTTTTTTCATCGAAGGAAATGTCTGCCTCGTTGTTTTAGAGAATGCAGACTCTAATTGATATACATGGCACTAAAAGAAACGTATCTCTTTATCTTTTTTATATATTACACAGAGTGCATAAGGAAAGACCATCGTATACATAATTGTCCATATGTCCTTACCGTACTGCTGGAGCTTCTCTCAAAAGTCAAGCCATGTCATTGTCATAAGCCGAAATTTCCAAACGTCATGTATGTTGACTGAGGGACGACTTTCACCGTTAAAGTAACCGCGAGTCCATCACTGCGAGATCGAGCATATCCCCACCAAAATTATTTCTTCAGCGCGCGCAAGACTAGTACTGGTCAACATAAGCTTCGTTATTTATATAGAAACGACTGAGGCTACAATTCCTAAGGCCGCCTGGACAGGTCAGTTGCATACTTCACATAATCGAGAAGAGGGTGATGGATCGATCTTCCTCCTCTTCCATCGCACCAGCTGTAACAATCTTGGCAATCATGTTAATAATATGCTGCCCCCTGCCGCCATGCTTAGCGGCAAAGGTAAGTATTAGGTTAATTAATCACGTACTACCATTGTATTCAGCCTTGAGGCAAAGTTTTGGTAAGGGTAAATTCTATACTGAACCTTGAATTCATAGAGCATGTGGAGATTAAACCCCAAACTATCGATCCCTGAAATCAGCACCCTGTGTTTATTAATCCCACTCGAACGAAACCTTAAACCTGTACGAACTTGTTTGGAGCACCGGAATTAGGACAATCCCGGCCAGGATCCTCCAACTCCGGCGGTGGCCACGACCACGATGACCTCGTCGCTCTCAACCCCACTTCTCTGGAACCTGCCGTCCCCTGACCACAACGACCCCCCACGCATCCGCCCCATCCACCACCGCAACTCCAGGCTTCGGGTGTAGCTACGTAGAGGTTGTTTGTGTGCAGGTTAGGTGTTTGTGTTAATGCCAATGGCATGGACGGTGCTTTTGCAGCCTTGCAGCAATATCAGCTCAGCATATTTCCTCCAACTCTAACCCAGCAACACCCTGTCGTCACTCCACTGCTTGCACAAAACCATCGCCTTCTAGCGACCGTGATGTGATGGAACATTGTGTGCAATGTATTTTGCCTAGTTCAGTCATATCTGCAAGAGTTTGTGAGATCGTAATGAACTTTGCAGCGATACCATGCTGATGCCGATTTCAAGGATTGAGAGTTTGGGGTTTGATCCAAACACCGTCTACGAGTTCAAGGTTCAATACAGACTTTACTCCTGCTATTAATCCACTGATGATATGCGTATATGCAGTTCAGCTCGACGGAAGCCGTGGGAACTATCGTCCTCCGTCACAGCAGTACAGGCAGTCGGGCACGTGCTACAAATGCTACCAAGCCCAGACCGACAGGACGCCGCCGGCGATGGGGACCTCCGCATTTGCGCCCCACCGCAAGACCCTGCAGCAGGCTGCTGTTGCGAGCTGAGCGTCCCTTACGTTCATCGATGAAACATGCGCCACCGATGTTGAGTCTCGAAAAGTTTATCATTTACTACTTACACCGTGTTAAGTCGTGTGCCAGTTTACAAATTGACATAATTATGTCCTAGAGTCTAGAAACATACATATTGACATGGACGCTATGATTTCGTATTTGATTATGTTGCATGGATAAATTAGTGGTTCGGTACTGGAAAACGATTACTCCGGTCGCAGCTTACAAATACTAGTCGAATGCTCGTGCGTTGCTACAAAACGCCGGTCATATCCCTCATCCATCATTTTCCTTATTGTTAGTGGATTAGGCTCACATTTTGAATATTACGGTGCTTAGATAAATCGAATATGAGTGGTACCAAAAATGATTCTAATTTAATTTGTTTTTTAGTTGATAAAAACAATTAGTTCGATGGATCCCATTGTAATTTTTCTGTTTGATTTATATTTGCAACCCTATTAATGGTAGCAAATTTACACCGCAATTTCCATCCACCATTTCCTTATACGTATTTATAATCATCATGCAGCACCAGCACCAACACACTCCCCACCGCCAGATTTGATATACCTAAACTTTGTTATTGATGATTTTTTTTTTCTTTGATGTTAGTTTGAGGATTGCAGGCCAAACTCTCAAAAATTGTGAACTGCTAATATCTTTCATTTTCTTCGTTCCAGAACTTGTACTAAGTTTGGTAAATGTTTCTCCGATGGATATTTTAACGGAAACCTAACCGGATGTAGCAACAACCGGTCCACTTAAGCGCCCTGCCCTCTTTATTCCAAAAACGATCGGTCCCTGTGACGAGCCCCTCTGTCCTTCTCCCAATTCCTCAACCTTCCATGAACATCTCCATCTCCTCCCGGCTCGCCTCGCTCGAATCCAGCACCCCTTGCAGTTCCCTGTTCGACCTCACATCACCGGTCATCGCAAGTCACCGCCGCCACTACTCCTCCTGGACCAAGCCGTCGCCAGACATCGCTGCTCTCTGCTGGGAGGCCACGCCTCTCCTGCTCATCACCATCCGCTGGGAGGCTGCATTTCTTCTGCTCGCCGCCCATCGTCGGGAGGCCGCGCATTTTCTTCTCGTCGCACCGCCGTTAGGAGACCGCATCCTCCTTCTCCCCGCGCCACCACGGGAGGCCGCAACTAGTTGCGCCCGCACCCCATTTTTATTTTGACATTTCCAAGTTTCTAAAAAATGCAAACTAAAATTCTAGACATACATTCTGTTGTATCTTGTGCATCTGTGAAATTTCATCAAAAAATATGTTAAAATGTGGCCTACACAAAAAGAACAAATGGTGTCTAAATAGTACGTGACACTATTTGCGTACGGCTTCTCTTTTTTACACAGGTCACATTTTGACATATTTTTAGATGAAACTTCACAGATGCACAAGACACAACACAATGTATGTCTAGAATTTTAGTTTGCATTTTTTGGAAACTTAGAAGTGTCACAACAAAAAATAGGGTGCGGGCGCAACTAGTTGCAAATGAGAGTTTCCCCCCTACCTCCTACTACCCGATGGTGCCCCCAAGCATCAACAAACCACAAGTTATGGATACTCACTGTTCTCGTGGCGGATTGGTGGTCGGTGAGTTCGAATCTAACATGGTTGTGCCTCCATTATTGACAGTGAGGTTAATATTCTTGAGGATATTTGTTGGTGATACATAGGATGTTCAGTTTTGCTACATGTGTTCCTCGTTTTGTTGTCTAAGTACGGACAAAGTGATACAATGATTTGTGTGTATATGATTTGTTTTTGCATTATGATCGGACGCGCAAAAATCATGAATTTAATTAGATCTGACGGCTTAGGAGGTGGCTCATGATTTCCCTTCTTACAACTGGCTGTAGCCTAGCGTTGGCCTATTTTAAATAACAAAACATAATGGCTTTGGTCATTCATTTATCCGTCATATCAACCACTAATAAACCTCGCCCACGGCCTCTCCAGTACCGACTCCGAAGCAGTCACCCGCTACGTCTCTGGCGTCACCTCCACTACCCACACCTGTGTCGTCGAGTGACCACCATGGTGGTTGTATCACTCCAGTCAGGCGGGGGGGGGGGGTTGGCATGGATGCGGATGGCGAGACAGTGACGGATGAGGACTCCATGTAGAAGGCGATGCGCCGTAAAGAGGCACCAAACCTTGATTATGCTGGTATGATGTCTTCTCATAAATCCAAATCTTTTCTTTCATTTTCATCACATGTTATTTCTTCTAAGCTTAATAGTTTAGGTGTGAGTCTAGGTAGTTCTAAAAATGAGATATCTGTTTCATCTAGGGTCTTGAAGCATATGGAATTTGATCGTCTTACGGTTATTTTAAAAGCTTCGACCATGTTGAATTCCACCTATTTAGATGAGGAGGAAGCGATTGCCACATCAAATGGTCAGCATCTTTCTCACTTAGTTGGTGAAGTGTCGGAAGTGGGTTTGGATGAAGATGACCTTTATTCACTATATGAGCTAAAGGCATCTCGTCGGAAATCCAAATCCTCCTCTAACAAGAAAGCGCGGAAATGGCAAAAAATTCCCAAATCTCCAATTTTTTCCCAATGACTGGCATGTTTGCGAATAGAAGAGGTTTTGGTGACTTGGCTAAACACTTACATTTTGCTGATTGCATTAGGGATCATAATTTGAATATATTTTGGCTATTTCTGAGAGGGGGAGACGGGATTTCTCGCAATGTCTTCTAAACAGTATATCCGGTGGTCTAGACTTTAATTGGATATCCTGTCCACCCCGTGGGAGATCTGGTGGTATTTTACTCGGTGTAAGAACAGACTCAATGGAACTGTTAGCACATTCGGTAGGGGAATTTCGCATCAAGTTCCACATCCGTAATTGAGCTGACAATTTCATCTGGAGCCTAGTCACCGTGTATGGTGCTGCTCAGGAGGATTCTAAAGCCGTCTTTCTTCGTGAATTGGTGAATCTGGCAAAGGATAATCCTCATCCTATTCTCATAGGAGGAGATTTTAATTTGCTGAGATTTCCATGTTAGAAGAGTAGGGGAAGTTTTGACAATAATTGGCCTTTCTTGTTCAATGCGGTTATCGACAGCTTGGACTTGAGGGATGTGTCAATGATTGGCAGACAATTCACCTGGGCTAACAATCTCCCGAAGCCGACATATGAAAAACTAGACCACGTACTAATGGATACCGACTGGGAATTGAAATATCCAATGGTAGCGGTGGGTGCGCTAGAATGCATTGTTGCGTTTTCTGATCATGCTCCCATTTTATTATCCACTGGTGTATCTAGACTTCCGTCTAACCACCGGTCAAGTTTGAACTCAGCTGGTTGAATCGGGAAGGTTTTCAGACCATGGTTAAAAAGATATGGGAACGACCGGTTGTGGGGATGTCTCCGATACAGAGTTGGAATAACAAGATGCATGTTGTACGCAAACACCTCTGTAGATGGGCACGACATACAACTGAGATTCTTAAGAAGGAAAAAATAACGGCTTTCATCTATCATAGATGACCTCGAAACCAAGGCAGAAGTTCGACCGCTTTCCGCACAAGCGATTGAGCAAAAAAGTCAATAAAATGTGGAAATTGCAAAACTTTTGCGAGCGGAGGAGATGAAGTGGTACCAACGGTCTAAGACCCAGTTTATTCTGGGGGGATATTCGAATACAAGTTACTTTCATTGTGTTGCAAATGGTAGACATAGGAAGAAGCTTATTCGTACCCTTATGCAGGATGATGGTTTGATTGAGGGCCATGCACATCTAAAGTCGTATATTACGAGCTATTATAAAGGACTCTTTGGTGCTCCAGAGGATAGTAATTTTTCGCTAGATGAGACAAGAATAGAGGATATTCCTCAAGTCTCACAAGAGGAGAATAATTTTCTCACTTTGCCTTATACTGAGGAGGAAGTAAGAAAAGATGTTTTCCAGATGGAGCATAATAAAGCCTCTAGTCCTGATGGCTTTCCAGCTAAATTTTATCAGTCTTTCTGGGATGTCATAAAGTCTGACATATTGGCTCTTTTCGCGGATCTTCATGTTGGTTAGTTAGAGCTTTTTAGACTAAACTTTTGTAAAATTATTTTATTGTCCAAGGTTAATGAAGTAGAAAGGATCCAACAATATCGTCCTATCTGTCTCCTTAATGTGAGCTTTAAAATCTTCACTAAGGTTGCCACGATCCGTCTTAACACGGTAGCTGATCATGTGATAAGACCTTCACAAACTGCTTTTATGCAAGGACGAAATATCCTTGACGGGGTTGTAGTCCTCCATGGAACTGTTCATGAGTTGCATAGAAAGAAGTTAAATGGAGGGGTTTTAAAGATTGATTTTGAAAAAGCTTATGATGAGGTTAAGTGGTCTTTTTTGCAACAAACCCTCAGAATGAAAGGATTTTCTGATGAGTGGTGTGCACTGATCAAAAGCTTTCTCGGTGGGGGTGTTGCCATTAAAGTCAATGATGACGTGGGCAAATACATTCAGACCAAGAAGGAACTAAGACAGGGAGATCCTTTATCGCCAGTGCTATTTAATTAGTGGCTGATATGCTTGCTGTTTTAATTGAACGCGCAAAGTCAGAGGGTGAGATTGAAGGGGTCATTCCTAATCTTGTTGATGGAGGATTGTCCATTCTTCAATATGCAGACGATACAATTCTTTTTATAGATCATGACATCGAAAAGGCTCAGAATGCAAAGTTAATTCTTTCAGCATTTGAGCATCTATCGGGTCTAAAAATTAATTTCCATAAAAGTGAGTTGTTTTGTTTTGGTGAGGCTCAAGATCATGTTGCAGATTATGCTGAGCTGTTCGGCTGCGGCCAAGGCCGATTTCCGATTAGGTACTTGGGTATCCCGATTCATTATCGGAGACTCGCCAATGATGAATGGAAAATGGTCGAGGAATGACTATAGATTAGATTAAGCAGTTGGAAAGGCAAATTACTATCCTTGGGAGGAAGATTGGTACTCATAAATGTGGTACTCAGTAATATGGTACTATATATGATATCTTTCTTCCAACTTCCTAGAGGAGTCTTAAAAAGATTGGATTATTTCCGATCAAGATTCTTCTGGCAAGGGGATAGTGAGAAGCGTAAATATCGACTGGCTAAGTGGAGTGTTCTTTGTCGACCTAAAGATCATGGAGGACTTGGTATACGGACCTCCAGATCAAGAATAGGGCACTTCTCGGTAAATGGTTATCCAAACTACTTACCGAAGAGGGTATCTGGCAAACACTCCTCAAGAGAAAAATATATTGTCTCAAAATCTTTATCCCAGGTTCTTTGGAAACCGGGAGATTCACATTTTTGGGCTGGTCTTATGGACACAAAGAAATATTTCTTTCCATATGGATGATCTTTCTCTATTAAGGATGGATCACAAATTCGTTTCTTGGAGAATAAATGGTTAGGTAATACCACGCTCCGAGAACAATATCCAGCGTTGTATAATATCATGCGGCTGTTATCACCAGATTTTGGCCAAATCAGGAGATGGGCCGTAAGTGAGATGGGTTTGGAAGATTACACGTGAAGCATCTTTGAAGCGGCCTTGTATGAAGAGTTTGGGCTAAATTGCCCGTGTATCTGTATTTTATTAGATCGTATCTGAGTTTAGAAGTTAGACTTTGGCCCGTGCACGGTATGTGCACGCCTGAATTAGAAAGTCCCCCGGACTATAAATATGTATCTAGGGTTTATGAAATAAACAACAATCACGTTCACAACAAACACAAACCAGGCGCATCGCCACCCCTTCTTTCGAGGGTTTCCTTCCGGGTAAGCATCATGCTGCCTAGATCGCATCTCGCGATCTAGGCAGTACATGTTTATTCGTCTACCTTGTGCTACTCGTGCTGAAGCGTTGTTGATGGCGAGTAGCACGACCTATCTTAGGTGTTCTGGGGCTTGCATTGATGCTTTTCTTATGCATATCTGCTTGGCAATGCCGTCCCTCGACACCTAGCTGCCCTTACGCCTATCTGGGTGTAAGGGAAGCATCTTGCTTGTTCGTTACTTAGTAGATCCGATCTGTTATAGTTGCTCCTTGTTCTTCAAGGATTAGTTTAATATCTGCATGATTAGGCCTTATGCTGGGGTTGGACGATCCGGTAGTGCGATAGGTGCTGTTTACCGTTCCTATAAGGGATGTTCCGGGAATTGACGTAATGTTGGTTTTTAGGCCTCTTTTAGGGATAGTTTGCATCATCTTTCGTATCTGCTAGGCCCAACTACGCGTAGGACGTTCCGGTTATGCGGTGAAAACCCTAAACTATCGTAGATTGGTTTACCTTTGTTTTGATCAAGCAGGATCCCCATGTTATTGAAAATCCAACGTGAACCATGGGGCGATCGGCTCTTTGAGCCGATCTACAGGACACCCTGAGAGCCGATAGGGCTCTTATTTAATGTTTACGTGTCTACCATGCAGAACACTCGAAGCAATTTAACACCTTCCGATTGGGTCTCGATCAGGTGGCACGCCCTTGCAACCGCCAGTCGTGTGCAGAACTTGCGGGACGACGCGAGGTGCTAGGGTCCACTAAGCGGCCTTGGGAGCCTCCCGGCTCTTCGTGTTGCTTAACCACTGCTCGCCGGTGAGTTTTGGCGGGTAACACATTCTGGCACGCTGATGCGCGTAGATGTACACGTCCGTTGGGAACCCCAAGAGGAAGGTATGATGCGCACAGTGGCAAGTTTTCCCTCAGTATGAAACCAAGGTTTAATCGAACCCAGGGAGCCAAGAAGCACGTTGAAGGTTGATGGTCGCGAAATGTGATGCGGCGCAACACCAGGGATTCCAGCGCCAACTAGGAACCTGCACAACACAACCAAAGTACTTTGCCCCAACGAAACAGTTGAGGTTGTCAATCTCACCGGCTTGCTGTAACAAAGGATTAAACGTATCGAGTGGAAGATGTTTGCAAAGAAAACAATAAAACAAGTAAATTGTATGCTATGGAAAGAATAGGACCGGGGTCCACAGTTCACTAGAGGTGTCTCTCCCATAAGATAAAAGCATGTTGGGTGAACAAATTACAGGGCAATTGACAAATAGAGAAAGGCATAATAATGCATATACATGACATGATAAATATAGTGAGATTTAATCCGGGCATTACGACAAAGAACATAGACCGCCATCCAACCGCATCTATGCCTAAAAAGTCCACCTTCGGTTATCGTCCGAACCCCCTCCGGATTAAGTTGCAAAGCAACAGACAATTGCATTAAGTATTGTGCGTAATGTAATCAACAACTACACCCTTAGACATAGCATCAATGTTTTATCCCTAGTGGCAACAAGACATCACAACCTTAGAACTTTGTCACTGTCCCATGTATCAATGAAGGCATGAACCCACTATCGAGCATAATTACTCCCTCTTGGAGTTAAGAGTAAAAACTTGGCCAGAGCCTCTACTAATAACGGAGAGCATGCAAGATCATAAACAACACATGAACAATAGATTGATAATCACCATAATCATAGTACTCTCTATCCATCGGATCCCGACAAACACAACATATAGAATTACATATAGATGATCTTGATCATGTTAGGCAGCTCACAAGATCTAACAATGAAGCACAACAAGGAGAAGACGACCATCTAGCTACTGCTATGGACCCATGGTCCAGGGGTGAACTACTCACTCATCACTCCGGAGGCGATCATGGCGATGAAGAGTCCTCCGGAGATGAATCCTCTCCCACAGGTGCCGGAGGCGATCTCCGTAATCCCCGAGATGGGACCCGCGGCGCGGCGTCTGTAAGGTTTTCCGTATCGTGGCTCTCGGTACCGGGGGTTTCGCGACGGGAGCTTTAAGTAGGCGGAAGGTCAACGCGAGGGGCCACACGAGGCCCAGGGGGCAGGGCCGCGCGGCCAAGGGTGGGCCGCGCCGCCACCCCCCGGCTGCCTCGTGGCCCCACTTCGTTAGGTCTTCGGTCTTCCGGAAGCTTCGTGCAAAAATAGGACCCTGGGCGAAAGTTTCGTCCAATTCCGAGAATATTTCTTTACTAGGATTTCTGAAACCAAAAACAGCAGAACAGCAACTGGCTCTTCGGCATCTTGTTAATAGGTTAGTTCCAAATGCATAAATATGACATATAATGCATAAAACATGTAGGTATCATCAATAAAGTAGCATGGAACATAAGAAATTATCGATACGTTGGAGACGTATCAGCATCCCCAAGCTTAGTTCTGCTCGTCCCGAGCAGGTAAAACGATAACAAAGATAATTTCTGAAGTGACATGCCATCATAATCTTGATCATACTATTTGTAAACATATGTAATGAATGCAGCGATCAAAGCAAAGGTAATGACATGAGTAAACAACTGAATCATATAGCAAAGACTTTTCATGAATAGTACTTCAAGACAAGCATCAATAAGTCTTGCATAAGAGTTAACTCGTAAAGCAATAAATCAAAGTAAAGGTGTTGAAGCAACACATAAGAAGATTAAGTTTCAGAGGTTGCTTTCAACTTGTAACATGTATATCTCATGGATATTGTCAACATAAAGTAATATAACAAGTGCAATATGCAAGTATGTAGGAATCAATGCACAGTTCACACAAGTGTTTGCTTCTTAAGGTGGAAGGAGATAGGTAAACTGACTCAACAATAAAAGTAAAAGAATGGTCCTTCGCAGAGGAAAGCATCGATTGCTGTATTTGTGCTAGAGCTTTTATTTTGAAAACATGAAACAATTTTGTCAACGGTAGTAATAAAGCATATGAGTTATGAAAAGTATATCTTACAAGTTGCAAGCCTCACGCATAGTATACTAATAGTGCCCGCACCTCGTCCTACTTAACTTGGACTACCGGATCTTTGCATGCCATGTTTCAACCAAGTGTCACAAAGGGGTACCTCCATGCCGCCTGTACAAAGGTCCAAGGAGAATGCTCGCATTTCGGATTTCTCGCTTTTGATTATTCTCAACTTAGACATCCATACCGGGACAACATGGACAACAGATAATGGACTCCTCTTTAATGCATAAGCATGTAGCAAAGTTATTATTCTCATATGAGATTGAGGATATATGTCCAAAACTGAAACTTCCACCATGATTCATGGCTTTAGTTAGCGGCCCAATGCTCTTCTCTAACAATTTTGCATGCTCCAACCACTAAAATGATAGACCTTCAGACAAGACGGACATGCATAGCAACTCACATGATATTCAACAATAGTTGATGGCGTTCCCCGTAAACATGGTTATCGCACAACAAGCAACTTAATAAAATATAAAGTGCATAAGTACATATTCAATACTACGATAGTTTTTAAGGCTATTTTGTCCCATGAGCTATATATTGCAAAGGTGAATGATGGAATTTTAAAGGTAGCACTCAAGCAATTTACTTTGGAATGGCGGGTAAATACCATGTAGTAGGTAGGTATGGTGGACACAAATGGCATAGTGGTTGGCTCAAGGATTTTGGATGCATGAGAAGTATTCCCTCTCGATACAAGGTTTAGGCTAGCAAGGTTATTTGAAGCAAACTCAAGGATGAACAAGTGCAGCAAGACTCACATAAAAGACATATTGTAAACATTATAAGACTCTACACTGTCTTCCTTGTTGTTCAAAACTCAATACTAGATATTATCTAGACCTTAGAGAAACCAAATATGCAAATCAAATTTTAGCAAGCTCTATGTATTTCTTCATTAATGGGTGCAAAGCATATGATGCAAGAGCTTAAACATGAGCACAACAATTGCCAAGTATCACATTATCCAAGACATTTTTAGAATTACTACATGTAGCATTTTCCAATTCCAACCATATAACAAATTAACGAAGAAGAAACTTCGCCTTGAACATTATGAGTAAAGCCTAAGGACACATGTGTCCATATGCAACAGCGGAGCGTGTCTCTCTCCCACAAAGTGAATGCTAGGATCCATCTTATTCAAACAAAAACAAAAAACGAAAACAAACCGACGCTCCAAGTAAAGAACACCAGATGTGACTGAATAAAAATATAGTTTCAGGGAGGAACCCGATGATGTTGTCGATGAAGAAGGGGATGCCTTGGGCATCCCCAAGCTTAGACGCTTGAGTCTTCTTAAAATATGCAGGGATGAACCACGGGGCATCCCCAAGCTTAGAGCTTTCACTCCTCTTGATCTTAGTATATCATTCTCCTCTCTTGACCCTTGAAAACTTCCTTCACACCAAACTTCAAGCAAACTCATTAGAGGGTTAGTGCATCATTAATAATTCACACATTCAGAGGTGACACAATCATTCTTTCACTTCTGGACATTGCATAATGCTACTGGACATTAATGGATCAAAGAAATAAATCCAACATAGCAAAAGAGGCAATGCGAAATAAAAGGCAGAATCTGTCAAAACAGAACAGTCCGTAAAGACGAATTTATAAATGGCACCAGACTTGCTCAAATGGAAAAACTCAAAACTAATGAAAGTTGCGTACATATCTGAGGATCACGCTCGTAAATTGGCAGATTTTTCGAATTTTCTACAGAGAATTATGCCCAGATTCGTGACAGACAGCAATGCTGTTTCTGTGCAGCGATCCCAAATATAACATCAACTTTGACATAGAAACTTTACTTGGCACAAAAACATGATAAGGAGAGGTTGCTACAGTAGTAAACAACTTCCAAGACTCAATAAACAAAAAATTGCTGTAGGTAAAAACATGGGTTGTCTCCCATAAGCGCTTTTCTTTAACGCCTTTCAGCTAGGCGCAGAAAGTGCAAATCAAGTATTATCGAGAGTAGAAGCATCAACATCATAGCTTGTTCTAATAATAGAATCAAAAGGCAACTTCATTCTCTTTCTAGGGAAGTGTTCCATACCTTTCTTGAGAGGAAATTGATATTTAATATTACCTTCCTCATATCAATAACAGCACCAACGGTTCGAAGAAAAGGTCTTCCCAACACAATTGGACAAGATGCATTGCATTCGATATCCAAGACAACAAAATCAACGGGGACAAGGTTATTGTTAACCGTAATATGCACATTATCAATCCTCCCCAAAGGTTTCTTTTTAACATTATCGGCGAGATTAACATCCAAATAACAATTCTTTAATGGTGGCAAGTCAAGCATATCATAAATCTTTTTAGGCATAACAGAAATACTTGCACCAAGATCACATAAGGCATTACATTCAAAGTCATTGAACTTCATTTTAATGATGGCTCCCAACCATCTTCTAACTTTCTAGGAATAGAAGTTTCAAGTTTTAGTTTCTCTTCTCTAGCTTTTATGAGAGCATTTGTAATATGTTTTGTAAAGGCTAAATTTATAGCACTAGCATTAGGACTTTTAGCAAGTTTTTGTAAGAACTTTATAACTTCAGAGATGTGGCAATCATCAAAATCTAAATCATTATGAGCCACAGCAATGGGATCATTATTCCCAAGGTTGGAAAAAATTTCAGCAGTTTTATCACAAGCAGTTTCAGCTTTAGCAATTTCAGGCAATTTTGTACGCTTTGCACTAGGAGTAGAAACATTGCCAACACCAATTATTTTACCATTGATAGTAGGAGGTGCAGCAACATGTGAAGAATTAGCATTACTAGTGGTGGTAATAGTCCAAACTTTAGCTACATTATTCTCTTTAGCTAGTTTTTCATTTTCTTCTCTATCCCACCTAGCACGCAACTCAGCCATTAATCTTATATTCTCATTAATTCTAACTTGGATGGCATTTGCTGTAGTAGTAATCTTATTATCAAGATCATTATTAGGCATAACTTTCAACTTTAAAAGATTAACATCAGAGGCAAGCCTATCAACTCTAGAAGCGATAGTATCAATTTTATCAAGCTTTTCCTCAACAGATTTGTTAAAAGCAGTTTGTGTACTAATAAATTCTTTAAGCATGGCTTCAAGACCAGAGGGTACACTTCTATTATTGTTGTAAGAATTCCCATAAGAATTACCATAACCATTACCATTAGCAGAAGGATATGGCCTATAGTTATTACCAGAGTTGTTCCTATAAGCATTGTTGTTGAAATTATTATTTTTAATGAAATTCACATCAACATTTTCTTCTTGAGCAACCAATGAAGCTAAAGGAACATTATTTGGATCAACATTAGATCTACCATTCACAAGCATAGACATAATCACATCAATCTTATCACTCAAGGAAGAGGTTTCTTCAGAATTTACCTTCTTACCTTGTGGAGCTCTTTCCGTGTGCCATTCAGAGTAATTTATCATCATATCATCAAGAAGTTTTGTAGCCGCCCCCAATGTGATGGACATAAAGGTACCTCCAGCAGCTGAATCCAATAAATTCCGCGAAGAAAAATTTAGTCCTGCATAGAAGGTTTGGATGATCATCCAAGTAGTCAAGTCCATGGGTTGGGCAATTCTTTACCAAAGTTTTCATTCTCTCCCAAGCTTGAGCAACATGTTCAGTATCTAATTGTTTAAAATTCATTATGCTACTTCTCAAAGAAATAATTTTAGCGGGAGGATAATATCTACCAATAAAAGCATCCTTGCATTTAGTCCATGAATCAATACTATTCTTAGGCAAAGATAGCAACCAATCTTTAGCTCTTCCTCTTAATGAGAAAGGAAACACTTTCAATTTAATAATATCACCATCTACATCTTTATACTTTTGCATTTCACAAAGTTCAACAAAATTATTGAGATGGGCAGCAGCATCATCAGAACTAGCACCAGAAAATTGTTCTCTCATGACTAAATTTAGTAAAGCAGGTTTAATTTCAAAGAATTCTGCTGTAGTAGCAGGTGGAGCAATAGGTGTGCATAGGAAATCATTATTATTTGCATTTGTGAAGTCACACAACTTAGTATTTTCAGGGTTGGCCATTTTAGCAACAGTAAATAAAGCAAACTAGATAAAGTAAATGCGAGTAACTAATTTTTTTGTGTTTTTGATATAGAGAGCAAGACAGTAAATAAAGTAAAACTAGCAACTAATTTTTTTGTGTTTTGATTTAGTGCAGCAAACAAAGTAGTAAATAAAATAAAGCAAGACAAAAACAAAGTAAAGAGATTGAGAAGTGGAGACTCCCCTTGCAGCGTGTCTTGATCTCCCCGGCAACGGCGCCAGAAAAAGTGCTTGATGCGCGTAGATGTACACGTCCGTTGGGAACCCCAAGAGGAAGGTATGATGCGCACAGTGGCAAGTTTTCCTCAGTATGAAACCAAGGTTTAATCGAACCAGTAGGAGCCAAGAAGCACGTTGAAGGTTGATGGTCGCGAAATGTGATGCGGCGCAACACCAGGGATTCCAGGCCAACTAGGAACCCGCACAACACAACCAAAGTTTGCCCCAACGAAACACTGAGGTTGTCAATCTCACCGGCTTGTTGTAACAAAGGATTAAACGTATCGAGTGGAAGATGTTTGCAAAGAAAACAGTAAAACAAGTAAATTGTATGCTATGGAAAGAATAGGACCGGGGTCCACAGTTCACTAGAGGTGTCTCTCCCATAAGATAAAAGCATGTTGGGTGAACAAATTACAGTCGGGCAATTGACAAATAGAGAAAGGCATAATAATGCATATACATGACATGATAAATATAGTGAGATTTAATCCGGGCATTACGACAAAGAACATAGACCGCCATCCAACTGCATCTATGCCTAAAAAGTCCACCTTCAGGTTATCGTCCGAACCCCTCCAGTATTAAGTTGCAAAGCAACAGACAATTGCATTAAGTATTGTGCGTAATGTAATCAACAACTACACCCTTAGACATAGCATCAATGTTTTATCCCTAGTGGCAACACAGACATCACAACCTTAGAACTTTCTGTCACTGTCCCATGTATCAATGAAGGCATGAACCCACTATCGAGCATAATTACTCCCTCTTGGAGTTAAGAGTAAAAACTTGGCCAGAGCCTCTACTAATAACGGAGAGCATGCAAGATCATAAACAACACATGAACAATAGATTGATAATCACCATAATCATAGTACTCTATCCATCGGATCCCGACAAACACAACATATAGAATTACATATAGATGATCTTGATCATGTTAGGCAGCTCACAAGATCTAACAATGAAGCACAACAAGGAGAAGACGACCATCTAGCTACTGCTATGGACCCATGGTCCAGGGGTGAACTACTCACTCATCACTCCGAGGCGATCATGGCGATGAAGAGTCCTCCCGGAGATGAATCCCCTCTCCGGCAGGGTGCCGAGGCGATCTCCAATCCCCCGATGGGATCCGCGGCGGCGGCGTCTCTGTAAGGTTTTCCGTATCGTGGCCTCTGCACGGGGTTTCGCGACGGGAGCTTTAAGCAGGCGGAAGGTCAACGCGAGGGGCCACACGAGGGCCCGGGGCAGGCCGCGCGGCCAAGGGCTGGGCCGCGCCGGCCACCCCCTGGCTGCCTCGTGGCCCCACTTCGTTAGGTCTTCGGTCTTCTGGAAGCTTCGTGCAAAATAGGACCCTGGGCGAAAGTTTCGTCCAATTCGAGAATATTTCTTTACTAGGATTTCTGAAACCAAAAACAGCAGAAAACAAGAACTTCTTCGGCATCTTGTTAATAGGTTAGTTCCGTAAAATGCATAAATATGACATATAATGTGCATAAAACATGTAGGTATCATCAATAAAGTAGCATGGAACATAAGAAATTATCGATACGTTGGAGACGTATCACACGCCCGGTGGGACCATCTTCTACAACATCCACGTCAACACCTGCATCCGAGATGGCGGACGAACCGATCAAGTACGAGGATCTCCCTGCGGAGCATAAGAAGAAATACGATGAGCTGAAGGCCATCGTGAAGCCGAACTCATCGGCTCCTTTGAGAAGACCCGGTCGCATATCAGGTTTAAAGGATTCACTCCCCAGGGCGTACTTGATGGTTTGGATCTGTCTCTCCCTTCGAAGGAACGTACAGAGCCCTGCGTCAGGAAATCAACTACGTTGTGGCTCATTCGCTGCATCGGCATTGTGAGAGCCTGGTGAATACTTTGGAGCGCATTGCTCTTCATGTGGTGCAAGAAATCATGAAGCACCAGTACTCCCCTTCAGGACCTGTGCTAGGAACTCATCAGGGAGAGATGCAACTCCACACCAGGCCACCATTGCCGTACGCGATGGCAGCTCCACAGCAACAAGGTTCACCGGCATACGTTGTCTACAAGGTTGGAGGTGATCCTGGCGACTACCAGTTCTTATATGAGCCGCCCAAAGAGATTCCCCACGGATACGTGTGCACATACGTGCCGGATCGCAACAACCGGATGCAAGCGATCCAGATCTAACAGAGGGATTGCCGAGGGAGCAATTGTTACTAAGGGAGGGATGGCTGGAGCAAGGGAGTTTGGGAGCAGACGCTGAGAAACAAGCGTGGCTAGCTAAATATGCCAGCACCAAGTCATGAAAGCTCAACTGCTACAGCTTCCACCGTGGATCAGATCAGTGCAGCCTTGAGAGAGCTCGGCATCCCGCCGAAGAAGAAAATAATCGGCTATTCCAAGCCGTACCCCAACGAGTTTGACTGATCCCGCCGCCACCGAAGTATCGGCTCCCCGACTTCACAAAATTTAGTGGATCGAAGGATCTAGCTCCATCAGCACGTGAGCCGATACTTGGCCCAGCTAGGCATGGTTTCGCATCGGATCAGCTACGGTAGTTCTTCGCAATCTCTCACCGTCCAGTTTTTGGGTGGTACACCTCGTTGCAAGCCAAATTCAGTTCGATCATGGAAGCAAACTGGAAGAACACACGCAATATCATTCAGTTTAAAATGCATTGCCGATTCCGATCCGAGTTCGTAAAAGCGAGAGAAAAAGTGTCTGAATACATTCAATTTGAACCGTCAAGAACCGATGTTATTCTGTTCATTTATCTGAGAAAGAAGCGCCGAGCTGGCCGTGGCAGGCTCGCAGCGCCACTCAAGGATCGACGCCCAAGTGGAGTACAACCTGGCGCACATGGTCCAGAGACTAACTTCGTATGAACAGCGCCACCCAGAACTGTACCAAGACAAGTACAAGCGCACGATAAGCCTGGTCGATGCTGATGAGGATGAAGATTCTGCGGAAGATCAGGAAGTCGCGGTGGCTGAATGGGCTCGGACGGCAGCACTGTGTCCTGCAAATGGGTGAATCAACCAGGGCCGCCAAGAGGGTTTGACTTTGATCTGAGCAAAGCTGAGCAGATTTTTGATTTGCTGCTGAAGGAGAAACAGCTGAAGTTACCCGAAGGCCATAAAATCCCTACATCACAGAGATGAACGGTAGGCCATACTGCAAATGGCATCACACGTTCACTCACGCCACCAACGACTGCAAAGTATTGCGCGCACAGATCCAAATGGCGATAGAGTCAGGCCGATTAACTTTCGGACAATTTGCCATGAAGGTTGACACACGTCCGTTTCCTGGCGTCAATATGGTGGATCTTAGCCACTCCATAGGGCGCGAGCCAGAGTTTTCTTTTGATGTCAACATGGCAGGGCTTGTGAGTCGCCATGGCAAAGATAAAGCAGAAAGCAGCCACTCCCATGGCAAGGATAAAGAGGAGGCCGATCCACGCGACCGGCCCCAAGATGACGATAGACGGTACCTAACCGAGGAGGAAGTGAGAAGCGTGCGGTATCAACGTCCACTCTCCGCACATCTCCTTAACAAATATGAACAGCAGTATGACCGACGTCGGCGCTACGACGTAGATGATGAAAGATATCGTCGGTCTGATGCAGAGAACAGGAGGTATCGTCGTAGTATGACAACAACGGGTACGAGCGTCACGCTAGAGGGAGGTCAAGGGAGCAAGAGGACATGGATAGGCATTGGAACTGTCCTTTCTTTAAACATTGCTGGGACTCAGGAATGAGCCGATTGCCAACAATCGAGAACTGCCCAGAATGCAGACAGCAAAGGAAGAGGACAAACAAGGTTTCAGTGTTCGAGCGTCTAGGCTCTCTCCCACCTCAGAACAAACAAGCTGAGTCATCTCAAGAAGAAGACTTTGAGGAGTCAGAAGGTGAAGAGGATAGGTATCACCGGCCAAGGTGGTGCCCTGATGGACTCAGCCATTCTCAGAAGCGTAGGGTGCAGCGGCTACGAAACCTGGAGGAAGCCGAGGCACAGTACCTGTACACGTTGAGGAAAGCACGGCCCGATCTGGCCGTGAAAATTCAGCAAACATTGGAAACGGAGGCGCGCCCATCGAAGAAAGTGTGGCGCCCTAAATAGACAAAAGCCGATGCAGAGGCGTCGGCTGATACAAACATGGTGTTCATACTCCCGTCGAGTTCCGCGCTCCAAATGATGAGGAAGTATCGGTGGCTCAATTCGATCGGTCCACGGCCGATTATCTTCGAGAAGCCACGGGATAGAAGCACTGCATTTGAAGGCCCTATACTCGAGAGGTTATATCAATGGGCAGCCTGTCAGCAAGATGTTGGTTGACACCGGAGCGGCAGTCAACATAATACCATATTCCATGCTACGACGTTTGGGACACTCCAATGATGATCTGATCAAGACCAACGTCACATTGAGCGATTTCAACGGCCAAGCATCAGAAGCAAAAGGTGTTCTGAATGTAGATCTTACTGTAGGCCGGAAAACCATACCTACCGCGTTCTTCATCGTCGACAGCAAAAGCAATTACGCTGTCCTGCTAGGAAGGGATTGGATTCACGCTAACTGTTGCATTCCATCCACAATGCACCAATGCATCATACAGTGGGATGGAGATGAAGTGGAGGTCGTTCAGGCAGATGACTGATCGAGATATCACTAGCTGCCATGAATATTTGGGAGGCAGATGACCAAGAGCCGCTCTCTGGAATCAGTTTGGAAGGCTGTGAGCGAAGCTTCTAGAAATGGGGTGAGGCTGGTCTTATCTACCGGCCTGACAGAGTAGCAAGGTCCAAGACAATGGACGTACGTGGCGAGGCCGATCCCAGCGATCGGCCCCAAAAAATGGTAAAGCAAGGATCTCATCTCTAGCATGTCACATAGCTACAGTGGAAATCCAGGAAATTGCAAACCATCACAAACGCAAAAAAAGAAGAGGCCGATTCTAACAGAATCGGCCAAAATTATCCTCGACATGCGTTTTACCTAGGTTCAGCATTGATCCAACAGAGGATGCCTGAAGAGCCGATACCCTCAATTACTTGAAAGAATCGGCTCGGGGGGCACTTAGATGGATAAGACACGAGGATACGAAGTTTGAAGTGGCTGTCAAATGCCCGGCAGCTCAAGATATATTCTTTGATGATGATGGGTATTGAAGTATGGGGGCCGATACATGAGTAGATCGGCCGTAAAAAATACAAATTTTTTAAGCACAGCCGATGCGCAGACATCGACTTAAGGATAAAAAGCCGATGCATGGCCATTGACTCCAGAGGTACAAGCTGTTATAAGCGGAAGCCCAATGGAGCGGTTATCGAGTTACATAGAGAGGCTCCATTAGAATAACTCCTCAATGGAATGGTTTGGTGACTCGGATCCTCTCTTCAAGGACCTCTCACTCCATTTGGCAAGTCTTCAGGTTCAGCAGTGCTAGCAGGGCGTCGTTTTGGCGTCCAAAACGACCTTGGTCTCATTAAAGACGCTGATATTTGTCTGCAATTTCGGCTGGGGCAAGTTTGAGGGATCACAACCCTGACCAACATCAAGAATAGCATCAACATGCAGATCGTTTAAGGGTGAGTTGCATCGGTCTGCCGAAGATGATGAGCCGATCTGAGCAGCAAGACACAAGAGTGGAGCTAGGAGGAGTTGGAGAGCCACGACATTTGAGGCTTCTTAGTTCAAGGGAGTTGCTGATCCTTCCAAGCCCTTTTAGTACATCAGCTTTTTGGGCATAAGCTTTCCTGCCACGTTTTAATGGGAGCTGAAGAGGCTCGGGGGGCAGCTCGCCCTGAAAGTTCTTTGCTCGGCCGATTTTGTTGAAATCGGCTGACTCGCTACAACTTGGAAGCCGATGGTGACTCATTGGGATGGCTCACTCTGTTCTCGCCTTGACCGAGGCTCAACTGACTTGGTATATACTTTGTTCTTAAGAAGCCGATTGAGGTTTTATCGGCGGCCCTCTATTATAATCTTCTTCAAGGGAACAGAGCAGGGTTATAAAGTATCACCGAGGAGATTTGCGAGCAGGTGACATCTGTTCTCCAGAAGTATCGGCTTCAGCGTCAAGTCGTTTCAGCCGGTTCGGGACTCTCTTGGAGGCATTGGTATTCCACGTTGTCCACCGAACTCGAAGTCATCGGTTGAAGAAGTAAAAGACTGATGCGTGGACATCGGTTTATTGGACATTGACCAAGTTTACGGTCACTCCTTAGTCGAAAATATGAAGGGTGGATTATGAGGGACCGATGTGTTGTCATCGGCTCATTAAGCATTGGCGAGGTGACAATCGGCTATAAAGGAAATCGGCAAAATCAAATTGGGAAATTCTTCATTGATAAACGAGATTTCTTACATAAGGAGCTGATTGCTCTCAAAAGGAAGAGCTAGGGGGTACATTGCCCCATCTACTACTACGGCCCTGCTAAGGTCCTATCTAGGGGCCGTTGTCATCAATTACCAAACCAAAAGATTGAAAGTGCATGGAGCCCCCATGTGTGGTTTTGGTAATTAATGACAATCCCTATGGACTAATGTTTGCATTGAGTTATATTTGTAGGAGTTGTCCATAGGCAATTCTTGAACCATATGTTGGCTTCAAGGTTGCAATAAGAAGAAATTGATGAAGGATATCAAGTGTCAAGTATGTCTTGAAGATGAAGATGAAGTGAGCCCTCAAGTTACTTCAAGACATCAACATGATGAAGAATGAAGAAATGAAGTGCAAGTTCAAGATGAGCCAACTCGAAGAGTTCATAAGCTTGAAGCTTGCCATGGAGAAATGAAGTGCAAGTTCAAGATGAGCCATCTCGAAGAGGTCCTTTGCTTGAGTCTTGCCATCCATATGGTGATCATGGATATGTGAAGATGCGCCGAAGAAGAAGCTCTCCCATGGTGGATTATGGGGGAGCAATCCACATGGTGGTCATGGTTATGTGAAGATGCGCCGAAGAAGAAGCTCTCCCATGGTGGATTATGGGGGAGCAATCCACAAGACTTCGTCAAGCAAACACAAGCAAGAAAGGCGTTCCATCTTGTTGAGGTCAAGATCGTCGTCATCAAGCTCAAGTGGAATGCGCAAGTATAAGGTTTGCTCTTGATAGGGTTTCTTTCTCACCGGTCTCATAGTGTAGTTGGAGACCGGTTTATAGTTTAGTTGCCGTACTATCAAGAGGGCTCTCGAGTGAGTAACTCGATCGTATCGTTCGGAGAGAGCTCAAACCTTTGCATCCTTGCATCATCTTTCTTGGTTGTTATTTGGACCTTATCCATGTGATGTTTTAGAGCTTGTGCTTATTCTCATGACAAGCTCTAGTTCATCGAAAATGGATTTCGCATAGATCACTTGTTGCGTTTTCGAGTTTGGTTCATCATCTTACTTGGTTTTATTTGGATCTTATCCATGTGATGTTTTAGAGCTTGTGCTTATTCTCATGACAAGCTCTAGTTCATTGAGAATGGTTTTTCCATGGGCAACTTGTTGCATTTTCAAGATTGGAGGTTTTACCGGTATGTCTTTTTGAGATAGGTCAAACCTTTCATCATTTGTTTCTATCCTCCCTTGTTGGACTATGATGGTTTCCTGCATGATCTTGTAGAGCTTGTTCCTAGCTTTAAAACAAGCCCAAGATCATCGAAATCGGAGTCCGGATGCAAAAGTTATGCCCGTTTTAGTTTTGGTGTTTCTGCAGTTTGCTTAGGCCGGATATTTCGGAAATATCCGGGCCGGATTATCCGGGCCGGATATTTCGGAAATATCCGGCCCGAAATCGAAAAGCAGCTCTGGATAGGGGCCGGACTTTTGGCCGGATTTTTACCAGGTTTTGTCCCTGAGGCCGGATTATCCGGGGCGGATTATCCGGCCCCAACTTAGGCCGGATTATCCGGCCCTCGAAAGTCCCAACGGCTCGATTTTTTGGGGGGTATAAATACCCCCCTTCTTCCTCCTTGGGCTGTTGCTTCTTCCACTCTCTCTCTCCTCCATTGTTGTTCTTGAGAAGCTTGCCCTATCTCTCTATCCCTCCATGATTCTTGCCCCATTTTGAGGGAAAAGAGAGAGGAGATCTAGATCCACACTTTGACCAAACCAAATCATCTCTTTGTGAGTGAATCTTTGGGATCTAGATCTTGGAGAATTTTGTGTTCTCCTCTTTGTTCTTCCTCTCTTATTCCCCCAATAGCTTTTGTAGCTTTGTTGGAATTTGAGAGAGAAGGACTTGAGCATCTTTGTGGTGTTCTTGCCATTGCATTTGGTGCATCGGTTTGAGTTCTCCACGGTGATTCGTGGAGGTGAAAGCAAGAAAGTTGTTACTCTTGGGTTCTTGGAACCCTAGACGGATTCTAGGCCTTTGTGGCGGTTTGTTGGGAGCCTCCAATTAAGTTGTGGATGTGTGCCCCAATCTTTGTGTAAGGCCCGGTTTCCGCCTCGAAGGAAATCCCTTAGTGGAACCGTGACCTAGGCCTTTGTGGCGAGGGTCACCGGAGATTTAGGTGAGGCGCCTTCGTGGCGTTCGGTGTGTGGTGTGAGTACCGCATCTTGGGGTGAGGCCTTTGTGGCGTTGGTGTGCATCGAGCAACCACACCTCAAGGTGAGCCTCTTGTGGCGTTCGGGAGCACTAAGCAACCGCACCTCTCCACCGGAGATTAGCACTCGCAAGAGTGTGAACTCCGGGATAAATCATCGTCTCCCGCGTGCCTCGGTTATCTCTATACCCGAGCTCTTTACTTATGCACTTTACCTTGTGATAGCCATCGTGCTTGAAGTTATATATATCTTGCTATCACATACTTGCTTGTATTGCTTAGCATAAGTTGTTGGTGCACATAGGTGAACCATTGCTTAGAATAAGTTGTTGGTGCACATAGGTGAACAATAGTATATAGGCTTTGGGCTTGACAAAGTAAACGCTAGTTTTATTCCGCATTTGTTAAGCCCATCTCGTAAAAGTTTTAAATCGCCTATTCACCCCCCCTCTAGGCGACATCCGTGTCCTTTCAATTGGTATCAGAGCAAGGTCTCTCATTCTTAGGCTTCACCGCCTTGAGAGTAAAGATGTCGGTTAGGGGATTAGCGCACAATAACTTGGTTATATTTGATGGCACAAATTATGATCTATGGAAAATTTATGTGCTTAATATTTTGCGGCGTATGTCTCCGGACATGGAGCGATTTCTTGACATGGGTTTTTCTTCTCCTAAGGATCCTCAAAATTTATCTCTTGAGGAGGAGAAAAACTCTTGCCTCGATGCTCTTGCTTCTCATGTGTTTTCCATTGTTGTGAGCAATGTAGTTACTTCGTCAATCATGCCTTTTGGGAGCTCTCATGAATTATGGACAAAGCTTCAAGATAAATATGATGTGTCCAATATTATTGAGGATGATTGTATTGCTTCCACTTCCGGCCGTGATGAGTTCTCATCTTCATCCACTTCACCAAAGTGTGTCAAGACACAAGGTAATGATATGGTGAGTGGTGATGAAAATTGCAATGTTGATATTGAGCTTACTATTGATGATTCTTCATCTCTATCTCATTGCAATGCTTCATCTACGGACTCAAACACATCTAGCACTAGAAATGATTTACATGCTTGTGTTGATAGTCCTTGCATATCATGTGTAAGTTGCTTGAATAAATCTAATGATGATATGCTTGCATTGTCTTGTGGCCATGATAAAAATGCTTCTATTTCCTCTAGTTGTTGTGTGTCTAACAATGTAGAGGAAACCAAAGATTCTATTGGTCAAGACAAGATCTTGAAAGGAGCCTCAAGTAACTCCTCATCTTTATCTCACGGTCCTCATATATGCCTTATGGCCAAGGGTTCCACGGTACCTCCTACCATGGAACCTAATATGTCTCGTGGTGATAAGGATGAGGATGAATATGAAGAAGAGGATTGGGTTGTCTCTCTACGCGATAAGGGTAAGAGCGTATTCAAGGTTATTTGCAAAGATAAAATTGCTAGCACTCACTTCTTTGAAATCTTGACTACCGCTATTGAGAGCCAAAAACTTATTTGGATGCATGAGAACACCATTGATAAAAAGGGTGCTCTTGAACGAGAGTATGCCGATGATGTAGCATCATTAAAGAATGATCTTGAAGAAGAACAAGAGACCGTAGCCTCTCTTGAGGAGCAACTTCAAACCCTTGAAGTGTCTCAAAATGAAATAGTTTCTAAACTCACTAAGGAAAGAGACCATGCTAAAGCTCAAGTAAAAATGCTTAAAAAGGAAAATTCCAAAGTTGGTGTTGGTCATGATAAACTTGTTAAGGATCTAGATGATCTAGACAAGGCCCACAAGGTCTTGGAGAGCGAACACTCTATCCTCACCAAGTCCCATGAGCAACTTCAAGCTTCCTATTTAAAAGAGCATGCTATGTTACCATCTCTTCTTAATATGTCTTGTGATGATGCTTGTGCTACTAACTCTACTTCTTGTGAAGCATCTATCTTGAAGGAGAATGTTGAGCTAAGGGCTCAACTTGAATTGCTAACTAGCAATTATGGGAAATTGGAAGAAAATCATGGAAAGCTTTCTAGCTCCCATGAGGATCTTCTAGCCTCTCATGATAGGCTAAAGTTAGCTCATGAGGCTATCATATCAAAGGAAACACCTTGTGAGCCTCATGTGGATACTAGCACTACTACTCAAAATGCTATATTGCATGTGCTAGTCCTAGTAATTCATCCACTCATAGTATTGCTAAATCTTGTGATGAATTATCTTCCTTGCCTTGTTGCTCTAACAATAAAGGTTCTACTTCCTCTAGTACTTGTGTTGTTACTAACCATGTAGAGGAAATCAAAGAGCTCAAGGCCCAAGTCACTTCCTTGAAGAACGACTTGGTAAAGAGTCATGAAGGGAAATGCAAACTTGACAAGATGTTGAGTGTGCAACAATCCCCCAATGACAAGAGTGGACTTGGATTCAACTCCAACAACAAGAACAAGTCCAAGAACAACAATAAGAAGAAGGGCCAAGTACAAGTCAAAGACCCGGCCAAGATTGTTTGCTTCAAGTGCAAAATTGAAGGGCATCATGTTAGATCTTGCCCTTTGAAGAAGAAGCAAAAAGGGAAGCGGCCTCAAGCTCAAACTCATATTCAACCTCAAGTTGAAGAAATGCCACTTCCCAAGAAGAAACAAGTCAATGCTCCCATTGTGGAGAAATCTAGTGAGAAGAAGGAGAAGAAAAGAACTTGCTACATATGCCGTGAGAAGGGCCACATCTCCTCCTTGTGCACTATTGGTACCTCATCCAACTCTATCACCATTGATGATGTTTATTCTCTTCGTAAGGATGAGGGTGGCAATGTGTTTGCCAAATATGTTGGTGCTCAAAGTGGTGTCAAGAAAAGAACCATTTGGGTTGCCAAGCCTATTGTGACTAACCTCTTAGGACCCAACTTAGTTGGGGACCAACAATCCAAAATTTGATCAATAGGTGCTTGTTGGAGGGCATTGGAGACTTGGCTACATCATGAAGAATTAAGGGATCTTCATCATTTATATTATATCAAGCCAAGTCTTTTGATTATCTTGCTACTATCATATATCCAATGTTCCTCCTTGCGGTAACATGTTCTCAACTCATTTATATTGAAAGTTACTCGCCCCTTTGCATGTGTTAGTTTTGTTCCTAACATGTGTTTGTATATGTTGTGCTTCCTAATAGTTTTGCTTGAGAAATCAAGTCTATGCATGTTGGGTTGCACACCATGTATTTGTGTTTGTGTTGGAGCCTCTTTGCATCTTGTTGTATCTTATATGGCTCTTATGAGCGATTAATGGACAATCCCATTTTGGGGGAGTGATATTCCTTTGGGAATTTCATGATCCTAAACAATGTGTGTACATGAGGAATATCACTTAGAATTGATATTGCGAGATTATCTAGTCGCTATGTGGTATGTCATCTTCATGAGAAATTCAAATTCTAATGTCCATTAATATCTCTACTTGGATCTTATTTGCCTCTTGTGAAAATAAATTCCTTATCACATTATGGGGGAGTAATAAGCTTTGTGCATATTACAAGCCTAGGAAATGTGAACATTTGAGGTTGTGTCACATAGAATTGATATTGTAAATTATCTCTCATATGTGACATGTTTTCTCAAACAAGTTCCAATTTGCTTAAATGGCTTCATTGCTAATATCTTTGTGGATCTTATTTGTGAAAGTTTTTCTTGGCATGGTTTTTCACAATGTGTCCCTCAATACATTTTTGGAAAACCATATGCTTCAAGTCATACTATTAATTGCTTTGCATGTTGGTATGAATACTATTAATTGCCTTGCATGTTGGTATGAATACTATTAATTGCTTTGCATGTTGGTATGAATACTATTAATTGCTTTGCATGTTGGTATGAATACTATTAATTGCTTTGCATGTTGGTATGACTAATTGAAGCTATCAAGAAACTCTCTTTGCATGATGGTTAACTCTTATCTTTTACCATATGCTTTATTTGGTGTAAATATGATCTTACATATACTTACAAACTACCACCGGGAAATATTTCCTAATACCTCTTGTCCTAGGACAATTGGCAATCTATTATTGGGTAGAAATTTATTGATCATATTTACATTGGCTCTTGTGTTTAAATTGTCTTATTTATTGCCATGAATGTGTTGTGCTTTGACTCCCATGTGTCTTCCTTGCATCTTATGGATCTAATTTGTCTATTCAAACTTTCTTAGCATTTTAGTAGATATAGGTAGCGTGATGATCCTAGTTTTGTGCATTTAGTATTCATATGCAAAATCCTAGATAATGCACTAATCTTGGGGGAGCTCTCCTATATTTGTTAGAATGCTTAACATCTCTTGATCATTATCAAAAATTTGGTTTTGGGAGACATAAACTTTCTTTTTGGTACTTTGTGCCATCATAAAAAGTGTTGAGGGTTTGGTTTGTTTGTTAGAACCTTGCTCTCTTGGGAGTTGGTTATCTCATTCCTTTGTGTTTAGGTTTAATTAGCTTCTTATAATGAGATAATTCTTTGGAGTCAATCTTGTGTTGATTTGATTCTTTGATATAATTTGGACAACCATTGTCTCTTGATTTATTTGGTGTCTTGTCCAAATTATATCTTTCTTTGGTTCTTGAAAGTATTGTGCATGCATCTTCAATATATGTCTATCTTATGGCATGTGTTACTTTCTTTGATCCAATATATAGGGTAAACTCCATCAAATCCTAATTTGGCTAAGATGTGCATGAAATTCAATTTCATATCTATATGCACATAGTATTGTGGAGTTTGTCCTATATGTTGTAGTGTGTCTAACTACTTTGAACCCAATTAGTTTGGGGACCTTTTTGTACTTACCTTTGTGTTAGGTACAATGGATATGCATTGGATGCTTGTCTCACTCTTGGGGAGAAGTGGTGACTCAATGGTAACTTGAGGCAAGCTAGGATGGTCAACGAACACATATCTACTACATCCTCACCAATGCTATCTCGGTAACAAGTATCTTCTCATGCATATTTTTCTAGCATCCAACCATGTGGTTGCATCTTGGCATGAATCTCTTGATTTGCAAATGTTGTGCTTCTTGCTAAAATCTTAACGAAACCTCTTTATTGCGAATGTGAGTAGTTTGAGATGAGCACATATGTTGGGAAGTATATAAAATCATGATCATGATTCACCCATCCCATCTATGCCTATCTAGCAATTTTATTGCATATCAATTCCTCAAGCCTCTCACATGTGCAATATCGATGAAAGTGCAAATTGAGTTATTTCTTTTAGTATCCTCGTTTGTGATACTTGTTGCCTTTCTCAAAGCATCCCAACTATCTTCTATCCCTTGTGGATATTTGTGATGTATTTTATGTGTTTATGGTTGAAGTTCATGAATGTACCATAAGATAAAATTGAGCCTTTGGCCATGCTATTAAGCAAAAATTCTTATTGGTATATTGCATGACTTTGTCTTGGATATCATGCTATATTTCTTGTGTATCTATTTTGTGTGTGCATGTTTCTTTGTGGATAAATATCTTTGTGATATTGCTCACTTAGAGAAACTTATACACATAAGAGATGATACATCTCCATTCGATATCTTATTTATTTGTTGCGTGTTGATTGGTCATGCTAAGCAATATAATTCATTGAAGACTATGATGATGCTTTTTGCTCATCCTTGTAATAGTCTTATAATATGCTTTATCATGCCTTTCACATATCCTCTTGGTTGAGCCTTTTATTATGGTGCCTCTTACTTGTTGCTCAACCATTTGTTTGTTGCAAGTGTTAAGCTTAATTTTCTATCTATGATCTATTGCAAATGTTTGTGTTTTAAATGGTAATGAGGGAGTGAGGATTCCATGTTATGCATATTGTATTCAAATGCAACATTTTAATTTATGCATGTACCTTGGGGAGCTTCCTCATTTTATTTAAGGCACTATTTTGTGGTGATCATTAGAGTTTGATTCACTTGGTATCTTTTGTTTTGAATGATATTATGGGAGTGATGATTCCATGTTTGTGCACTTTATACTCCAATGCAAATTGTCTAGTTTTGTGCACAAACCTTGGGGAGCTTCCTCATATTATTTAGAGCAATCTTCTTGATCTTATCATAATATCTATCTTTCTTTTGGTATCTTCTTTGTGGTTCATTTGGTTGCTTGCTTCATTTGTTGAAGCTTCTTGACTTTGTTATCTTTTTGCAATCTTTGATCCTATCTATAGTGTGATTCCTTCCGAATATTCGTCATTGGATATGTGCATTTGATTCCACTCAAATTATGAGAAATGCACACGCTATGGAGGAACTCTCACTATATTGGCCTTCTAAATTTTTCACCCATTTCGGCAATTGGTGCCAATGGGGGAGAAGTTTGGAGGGTTTAAGGGAATTTGGTTATGTCTTTGCTTTGTGCTTAAGCATGTGCCTTTATTGCATTGCATCTTGTTGCTTTGCATAGTTGAATAGTTAGAGGAAACTCCACTAGGCTTTGAATGCCAATATATGCAATGAAAGTCAAGATCATTCACACATGCATATATTATGGGGGAGTTTGCTCTATATATTCAACTTGCTTGCTACTTAAATTCCTTATATAAACCCTCTCAAAGAGATTGTCATCAATTACCAAAATGGGGGAGATTGAAAGTGCATGGAGCCCCCATGTGTGGTTTTGGTAATTAATGACAATCCCTATGGACTAATGTTTGCATTGAGTTATATTTGTAGGAGTTGTCCATAGGCAATTCTTGAACCATATGTTGGCTTCAAGGTTGCAATAAGAAGAAATTGATGAAGGATATCAAGTGTCAAGTATGTCTTGAAGATGAAGATGAAGTGAGCCCTCAAGTTACTTCAAGACATCAACATGATGAAGAATGAAGAAATGAAGTGCAAGTTCAAGATGAGCCAACTCGAAGAGTTCATAAGCTTGAAGCTTGCCATGGAGAAATGAAGTGCAAGTTCAAGATGAGCCATCTCGAAGAGGTCCTTTGCTTGAGTCTTGCCATCCATATGGTGATCATGGATATGTGAAGATGCGCCGAAGAAGAAGCTCTCCCATGGTGGATTATGGGGGAGCAATCCACATGGTGGTCATGGTTATGTGAAGATGCGCCGAAGAAGAAGCTCTCCCATGGTGGATTATGGGGGAGCAATCCACAAGACTTCGTCAAGCAAACACAAGCAAGAAAGGCGTTCCATCTTGTTGAGGTCAAGATCGTCGTCATCAAGCTCAAGTGGAATGCGCAAGTATAAGGTTTGCTCTTGATAGGGTTTCTTTCTCACCGGTCTCATAGTGTAGTTGGAGACCGGTTTATAGTTTAGTTGCCGTACTATCAAGAGGGCTCTCGAGTGAGTAACTCGATCGTATCGTTCGGAGAGAGCTCAAACCTTTGCATCCTTGCATCATCTTTCTTGGTTGTTATTTGGACCTTATCCATGTGATGTTTTAGAGCTTGTGCTTATTCTCATGACAAGCTCTAGTTCATCGAAAACGGATTTCGCATAGATCACTTGTTGCGTTTTCGAGTTTGGTTCATCATCTTACTTGGTTTTATTTGGATCTTATCCATGTGATGTTTTAGAGCTTGTGCTTATTCTCATGACAAGCTCTAGTTCATTGAGAATGGTTTTTCCATGGGCAACTTGTTGCATTTTCAAGATTGGAGGTTTTACCGGTATGTCTTTTTGAGATAGGTCAAACCTTTCATCATTTGTTTCTATCCTCCCTTGTTGGACTATGATGGTTTCCTGCATGATCTTGTAGAGCTTGTTCCTAGCTTTAAAACAAGCCCAAGATCATCAAAATCGGAGTCCGGATGCAAAAGTTATGCCCGTTTTAGTTTTGGTGTTTCTGCAGTTTTCTGGGGGGCGGATAATCCGGCCCGAAGGACAAAACATGGACAATATCCGGCCAAATATCCGGCCCGAGCCAGGGGCGACTTTTGGGTTTTACCAGGTTTTGTCCCTGAGGCCGGATTATCGGGGCGGATTATCCGGCCCCAACTTAGGCCGGATTATCCGGCCCTCGAAAGTCTGCAACGGCTCGATTTTCTTGGGGGGTATAAATACCCCCTTCTTCCTCCTTGGGCTGTTGCTTCTTCCACTCTCTCTCTCCTCCATTGTTGTTCTTGAGAAGCTTGCCCTATCTCTCTATCCCTCCATGATTCTTGCCCCATTTTGAGGGAAAAGAGAGAGGAGATCTAGATCCACACTTTGACCAAACCAAATCATCTCTTTGTGAGTGAATCTTTGGGATCTAGATCTTGGAGAATTTTGTGTTCTCCTCTTTGTTCTTCCTCTCTTATTCCCCCAATAGCTTTTGTAGCTTTGTTGGAATTTGAGAGAGAAGGACTTGAGCATCTTTGTGGTGTTCTTGCCATTGCATTTGGTGCATCGGTTTGAGTTCTCCACGGTGATTCGTGGAGGTGAAAGCAAGAAAGTTGTTACTCTTGGGTTCTTGGAACCCTAGACGGATTCTAGGCCTTTGTGGCGGTTTGTTGGGAGCCTCCAATTAAGTTGTGGATGTGTGCCCCAATCTTTGTGTAAGGCCCGGTTTCCGCCTCGAAGGAAATCCCTTAGTGGAACCGTGACCTAGGCCTTTGTGGCGAGGGTCACCGGAGATTTAGGTGAGGCGCCTTCGTGGCGTTCGGTGTGTGGTGTGAGTACCGCATCTTGGGGTGAGGCCTTTGTGGCGTTGGTGTGCATCGAGCAACCACACCTCAAGGTGAGCCTCTTGTGGCGTTCGGGAGCACTAAGCAACCGCACCTCTCCACCGGAGATTAGCACTCGCAAGAGTGTGAACTCCGGGATAAATCATCGTCTCCCGCGTGCCTCGGTTATCTCTATACCCGAGCTCTTTACTTATGCACTTTACCTTGTGATAGCCATCGTGCTTGAAGTTATATATATCTTGCTATCACATACTTGCTTGTATTGCTTAGCATAAGTTGTTGGTGCACATAGGTGAACCATTGCTTAGAATAAGTTGTTGGTGCACATAGGTGAACAATAGTATATAGGCTTTGGGCTTGACAAAGTAAACGCTAGTTTTATTCCGCATTTGTTAAGCCCATCTCGTAAAAGTTTTAAATCGCCTATTCACCCCCCCTCTAGGCGACATCCGTGTCCTTTCAGCTACTCCCGGCCAGCTCGTCGTCGTTGCTGTAGCGGCCGCCGGCAGGACCCTCGTTGTCCTCGTCCTCCTCGTCAGCGTCATCGTCGTCGCTGTCGAAGCCGAGGTTCCGGGCCGGGCGACGCTGGCCGGCGGCTCGTCGGAGGAGCGCGTCGTCGTCCTCCTCCTCCTCCTCCTTCGCCTCCTCGGAGGAGGTGGCGCCGTCCCGGGGAAGCGATCGTCATCGCTCTCCTCCTCCGATTCCCCGTTGGCGAGGAAGCGGAGGTCACTCTCCGTCGGTCAAGGACTTATCGTCCTCTGACTAGACGGAGAAGTCATGGCTCGACTCGTCCCCGGCCTCGATGGCGCGGCGGGTGTCGGCCGCATGGGCTTCCTCCGGGTTCCACTCCGGCGTCGGCTCGCGGGAGGAGGAGGACTGGGCGGAAAGACCCGATGAGGAGGAAGAAGAGGAAGACATGGTGGCGCAGGAGGGCTTTTTGGAGTGCTAATGCGAAAAGGGGATGAAGAGGGGAACTGTTCGATGCGGTTAAATAAAAGGAGATGGAGTGAAGATTTAATGATCGAGCAGTTTTCGAGGATACGGTGCCAAAACTGTCAAATCGTGCAGAAGTTGGAAGGGCAAGACGTCATGATGAAGAATGCTGCGACGGTTCGCTGCCACGACATGACCATCGAAGAACAGAGTGGTTTTGAAATTATCATTACCAAAACCAGGGGGCATGTGTTATCACCAGATTTTGGCCAAATCAGGAGATGGGCCGTAAGTGAGATGGGTTTGGAAGATTACACGTGAAGCATCTTTGAAGCGGCCTTGTATGAAGAGTTTGGGCTAAATTGCCCGTGTATACGTATTTTATTAGATCGCATCGAGTTTAGAAGTTAGACTTTGGCCCGTGCACGGTATGCACGCCTGAATTAGAAAGTCCCCCGGACTATAAATATGTATCTAGGGTTTATGAAATAAACAACAATCACGTTCACAACAAACACAAACCAGGCGCATCGCCACCCCTTCTTTCGAGGGTTTCCTTCCGGGTAAGCATCATGCTGCCTAGATCGCATCTCGCGATCTAGGCGACATGTTTATTCGTCTACCTTGTGCTACTCGTGCTGAAGCGTTGTTGATGGCGAGTAGCACGACCTATCTTAGGTGTTTAGGGGCTTGCATTGATGCTTTTCTTATGCATATCTGCTTGGCAATGCCGTCCCTCGACACCTAGCTGCCCTTACCTATCCAGGTGTAAGGGCAGCATCTTGCTTGTTCGTTACTTAGTAGATCCGATCTGTTATAGTTGCTCCTTGTTCTTCAAGGATTAGTTTAATATCCGCATGATTAGGCCTTATGCTGGGGTTGGACGATCCGGTAGTGCGTTAGGTGTTGTTTACCGTCCTATAAGGGATGTTCCGGGAATTGACGTAATGTTGGTTTTTAGGCCTCTTTTAGGGATAGTTTGCATCATCTTTCGTATCTGCTAGGCCCAACTACGCGTAGGACGTTCCGGTTATGCGGTGAAAACCCTAAACTATCGTAGATTGGTTTAGCTTTGTTTTGATCAAGCAGGATCCCCATGTTATTGAAAATCCAACGTGAACCATGGGGCGATCGGCTCTTTGAGCCGATCTCAAGGACACCCTGAGCCGATAGGGCTCTTATTTAATGTTTACGTGTCTACCATGCAGGAACACTCGAAGCAATTTAACACCTTCCGATTGGGTCTCGATCGGTGTATACCACAAACCGCGGGTCGTGTGAAGAACTTGCGGGACGACGCAGGTGCCAGGTCCACTAAGCGGCCTTGGGAGCCTCACTTCGTTGAACCATACCTGCTCGGTATAGTTTTGTGACATAAAAGTGATACTATCGCTAATGTGATGGAAACTTCCCCACAAAATGTGGCGTTTAGAAGAAGTCTCATCGGACCCAGACAAATCTCTTGTAGGAATTGTTACATCATTTTGAATTAGTTCAATTGACAGGGAGTGGATGTGTTTCGATGGAATCTTCATGGAATGGTTCATTCTCAGTAGCATCCATATACAATGCTCTTCAGCCTAATATTCCGATGATAATAATTCAAAAATTTGGAAGATGAAGATACCGCTTAAACAAAAGTCTTTGCATGGTATTTTCGTCATGGGGTCATTCTCACTAAAGATAATCTTGCCAAACGCAACTGACATAGAAGTCAAAAGTGTGTATTTTGTCATCATGGTGAGACTATCAAACACTTATTCTTTCAATGTAAGTTTGCTAGGTTTATATGGTCAACCGTTCAAATAGGGTCTACCTTATATCCACCCCAGAGTGTTGTCAATATTTTTGGCAACTAGCTCAATGGTGTGGATGTAATGTTTAAGCGTCTTATTAGGATGGGAGTGATTGCAATTATTTGGTCGTTATGGTTATGTAGAAATGGCAAATTTTTCAATAACATTTCTTCCTCTTTTATGCAGGTCATTTACCGGTGCACAGCTATACTCCGTTCTTGGGTGCCTTTGCAGCGGGTAGAGCATCTATCGAGACCTCTTTACGAAGGTATCTTCACGGTTGGAGCACGCGGCGAGGCATGTTTTTTTCCAACATGGGTAGCAGCGTGACCTTCGGCTAGATCCATCTAGCTAGTCTTTTATCTTCATGAATTTTGTTGTCTTTTTTGAACATCACCGTGGCTTGTAACAGATTTTTGTGCGGTTGTGTGCATCCTAGCTATCCAGAGACCGAGTCCATTACGTTAAGTAATAAAGTGTCTATTTTCGAAGAAAAAAACTAATAAGAGCACGCGGGCTATCACCTATGTTTGCACTTCTCCTATGCATGCTGAAGCACGAGATGCTCTAGTTGGTGCCGTGTTGTTCTGTCAACTATTCGCATTGTACGTCAGATTGATGGTCTAACGGGCAAACGTAGGGACGAAATCATAAATACTTTGAAGGAAGTGTATCGAACTGAAAATTGCACGAAGGGATAAGCTTCCCTGTCGTCAAGCTCTGTTTGCTGTGTGCGGAAATCCACAAGGAAGCCAGATGGAGAGGCGAGGTACCGGCCCGGGCCGTTGTCCACCTCCATCGCGAAGATCGACGCCGTGGCACGCTGGCTGTTGGCCCCATCGTCTCCATGGTTTGGGCGCGAGGGACTGGGAGCTGCCGCATGTTCCGCAGCCGCAGGAGGTTGCCGTCGCAGCGTGGGGAGAAAGGGAGAGAGAAGCAATTCCCGGCGTCGCGCACCGGCCAAACCACATCGCCATGGGGACGCCGTCTACGCGTGCTGGTGCTCTAGATGATGCAGCCGGCGCTATGGATGGCAGGGAGAAGGTGCGCCTGGACCAAAGACCGTGGTTGCTCGCTTGGTCGAGCGCTGGATGACGCCGTCGTCGGTGGCGAGGCAGTTGTCGCAGCCAATTCCACGCTCGCGGCGCGCGGTTGAGATCGCCATCGACCAGGAGCATCCGGGTTTATCGTGTTCGGTTTTCTTTCCTGGTGCGGAACGTACGACGTACCAGACCTAGGGGAACATGACGCGGCGGCATCGAGCATAAATCCGGCCACGGGGAGCTTTTGGCAGCGGCCAGAGTCAAGTCAATACGAGTACAATGGCGCAGGTGCATCGATTCGGACGGCGTCTGGCTCAATTTTGACGGCGGTGCGCTGATTCGGCCGGCTGCACTGCGAGCTGCCGAGTTTCTAGTGATACCACCCTTTAGATGACCGTGATACCGTACAAAAAAACGTATTTTTATACGTGCCAAAAAATTATACGAAAAAATGTGAGTGCTCATGAAACATGTCCCTACAACATCACAAAAATTCATATCCAAAATCGACACACTGAGAAACAAAAAAGAGAAAAAGCATGAATAGTCTACCTAGTGTCACAAAAAGACAAATCAGAAAATGACATTATTCATGCGGATTTTCTCTTTTTTGTTTCTTAGTGTCCATGTCGATTTTGGATATGAAATTTTGATGATGAAGCATCTTCATGAGCACTCACATTTTTTCGTATAATTTTTTGGCACGTATAAAAATACGTTTTTTTGTACGGTATCACGGTATCATCTAAAGGGTGGTATCAGTAGATATGTTCTCGCGAGTTTGCTATGGATGCAATGCGGGTTAGTTTATGGTTTTCTTAGGGGTGTTATGCAAAAACGACCATGACTTACCACGGTCGCATTGCAATTTACTCCCTCTAGTTCAATGCTTATGGCCCATATATTTTTGCACAGTGATTAAGGAGATTCTATGCCGAGAAATTTTCCCACCATGCCCCTAATAAATTGTTGGTCGTTTAGTTACCTAAGAGCAAGTACAATAAGTCCTAATCAGCTGGCTATAAAGATTAAAATAGTATATTACTGCTTAGTTAAACTGAGACGGAAGGAGTAGAGAGTTTCATTTATATTGTTTTGTGGGATCTGTAGTAGTACATCAATCGTTGTGACCTAGTTGTGGCATGTATTCCCCTTAATCAACTATTGAGACATCAAACATGAAACTCAAATGATTCATATACCTTAGCGAGCATGAATCCGGCCACGGGGAGCTTATAAGGATGTTTCGCTACAAGTCGGCGGAAAAGAATGCCTAATTTCTGTTTGAAAGGAAAAAATGCCCAACAAGTTTTGTGTGTGTTTATGATGGTCAATGTCATTAAAGGGCTGCAATAACATGTGCAACGAGCTAGGCCACACTCGTGATGGGATTTGGTTAACCATTCATGTTTTAATTCGAACCTATTTAACCCTTTTGTGCAAAAGGATAATACTGGTTAACCATTAGGTTATTTGGTTGAAAATGGTTAACCATTGGTTATTAAGGTTTGAACCACTTTGAATATTGTGCACACTAGCTAGCTATTTAGCTAGCTGCAGCTAACACTAGTAGGAAAAGCCTCATCAGTGGCGCACCAAAAAATGATTCTGTGGCGCATGAGCGGTGCGCCACAGAATTCTCGACACAAAAATAAGATTTCTTGGCGCACCGGCCCATGCGCCACAGAAAGTCTTATTTCTGTGGTGCACCGGCGGTGGTGCGCCACAGAATTTATTTTTGAAATTCAAAAAAAATGGCGGTCAGATCTAGATCTGGGGCCGCCGAATTTTTTAATATTTTTTTGGATATTTCGCTGGAAGGTAGCCGGAGGTGGGTGGGTGGGTGAAGGAGGAGGATGGCCGGAGGAGGAGCAGGAGGTGGTAGTGGTGGTGGTGGTGGTGGAGGAGGTGAAGGTGGTGGTGGTGAAGGTGGTGGAGGTGGTGGAGGTGGTGGTTGATACGTCCCAAACGTATCTATAATTTCTTATGTTCCATGCTACTTTTATGATGATACTCACATGTTTTATACACATTATATGTCATATTTATGCATTTTCCGGCACTAACCTATTGACGAGATGCCGAAGAGCCAGTTCTGTTTTGCTGTTTTTGGTTTCAGAAATCCTAGTAAGGAAATATTATCGGAATTGGACGAAATCAACGCCCAGGGCCTATTTTTCCACGAAGCTTCCAAGGCAGGAGGACTTACGAAGTGGGGCCACGAGGCGCGCCACAAGGCGGCGCGGCCCAGTGCGGCCGCGCGGCCCGGCGTGTGGGGCCCTCGTGTGGCCCCGACCTGCCCTTCCGCCTACTTAAAACCTCCGTCGCGAAACCCCCGGTCCGAGAGCCACGATACGGAAAACCTTGGAGACACGCCGCCGCCAATCCCATCTCGGGGATTCAGGAGATCGCCTCCGGCGCCTGCCGAGAGGGGAATCATCTCCGGAGGTCTCTTCATCGCCGTGATCGCCTCCGGATCGATATGTGAGTAGTTCACCCCTGGACTATGGGTCCATAGCAGTAGCTAGATGGTCGTCTTCTCCTCATTGTGCTATCATGTTAGATCATGTGAGCTGCCTATCATGATCAAGATCATCTATCTGTAATCCTACATGTTGTGTTTGTTGGGATCCGATGAATATTGAATACTATGTCAAGTTGATTATCACTACAAGAAAAGTTCTGATAGACAACGTCTCAAAATCGTCCGCTAAGGGGTATTTTTCGTCGCCTATGGGCCTAACCCGACGATATGGGTTCCGTTGTGGAAACTGCGTCAGGCAAAGTCCAACGACGATTTTTTCGGTCCGTCGCTTGGGCGCCCTTCCGCCACGGAAAATCGGACCGTTGCGGAAGTGTTTCGGGCCCGTTGACTGCTGACGTCATGCAACCGACACGTGGCAGGCCGTTAACGCGTTAACGGCGTTAACCGGCTGAAACCCCGTGGTAGATGGTAGGCCCACGAGGCCTGCCACGTCTTAAGCGGGCCGGGCAGATGACATAGTTTGACCGGTCAACTATATAGCTGGGCTGGTCCATTAGTTAAGTGGGCCGGGCCTAACCTCTAAGGTTGACTGGTCAAAACTTAAATGGGCCGGCCCATTTAACATGAGGGTCCACTTACACAGGGGGTGCCCAAAAGCAAGTGGGCCGGGCCAAAAACAGTGGGTCCCACTTTCTGTTAAAAAGGCCCATTTAGTGTGTGGGGTCCACCGTAGCAAGTGGGCCGCCCAACAAGCTAGTGGGGGCCAAAACACAGTGGGTCCCATTTTCCGTTAAAGGGTCGGCCCATTTAGTTCGTGGGGTCCACCATATGGTAGGCCCAACAAAATAGTGGGTGGGCCAAAAACACGGTGGGTCCCACTTTCAAGGGCGCCCATTTAGTGTGTGGGGCCATAGCAAGTGGGGTGGCCCATCAAGATAGTGGGCGGCAAAAACGCAGTGGGTCCCACATTCCGTTAATGGGCCGGCCCATTTGGTATGTGGGGTCCACCATATAGAAAGTGGGTAGGCCAAACACTGGGTCCCACCTTCCACTTAAAGGCCTGGTCCATTTACCATGTGGGACCACCATAGAGCAAGTGGCCGGCCCAACAAGATAGTGGGCCGGCCCAATAAGCTCAGTGGGCCCCACTGTTAAAGGGCCGGCCCAACTAGTACGTGGGGTCCACAATTTAGCAAGTGGTAGGCCCAACAAGATATGGGCCGGGCCAAAAACACAGGTGGGTCCCACTTTCCTCTTAAAGGGCTGGCCCATTTATTATGTGGGGTCCCCCAAAAGCAAATGGGGTGGCCCAACTAATTAGTGGGCCGGCCCAGTAGTTGGTGGGGTCCACCTTAAAGCAAGTGGGCCAGCCCAATTAGTGTGGGGTCCACCGTAAATCAAATGGGCTGGCCCAAGAAGTAAGTGGGCCAGCCTGTTTAGGTGCTGTTTATATGCCGGCATAATATGCGCTTTAGGATTTTGCGGGCAGGCACATATGTGATTTCGCTTAATTGGGCCGTTTAAGGGATGGGAATTCGTGATTTAGTTGATTTCTGTCGGATAGCCTCACTTACCACAAGCACCAAAGAAAAAATGCGCGAAAGAACTATAAAAACTAACTAAATATTACATCAGCTGCAAGGCATTGAAAAAAATATTACAGAACCCAGAGAAATTGAATGGTAATTAAACCTAGCAATACAATGAAGCGATCCGGCAATCTTTTAAGTTGTCCATGCAGCACCTATATCTGAAACAAAGACATTACAAGTTAAGACAGCAACAATGGAAAGGCAAAGACACTACAATATAGTTTGCCAAAGAATTTGGAACTCATCATTTCGTCGTTATAACAAGATCATTGTAATGCGCACAATAAGCAAACAAAGAGTGCATGCCGCATACCAACAGCCAATATAACAGAGCATGTTAGAATGAAACAGCAGACTTACTACTGTCGAGTCCCATGCAAACCAACATGTTCAGGGAGTACAAAATTGGCATGAACAACATAGTAGCAGGCTATAAATTTTGTAACAACGACTGAGCAAGATGAAGTTATGATGGCTACATCTACAGAGCAGGGAATGTAAACCAAAAATAGAAGTTACGATGGCAAAAGCTAAAGAGGAGGGAATGTGAACCAACATGTGCCAAGTGCAATTACTTCATTTTGGCCGTGAACTAAATAATACTCCTGAACTTATAGTGAAGGGGATGCAAATCAAGATGTTTCGGGATATAAACTTGTAATGAGCAACACATGGAGGATAGTTAACGCTGGAGCTTAGGATGGACCAGATACAGAATATAGTGGGATCACCTGTGAACTTGTATAAGAGGGAATGCAAACCAATATGTTCAGCTTTCCATATGTGAGCGTCATGCCAAGTCAGAGAAACAAGTCAATAATGCAGCTTTTGAAGAACAAGATGGCACGCAAAATTATTATCTAGTAGTATGACAAGTTTATTTGTACTACAGGCTAGATAGCAGAGTGATAGCATGCCAAACTAAGTCCTTACTTTGTTAGCTTACAATGAACTAGATACAAAACAATGGCATCACCTGTAGTACAGGGAATGCAAGCCAACATGTTCATGGAGTAAAAAATTGGCACAAACAACATAGTAGCAGGCCATAATTTTTGTAACAACGACTGAGCAAGATAAAGTTATGATGGCTAGATCTACAGAGCAGGGAATGTAAACCAAATATAGAAGTTACGATGCCAAAAGCTATAGAGCAGGGAATGCGAACCAACATGTGCAATTACTTAAAATTGGCCATGAACTAAATAATAGCAGGATGTTACTATAATACCTACAGTATAATTTTTGTAACAACGACTGAGCAAGATAGAAGTTATGATGGCTACATCTACAGAGCAGGGAATGCAAACCAAAATGTTCAATCGCTTAAAGTTAGCAATGAAGTAGAAAATAGCAACGTGTTACGGTCATAGCTAGGAATGAACTAAAAGAGCTTCAGATAAACAAGCATCTGAACCCAGAACATGGCGCTAAAACAAGGGACTTACATTAGGAGAAGCACTCTGTGGGAGTCACAGCAGATCTTCCTGGGGTTGATAGATCCGGTGATGAAGTACGCTACATGTGCTACTTGGGGTTGGAGAGACGGCCATTACACTTCATGATTACTCATCTCATCTGCAAAAACGTAACGGCGCGTCGTTAGCACAAACAGGTTCCCCCAAGATTAAACAAGAACTTGCAGGCAAGCAATAGAAAAGCGACAGTAGAAGAGTTTAGATCATGCACGGCGCCGGTGAAGCAGATCCGGTTCATGCACAGCGGTGTCGGTGAGCAAGATCCGATGCGGTGGACGACGGATCCGGCGAAGCGGCTCCGGTGGGGTGGACGATGCCGCAGCTGAAGCGACTGCGGTAGACTGCTGGATGAGCATATATGGTTTCGAGGTTCGGCGGGGATGATCCGGTCCGGTTGATGACGGCGTCGATGAAGCGGCTCCGGCAGGCAGCCGGATGACGAGGATCGCGAGGGCTCGGGTAGGCCAGGGAAGTCCGGCGGGGATGTTCCGGTGCGGTGGTCGTGGAGGTGGTAGAGAGAGGGACTTGAGAAGTTCCGGTGGGTGGTCTCAGATGAGAGACTGAAGGAAATGTATTTTTTTTGGGAGGGTTTCCGGGCTAGGGAGGTGGTGATCGAAAAAATGACGGGCAAACCCCTCACCAACCGACTTTGCTGTCATCTCCACAGGGGTAGAATGGGAATTTGGAAGCGTGTGAAATTTTTGTATTTTGTGGGCGGGAAGTTTTGCCGCTATGAGATTTTGAATTTCGCTAAGGTACAAGTATAATGATAAAAAATTGTGAGACCGTACTAGTACCTCTGTTCAAGGCCGACTGTAAAATCAAATCATCATCAAGTTGAACATCGGTTACTACCATGATCATCATCGGACACGATCTGGTGACATGCACCTGAAATTGGTGCATTCGTTGCAAAGTATAATGCTAAAAAAATTAGTGACCGTACTAGTACTTCTGTTCAAGCCCGAGTGCAACATCAAATCATCATCACGTGGAAAATTTGTTACCATGATCATGATCTATCTCTAAATTTGGCGCATCCGCTAAATCTGGCAAAGTATAATGATAAAGAAATTGTGAGACAGTAGTAGTACTTCTGTTCAAGGTCGAGTGCAACATCAAATCATCATCACGTTGAAAATTTGTTACCATGATCATGATCTATCTCTGAATTTGGCGCATCCGCGCTAAATGTTGCAAAGTATAATGATTAAAAAAATTGTGAGACCGTACTAGTACTTATGTTCAAGGTCAAGTGCAACATCAAATCATCATCACGTTGACAATTTCTGTTACCATGATCCTCTATTTGGGGATGCTGCTCCCACACCACACCAGCGGCCCCAAACGGCAGCCATTTTAAAATTAAAATTGACATTTAAAAACCCAAAATCATACGAAATTTATACCAAAGTAGCTCGACTTTAAACATAACTAAACTTAAACTTAATCCTGGTCTACGGGCCGTCGGTTGGGGCGCTCGACGGCACTGCCTCGTCGTTGTTCTTAGCCATTGCCGCCTGCTTTCGTGCCCGCTTCTCCTTCGTTGCTTCGCGCATCTGGCGGTGGAGCATGGCGGCCGGCGGCGCTGTCCCCGCGCTTCCAGCCTTTCCCGAGAAGCTTCGATCTCGGCGCGCCTCGCCTGCTGGCGAGCGAACTCGTCCTGGTGGCGATGAGCGTTGAGCTCTGCGAGCTTCTGTCGCTCCGCCTCCTTGAGGCGGCGTCCCGCCTCCTCCGTGACCGCTCGCTGGCGCGATATCTCGAGGACGTGCTCGAGGTTCGCGTCGTTGACGAACTCGCGCTCCTCCTCCCTCAACCGCTGGTATCGTTGTGCGTTCAGCGACGCGAGGATCGCCGCCTGCTCCGGGTCGGTGGGGGCCTGCGGCGGCTCGCCCGACTGCGCTGACTCCTCGATCCGCCGCCTCTGCTTCCGCTTCTGCTACGTAGACATCGTGCCAGGACTCGAACCGTGGGTCCTCGTCCTCGTCGGAGCTGTGCTCGTCGTCGGCCTGCAGCTCCGGCTCCGGCTCCGGCTGCGGCTGCCGTGGTGGTGGAGGCAGCGCGCGGCCGTTTAGGCCAAGCATCGAGTAGGTGGTCTTCAGACGGCGCGGCATCTTGATGTGGAGAGTAGAGAATGGAGCGGCGGTGGTGGACGGCGTACGTCCTATATATCTAGCGGTGGCAACTACCCACATTTACGGCGACTGGACGCCGCGTGGCCAGTCGCTGCCCTCGTGGCCAGTCGCTGCCTCGGTTTCCGCGCGGGAGGCCATTTAAACGCCGACGACCAACCTTCCCGCGTCGTGGCCAGTCGATGCGAACCGTCGCGTCCTCTCGGGGATGCCGGAGATTCTACTGGGCTCGAAAAATGGCCGGCGCCGTTTGGAGCGCACCGGTGCGAGCCATAAAACGACGCCGGCCCCCAAATCGCTATCAGGCCGGGCCGCCGGTGGAGATGCTCTGAATTTGGGGCAACCGCTAAATCTTGCATAGTATAATGATAAAAAATTGTGAGACCATACTAGTAGTTCTGTTTAAGGCCGAGTGCAAGATAAAATAATCATTACATTGAAAATTTGTTACAATGATTGCAAACTATAGCAATAACAGGAAAAAATGCTCAAGGATTACAATAACAGCAAAAATTCTCAAATACAACAAGTCGAAATAACTCAAATGATACAAGCCATACAAATGGCATCATCGGCAAAACTGCATTTCTGTTAGGTAGAATTCATCGGAGTGCAAGTAACAGCTGGCTTTCCATTAGATCTGCAGAGTAGATTATTAAGGATCTGCTCAATCCAAGCTTGCCTATTTTTCAATTCATGTATCTCATTGACTGTTATGATGATATTTGAATCTATTTCATCTCTTTGCTGCTGAATTATATCAAGTGATTCGTGTGCAAAGGCAGCGATTGTTTGCGCTGGAATGGCTGGGACAGTAGCTATCATCTGACAATCAGATGAATTGGCATTGTCACGGCTGTGCTGTGGAAAGACCTGGACACTTGATGTACATGCCCTGCCATCTGCCTTCCTTGCTCTATTCAGGGGCTGAAAACAAGACAGTGCAAGTTACAGAACCATACAATTTGAGAAAACAACCATACTATTAGTTGTCACAGATTTTTGCAAAGCATCAAAACAGATGGCAGATTTTCACAAAGCACAAGGCATAATATAACAAAGCAAGCTATCAACCCCAATGCAACAGGCAGAGCAACCGGATGGCAAATATGAACAAAATAAATCAAGTAACTAGACAGTCTGTGCCTAATAAAATAAGCCAGGAAACTGCATAACAGCTGTCTATTAAAATTGACACTTGGAAGGGGTGCTTCAGATCCCTTAAGTTCCACAAAAGTGGTAGCCAGACATTCCCTAAATTTCATTATTTTAATCATCAGCCAGCCATGGGAATGCCTCAGATAAAAGAGAAATATATCCATTTGGTGCCAAATATAAACGAGCAGGACCAATTAAGACAGATTAGACAGCAACCATTCTGGGATTCATATAAACTGACATATTATTTCAATGTTTAACCCATGAGCGCAATATAAGGGAAGGAGAAACAAACAAATGAACCATTTTGTGCCTAAAAATAAAAGATGGGTCAGCCAAAAAGTAACAACAAATCTTATTTATGATACCTACTGAAGGTGGATTTCCTACTACAGAAGGTGGCATTGGATTAATCAACAGTGAAATCCGAAAAAAGTCTTACAAAAAACAAATATGCTCATTATATCCCACAACAAGCATGCCAGATAGTCGCAAGGTTTATATGTTTTAATCATCAGTCAACTCAATGAATCAAGGACTAATAACCAATTGAATCATCATCTGACTCATATTCACCAAGCAAAACATTCTTATCATTATGGAAGAAATCCAGAAGACATAACAGTATGAGGAAGTGCATGAGCAATCAAACATTATGTGGCTAGAATAAAATGCCAGATCATTTAAGTTAAGCAGAACAATTAAATTGGTTTAATCACGATCAAACAAAAAAAGATTAGACAGGCAATAGAACAAGTTTGAGAAGCTAGCAGGAAAATGAACGAAGACGTGCAGTCATACAAATAGCATGATTTATTTCAAACCAGTTATCCTATCTATATGGAGAGTAAATGTGTTAAACACAAACTGGTTCCAGCACGATAAGCATATCAATACAAAAATGAAAGGTACTTACTGGATTATAGGGGTGATTCACTCCACGATTTGCTGTGTTCCATGTGATAGTGCAACATGAAATTACAGCAAAGAGTTAGGGTTGCAGCTCTTGAAGAAAAAAAACAATGAAGAATTTAAATGTACCAGAGCAATGAGTTCACACATGTACTACAGGATGGCAAAAGGATAGCAGAAAGGAAATAGTAATTGGCATTTACCGTCATTGTTTACAACAAAACAGATGGAAATTATAATGTAAAACCTTGTGAACACAGAAGAGCACAGAATGGCGGAATATAAAACAACATTTTGCAACGAACAAAACAGACGGCGGCTATGGTCCCAGCACACAACCTGTCACCTGAGAATAAGAAAAGCAAACAAACATGTAGGTTTCCTAACAAAAATAGATGAATTACATAGCATGCAATTACTGTTCTAACATTAGGACGAACTAGATGGATACTATAGGGGTGTTTCTTGAGAGTTTATAGAGCAGGGAACGCTTTGCTAGTCTTAGTATGAACAAGACAAAATTAATACTATTTTTTGCAACACACAGTACAATCATAGACGCTCACACGTACATACATACACTCATCACTCAGGCACACACACTACCCCTTCGAGCACCTTCAGGAAACTGCATCCAAGAAACTGTTCCGACGGGTATTGAGATTGACGAAGTCACCACTAGCACCACAATGTCATCGGGAACGCCGCGTCCCACAGAAGAATATTCCTCCATTTTTGAGACACCAAAGCGTTAAATCTGGGGGTGCCACTGCCCTCCTAACCATCCAACCACAGGTTGGTTCTCAGTGATTTGGTACTTGACATGTACTACATGATATCTAAAATGAAGTCGGTGTCAGGCTAACAAGCAAGGTGCGGCGTCGTTGCTTGACGTGAGTCGGTGTGATGCCATCACAAGATGAAGTGCATGGTCCATGTGATCTGGATTAGGGGATACTAGCATAATACCCGTGTGTTGCAACGGGTTAATAACGAAAGATGGCTCCCTCCAAATATAGAATAAATGGAATATAATCGCAATGTCTATGTCCAGGATGTGTGGCCACATGGTCCTCATTTTTCTTTAGAATCTGTGGTACGTCAGTATCATACAATGTGCTTATTTTTTGTCATCACTGAGACAACTCTGATGCTCGATCGACCGATCCGAGTTGATCAATCGACCGATCTAATTAACATGTTTGAACAGACGATCGAATAATTCATAGTATTTATTGAATGATACTCCCTCCGTGCCAAAAATAAGGCGTCTAAGGATTAGTTAAAAGTCAATGTTTTTAAAGTTTGACCAAGTTTACACACAAAAAATATAAATATTTACAATACTAAATCATTATCAATAGAGTCACCCTAAAGTATAATTTCTTAATATGTCAATTTGATATTGAAAATGTAAATATTTTTTAAAATATTTGGTCAAAGTTCGTAAGGTTTGACTTTTGAGTTTTGACCAATCCTTAGACGCCTTACATTTTGGGACGGAGAGAGTATATCGTAAAAGGTGCCCGTTTTACACCATCTTTTTTAACAAAACACGGTACAATATAAATGCTCACTAAATGCATACTCGCTCCTACGAACGCACAAATGCACATGCAATCTCTATGAACACCTTCAAGATACTTTGTCTGAGAAACTGATTTGTCGAGAACACACGTCGATACGTGGCCCCAACTGAACAGATATTTCTCTTTATTAATGAAACACCCACGCATGAAACATGTTTTTTTAGGGAGAATGTCACTGCGCTCCAAAACATGTGGTTGATTCTTGTGACTAACCTCTTAAAAGCTGCAGGGTATGAAAGCTTTGTTTTTTTTAAGGATTTTTAGTTGCATAAGTGTTGAGATTTGTATGTCCTACGAATTTTAAAGGGAAAATGCATGCACGTGCAAAAATTAGGAAAAGAAACCTAGAGTCATATAGATTGTCACTGTATGTTTGCGAATGAAAGAAAAGTTAGAAAATTTAAAGTAGCACGGCAAGAGGAGCCTAATCAATGGGTCTCTTTTGGCCTTTTTCTTTTTTGCCGATTGTGTCGATCTAACCGGGATTGCCGGACACGCGTTGATGAACTACGGCAGAGGAGAAAGGACGGATCACCTGCCGATCTTTTACAGAACTATGCCAGAAAGGATATAAAGATTGACCGGTACAAAAACCATCTCCATCAATCTACGCTCGTTAAGGAGAGGGTTCCTTAGAGAATAAAAAGGGGAGCGAACAAAAAAGATGTGTGGCTGGACCGATCTATGCTTGTCTTACCGATTAGAATTAGGAAAGGGATGCTGATTTTGCTACCTAGTGCTACGGATTGGATTTTGGTCGTGACCTAACTAATCCTGATAAGAACTCCTCATGGAGCCGGTCACGCTGACCTTACTTTTTATGTTCGGGGTGAGTTGTATACACGTTTGACGTACCATCACCAACCACCGCGGCCTATTTTAAATTTAATAGTAAAGATAGTTTATATGACAAGATTATGGGGGGATTGTTAGTAGTAATCTTATCAATGTGGTTGGCTAGTAAAGGAGCTAGCTTAGTCATGAAGTATCCAAGGTATGTAGAGAGAACTGTAGAATGGGGAATGTTCTAGAGTAAGATATTTACGAGTAGTATGAAATATCTAGAGTTTGTAGAGTATTCTAGAAGTATGGTATAGGGTTTGGATTCTGGCACATGGCAACAATCTAAAGGGTCATGTACAAAAATTTAAATAGAGTATCACCCGTCCCATGTAAGTAAGCTTTGTACCACTGAGATATCCAATAAAGCTTCCTAGTAGTAGTAGCCCTGTGTGTAAGTGTATGTGAGGCACAAGCTTCCTAGTATTATAAGCCCTGTGTGTGAAGCACATCAAGACAGAGAGCTCGAGGAGTGGCATGGGCAAATGCGCAGGATCCTGCCATCTGCCACGCGCATTGAGAGCGGGGCGGAGCTGGATCTATGGGACACATTCTAGTTGACCAAGACATGCTTGAACCTTCTATGGTAACAGACCAAAACGTGTAGGGGGGAGGGGGTCTGGTTACCTCGACGGCGGCTTCGTGTAGTCATACTCGGCATCCTTGCGGGTCACGTCGACGACGGCGGGGGTGCTGCGGTTGCGGTGGGCGTCGGCGTCGAGGAAGCAGATCTGGGGCGGTCGATGATGGGTTCGGGGAAGCAGATCTGAAACGAGGGAGTCGGTGAAGCAGATCCGGTGCAGTGCACGGCGTCGTTGGTGAAGCGGATCAGGTACGGCAGACGAGGGAGTCGGTGAACTCAGATAGTGCAGTGCACGGCGGCGTTGGTGAAGCGGATCTGGTGCTGCGGATGAAGCAGTCGGTGAAGCAGATCCGATGCAGTACACGGCGGCGTTGGTGAAGCGGATCTGGTGCTGCGGACGAGGGAGTCGGTGGCCTCAGGTAGGTGAGGTGGTATGCCGGCTAAGTACGGCTGGGATATTCCGGTGCGGTGGTCCGGCAGGTGAGAGATGATGGGCCTGGAGTATTGCGACAGATTTTTTGCGGAAATGGGGAAGACGAATGGAAGGCGGTAGACTATATATATCAGAGGGGGTGTGTAAATTACGAACGAGACCCCAACCAACGCCGGCTTCACTTGTCTGCCTTTGCGTCATTGCTAATAGGGTCGAAAGGGAATTCGAAATATGTGTATGGAGGCGGGAGTTTTGGCGCTCAACTCGTATTTTGAATCTCCCTGGTGTATAAGCAGTACAGTATACTAGATATTGAATCATAGACCAGGGAAGACAAGTACAGTAGTACAAAAATACTGTAATGTCTACATTGCATGATGCTGATCTACCTTGCGTTAGTGTTTGTACTTTGTAGTGGTAGCTAAGTGGTGCAAAGAAGACATATTTGTAATTTCTACAACTTAGATATGTCTTTATACATCCGTATTAGACAAAACTAAGACACCTCCTTTTAGACGAAGGTAATATTAATTTTGAATCTCTTTGTACTAATGTTGATGATTTTTAATAGATCTTCAGAGTTTCGTAGAAAAAAACTAGGCTCCTCTCGAGAAACAAATAAGCATACAATTAATTAAGTACGTGGGCGGTTATTATTATTTTAACAGGGAAACTGCATTCGTGCCCTATGGCCCGTCATCTTCAAAACCGTCCAAATGCATGCATCTAGCGACGGGCGGTTTCCAGGCCCTGGCGTGGCGGTTAACATTCGTCTTCCTCATTTCGTCTTCCTCATTTCGTCTTCTCCCTGACACTCTCGCCTGTGCCCCTCTCTCGCTACCCTCCATGGAAGCGTTCTACCAAGGACACACTTTCCTCGCTCATGGAACAACCACCATTACGGCGAACTATACCAATATGGCGTCTAAGGTGGAGGAACACATCAACAAAATCGAGTTGATACTGGAGAAAGAAGACTCGTACAAAATTGTTGGCCTAGACGTAGAGTACACCTATGGGCCTGAACAGAAGGCTGCCCTCATACAGTTGTGCATGGGCACAGACTGCCTCCTGTACCAGATTTCCTCGGCCGACCAGCCCTGCCCCAAACTCGCTGACTTTCTTGGCAGGCCTGACATAACATTTGCAGGTGTTGACATCGGCAACGACATTACCAGGCTTGGGCGTTGCAACCTCTCAGTGGCGAACTTCGTGGACATCCAGAAAAGGTGGAAGCCTGCCGATTCCACTAGTAACAATAAGGATTCGTTGGCTGACTATGCTGCGGCCATTATAGACAGCCAGTACAAATCTATCATGAAAAAACTTACGAAAGAGGAACACAAGCTGTGGAAGCAGGTGCCCTTGTCCATGAAGCATATCCTGTATGCAAGCATCGACGCATACGCAACATATGAGGTATACAGGCGAATAGTGAACTTTGAGAAGGGTCAACAAAAATTGGCGGAATTCCAGGACAGCGGGAGTAAGAAGAAGAAGAAGAAGAAGAAGAAGAAGAAGAAGAGCAACATGGTACAGGCTGTGGAAGCTGAAGAGGAAGACCACTGAAAAGGATAGCCTAGTGTTAAAAGTAGTACAGTACTAGTATGTATACGATCGTGTGTGTATGCACCCAGTGATAAGTAGTACAGTATATTTTATCTTGCAAGTAGTTTTAAAAGTAGTACAGTACTACTGTAGTATGTACGATCGTGTGTGTATGCTCCCAGTGTCATGAGTACATAACTGATGATAATAATACTAATATGTATGGTAGATCTTTTTTTATCTTGCATACTCCCTACGATCCATAATAAGTGTGCCGTTTCACTCTAACAGCATCCACTGTGTTGTCCACAACAGCTATCCTCGTCCACAAGCAATAAGTGTAGTCCATGCCCATATATAGAGTGGACACGTACAAGCTTTTGGTTGCCCATAAGTAAATAGTAATTATTTTACTCTGTGCTCTGTCTTGCATGTGTGTACTTCTAACAAATATGTGCGTCCCAGCGTGTGCCAAAGTTAACCTTATACTGAGTATATTGTACTATAGTATTACTCCCTCCGATCCACATTACTTGATGCTAAAATGGAAGTATCTATAGTTACAATATGTCTAGATACATCTACATTAGAGTCATCTAAACCATGATTAAGCCGAACCTCTGCCCCAAGACATGACATCTCTTCTACGTAGTAGAATGCTCTCCGTCCATAATAAAATATAATCAATGGATGGGACTGGATACCTTTGTTGGGAAGGTATCGTCACCTGCCGAGTAGGGTGTATGTAGGCATCCTATCACGATCCAGTAGTAATATCCATCTCCCAGTGACCCAGTCTATGTATGTGTCTTGTCTTGTCGATCCATGGACATGGCACCTACGAGGTACTCCACTGCTGATGATTTTGTAGAGTACGTATATTTATATGAGCACGATGCTTTGTACAAAGTTGTCCCGGTCACCTCAAGGTTGCATTAGCAGGACGAAAAACAGTTAGTCCCTTTCTATATAAGGAGTACTTATTTTGAGGATTAATTGTTCTCCTTCTCGATGCGAATGTAGAAACGCAGCAGCTTGGAAGGTCCACCAAGCACCTGGTACAGCGGCGGTACCGAGAGGAACGACGTGAGTTCATCAAACGCGACGTCGCCCGGCAAGGCGCAGCTCGACGCCTCCAATGACACATTCACGGTGTCCGCCCTGCTCCTCGAGTGCGCCAACGAGCACGACGCCGGCCCATTCGCCCACATCTTTGCCGTGTACAGAGGCCACACGCACGCGGCCGCCCTAACGCACACGGTAGACACGATGGTGGTCGAAGTCGAACCGAGCACGCCGATGATCAGGACGAACACGGCGCCGTCCTCCCCTTCGGCGATGATCCGCAGGCACGGCGAACCCGGCACCGGCACCAGCACCTCGAACACTTTGGTCGTGTTGTACGGCGGGAGCTTGTGCACTTGGATCGAGTGGGCCGCTGCAAAGTGGGCGACGAGCGCTGTTGGCGGGGCGGCGAAGTCGCAGCCGGGCTCCGTGCAAGCGCAAGGGGCGTGCGGGCATGCAATCTTGTGGTCGTGGACCTGGTGGTAGGCCACCAAGCTCCCGCAGCTGCTGTGGGGGCACTCAACCGTCGCCGCTGATACGACGGCGTCCATTGCCGGGTCGTGCTCGAATCCGCCGCGGGGTTCCACGCACCTATGGCACCGGTTCCCGGGAAGCTCGCTGAGGCAGCGGCCGCAGGCCAAATGATTACCCTTGCACTGCACAAATCAAAGTTCGTGGATTGCCATTTTTGCAGTAGTGAACCCACAAAAGAAACATCAATGGAGTGTGGGAGGGAAAGGGATCGACCTTGAAGACGGGGGGCTTGAGGGGCTGGGAGCAGAAAATGCAGTGAAGCACGGTGGAGTCCATCTTCAGGGTAACGGTGACAGTTTCCAGCATTGCGAGCGCGCGAGGAGTATGTGGCCTATCGATGGCCTCTCTTATCTCCTAGCCTCGAGGCTGGAGTACTCTATTTAAGGGGATGGGAAGGGATTTTGCTTAAGACGAGGAAAACCCAATATAGTACCTCCATCTCAAAGCTTAGCTTATATTATTTTTAGAAAGTCAAATTATGTCAAAATTGACTAAGCATTTACCGAAAATCATGGTAGTTAAAAAATGTGTATCTCCACCATCATACTATTTGAGACTATATTTGTGATGGTAATAGGCACAACTACATACACAAAAATTGACATCATCTGATTATTAGTTATTTGGACTGCGGGATGAACTTTTTGGAACTGTGCATTAAGCACCGGTAACCACTTAGGGCTTCTTTGATTCATAGGATTGACATAGGAATTATGTTGGATTTGATTCCTATGGGAAAATTTCAATCCTACACCTTTCCTATTTCTACACTCTCCACATTCCTTTGAATCAAAGCAGCAGTGCTTCTTTGTTTTTTATAGTAAGTGAAAGGACATCTAAAAAACAGGAGAAATGATCTGGAAGTGCACATAGTTTTATATAAATCAGATGGAGGGGTTACAATTACATATAGTTGGAGTATTCACTTCCGATTCACAAAAAAAAGGAGTATTCACTTCCACGCTGCATTATTATTAAGTATAAGTACTACTACACCAACAGTTCGGCACAAATATGAAACGAAGAGCTCCATCAAACACGACAGCGCCCGCGACGCGCTGCCAGAAGCATCGGCAGACATCTTCACGACATCCCGCCTGCAGTCCGATTTCGAGGACGGCGGCGGGCCGTGCGCCCAGATCTTCACCCTGTAGAGCGGCCACACGGATGTGGCCGAACTGACGCATACCAAAGACAAGACAATGGCCGGGCCGAGCGCGTCGATGTACAGGACGAACACGGAGCCGTCATCCCCTTCGACGACGAGCAGCCTGCACGGCGAGCACGGGTGCGTCATGGTCACCCGGAACTCTATGGACTTGCCATACTCTAACCTGTGCACCTGAATCGAGTGGGCCTCTGCGAGGTGAACGAGGAGCGCTGACGGTGGGGCGGCGAAGTCGCAGCCCTGCTCCGTGCAGTTGCACCGGCCGTGCGGGCACGCGATCTGGTGGCTTAGGGACTCGTGGTAGCTGACGATGACCCCGCAGCCGTCGTGGGAGCACATGACCTGCGCCGTTCCAGCGATGTTGTACGCGATGGCCTCCAAATTCGTAGCGTTTATTTCCATAGTGCCGTCCATCGCCGCCAGTTGGTTGAATCCGGAGCCGCGCTACTCTTCTTCTGGCGCCGTTTACTTGGAACCTCGCCGACGGTGGCAGGCGGCAGGCCTCATACCACGCTGCAACTCCGATCAATATTAATTGATGGTAAAATGGATGTATCTACAACTATAATGTGTATAGATGCATCTATATTACCATCAAATAATATGAATCGGAGGGAGTACAAGGAATGACAGTTTAGCACAAGTGACACCAGCAAATAAAAATCAATGGACTCTCAGAGGAAAAGGGGGCGACCTTGTTGAACTTGGGGCAAATCAATGGAGTCTGACAGACAAATGATGCGATAGAGAGAGAGAGAGAGAGAGAGAGAGAGAGAGAGAGAGAGAGAGAGAGAGAGAGTGTGTGTGTGTGTGTGTCGTGGGGGGGGGGGGCGTTTGTTCACTTCTTTGTTTAAAACGAGGATTCGTACAAGGTAATAGAGCCCGCATGCTCGGCTGGGTAGACAGCCAGGAGTGACCCCAACATGGTCGTGCCACAAGGATTCATGTCAAATGAAAAGGGAAGCATGTATCTTTGAATCTTGTCAAATCCTAGGTTTGACCAAGATAATTTAAACAAGTTTAAAACAAGAAAATGAAAAGGGAAGCATGTATCCTTCTTAGTCACACTAAAATGAAGTTTTGGGAGGTTTTTGAAATTTCCATGTTTGAAACCCAAAACCACTTCTCTTCATGCTTGACTTCATAAGACGGAGATTAGGGGTTAGGGGGTAGATACATGATTTGTATGGTTTGATATGTCTAGACCTTGTTTATCAATTTTAATGCTTACTATATGACATAAGAAGACTATGTGATTTTGTTTTTCATTTTTCTTTTTTTTTTTTTTGCCCATTTGAATCTTGGTCAAATCCTAGGTTTGACCAAGATTTAGACAAGTTTAACACGTAAATGATTTAACTTGGATTTCCTACCCTTGAATCCATAGGAAACTTTGTTCTAATGCACTATTATAATCAACCGAGTTTTTACACCAACAGGTCTGTCACTTACGTGTGGTGCCCACGCGTGAGGTCCCACACTTCAGTGAGCACAAGTCACGTGCAATAGGTACGCAAAGTCCCAGCCATCTTCTTTGTCAAGAGAAGACGCATCAGATGCGTATTGGAAGTCTGTGGGTCCTTCTGGATCCTTCGGTTGTCCCTCTCACAAAAAAAACAAATCTCTCTCATTCTCGGCCTCGCTCGACTCGCTCGCTCCTCCTGCTCACTGACAAACCCCGCACAAAAGTCAACATCATCACCCGAAAAAGGGGAGACACCCCTTCTTCTCTCCTTCCGAGTGATCCCTCTTCCTCCGTGTTTCACTCGACGGGCAAACACCCATGTGCTGCATAGTAATAATAAAAAGGTAGTAGAAAAATCGATATACGAATCTATAATTAAATAGGTTAAACTCGGGTTTTGCCCAGTTCTACAGATCAAGGGTTCAAAAAAATCCAACTACGGGGTTCGAACAACACGATTCTAATCCAAGAATTTTTTCGACCTCATCCAAATGGCCTCAAATTATAGGGTTAGCATCTAGTGCAGTTTGTGTGAAAATGTATGCACTATGTGTGCTATAACTTGTATGTCTTTCAAATTTGAACCAAATTTGAATAAGTTTGAAATATTTGAAAAGGGGCTTTTGGGAGGTTTTTGAAATTTCCATGTTTGAAACCCAAAACCACTTCTCTTCATGCTTGACTTCATAAGACAGAGTTTAGGGGTTAGGGGGTATAGATACATGATTTGTCTGGTTTGAATATGTCTAGACCTTGTTTATCAACTTTAATGCTTACTATATAACATAAGAAAACTATTTGCTTTGGTTTTTATTTTTGCTGATTTTTTTTCAATTTTGATGCCCATTTGAATCTTGGTCAAATCCTAGGTTTGACCATGGTTTAAACAAGTTTAAATCATGAATATGAAAAAATAAGCATCTTTCCTTCTTAGTCACCCCAAAATGTAGCTCTTGGGAGGGTTTTTGAAATTTCCATGTTTGAAACCCAAAACGACTTCTCTTCATGCATGCTAGACTTCATAAGATCGACGGGGGGTAGATACATGATTTGTCTGGTTTGGATATACCTAGACCTCGTTTATCAACTCGAATGCTTACGATATGACATATATAAGAAGACTATGTGCTTTTGTTTTTCATTTTTCTGATTTTTTTGAATTTTGTGCCCACCCATTTGTATCTTGGTCAAATCCTAGGTTTGATAATGATTTAAACAAGTTTAAAATATGAAAATGCAAATGTAAGCATGGATCCTTCTTAGTCTGTCTAAAATGAAGCTTTTGGGAGGTTTTTGAAATTTCCATGTTTGAAACCCAAAACCACTTCTCTTCACATGCTTGACTTCATAAGACATAGTTAATTAATTTAGGGCTTAGGGGGTATAGATACATGATTTGTGTGGTTTGAATATGTATGGACCTTGTTTATCAAATTCAATGCTTACTATATGACATAAGAAAACTATTTGCTTTGGTTTTTCTTTTTTCTGATTTTTTTTCAAATTTGATGCCCATTTGAATCTGCTTGTCAAATCCTAGGTTTGACGACCAAGATAATTTAAACAAGTTTAAAACATGAAAATGAAAAGGGAAGCATGGATCCTTCTTAGTCACTCTAAAATGAAGCTTTTGGGAGGTTTTTGAAATTTCCATGTTTGAAACCCAAAACTTCTCTTCACATGCTTGACTTCATAAGATAGATCGAGTTTAGGGGTTAGGGGTATAGCTACATGATTTGTCTGGTTTGAATATGTCTAGACCTTGTTTATCAACTTTAATGCTTACTATATGACATAAGAAAACTATTTGCTTTGGTTTTCCTTTTTGCTGATTTTTTTTTCAATTTTGATGCCCATTTGAATCTTGTCTAATCCTAGGTTTGACCAAGATAATTTAAACAAGTTTAAAACATGAAAATGAAAAGGGAAGCATGTATCCTTCTTAGTCACTCTAAACTCGGGTTTTGCCCAGTTCTACAGATCAAGGGTTCAAAAAATCCAACTACGGGGTTCGAACAACACGATTCTAATCCAAGAATTTTTCGACCTCATCCAAATGGCCTCAAGCTATAGGGTTAGCATCTAGTGCAGTTTTGTGAAAATGTATGCACTATGTGTGCTATAACTTGTATGTCTTTCAAATTTGAACCAAATTTGAATAAGTTTGAAATATTTGAAAAGGGGCTTTTGGGAGGATTTTGAAATTTCCATGTTTGAAACCCAAAACCACTTCTCTTCATGCTTGACTTCATAAGACGCAGTTTAGGGGTTAGGGGTAGATACATGATTTGTATGGTTTGATATGTCTAGACCTTGTTTATCAACTTTAATGCTTACTATATGACATAAGAAGACTATGTGATTTTGTTTTTCATTTTTCTGTTTTTTTTATTTTTCCATTTGAATCTTGGTCAAATCCTAGGTTTGACCAAGATTTAGACAAGTTTAACACGTAAATGAGTTAACTTGGATTTCCTACCCTTGAATCCATAGGAAACTTTGTTCTAATGCACTATTATAATCAACCGAGTTTTTACACCAACAGGTCTGTCACTTACGTGTGGTGCCCACCCTTGAGGTCCCACACTTCAGTGAGCACAAGTCACGTGCAGTAGGTACGCAAACTCCCATCCATCTTCTTTGTCAAGAGAAGACGCATCAGATGCGTATTGGAAGTCTGTGGGTCCTTCTGGATCCTTCGGTTGTCCCTCTCACAAAAAACAAATCTCTCTCATTCTCGGCCTCGCTCGACTCGCTCGCTCGCTCGCTCGCTCGCACCTCCTGCTCACTGACAAACCCTGCACAAAAGTCAACATCATCACCCGAAAAAGGGGAGACACCCCCTTCTTCTCTCCTTCCGAGTGATCCCTCTTCCTCCGTGTTTCACTCGACGGGCAAACACCCATGTGCTGCATAGTAATAATAAAAAGGTAGTAGAAAAATCGATATACGAATCTATAATTAAATAGGTTAAACTCGGGTTTTGCCCAGTTCTACAGATCAAGGGTTCAAAAAAAATCCAACTACGGGGTTCGAACAACACGATTCTAATCCAAGAATTTTTTCGACCTCATCCAAATGGCCTCAAATTATAGGGTTAGCATCTAGTGCAGTTTGTGTGAAAATGTATGCACTATGTGTGCTATAACTTGTATGTCTTTCAAATTTGAACCAAATTTGAATAAGTTTGAAATATTTGCAAAGGGGCTTTTGGGAGGTTTTTCAAATTTCCATGTTTGAAACCCAAAACCACTTCTCTTCATGCTTGACTTCATAAGACAGAGTTTAGGGGTTAGGGGGTATAGATACATGATTTGTCTGGTTTGAATATGTCTAGACCTTGTTTATCAACTTTAATGCTTACTATATAACATAAGAAAACTATTTGCTTTGGTTTTTATTTTTGCTGATTTTTTTTCAATTTTGATGCCCATTTGAATCTTGGTCAAATCCTAGGTTTGACCATGGTTTAAACAAGTTTAAATCATGAATATGAAAAAATAAGCATCTTTCCTTCTTAGTCACCCCAAAATGTAGCTCTTGGGAGGGTTTTTGAAATTTCCATGTTTGAAACAAAAAAACCACTTCTCTTCATGCATGCTAGACTTCATAAGATCGACGGGGGTAGATACATGATTTGTCCGGTTTGGATATACCTAGACTCGTTTATCATTCGAATGCTTACGATATGACATATATAAGAAGACTATGTGCTTTTGTTTTTCATTTTTCTGATTTTTTTGAATTTTGTGCCCACCCATTTGTATCTTGGTCAAATCCTAGGTTTGATAATGATTTAAACAAGTTTAAAATATGAAAATGCAAATGTAAGCATGGATCCTTCTTAGTCTGTCTAAAATGAAGCTTTTGGGAGGTTTTTGAAATTTCCATGTTTGAAACCCAAAACCACTTCTCTTCACATGCTTGACTTCATAAGACATAGTTAATTAATTTAGGGCTTAGGGGGTATAGATACATGATTTGTGTGGTTTGAATATGTATGGACCTTGTTTATCAAATTCAATGCTTACTATATGACATAAGAAAACTATTTGCTTTGGTTTTTCTTTTTTCTGATTTTTTTTCAAATTTGATGCCCATTTGAATCTGCTTGTCAAATCCTAGGTTTGACGACCAAGATAATTTAAACAAGTTTAAAACATGAAAATGAAAAGGGAAGCATGGATCCTTCTTAGTCACTCTAAAATGAAGCTTTTGGGAGGTTTTTGAAATTTCCATGTTTGAAACCCAAAACCACTTCTCTTCACATGCTTGACTTCATAAGATAGATCGAGTTTAGGGGTTAGGGGTAGATACATGATTTGTCTGGTTTGATATGTCTAGACCTTGTTTATCAACTTTAATGCTTACTATATGACATAAGAAAACTATTTGCTTTGGTTTTCCTTTTTGCTGATTTTTTTTCAATTTTGATGCCCATTTGAATCTTGTCTAATCCTAGGTTTGACCAAGATAATTTAAACAAGTTTAAAACATGAAAATGAAAAGGGAAGCATGTATCCTTCTTAGTCACTCTAAACTCGGGTTTTGCCCAGTTCTACAGATCAAGGGTTCAAAAAATCCAACTACGGGGTTCGAACAACACGATTCTAATCCAAGAATTTTTTCGACCTCATCCAAATGGCCTCAAGCTATAGGGTTAGCATCTAGTGCAGTTTTTGTGAAAATGTATGCACTATGTGTGCTATAACTTGTATGTCTTTCAAATTTGAACCAAATTTGAATAAGTTTGAAATATTTGAAAAGGGGCTTTTGGGAGGATTTTGAAATTTCCATGTTTGAAACCCAAAACCACTTCTCTTCATGCTTGACTTCATAAGACGGAGTTTAGGGGTTAGGGGTAGATACATGATTTGTATGGTTTGATATGTCTAGACCTTGTTTATCAACTTTAATGCTTACTATATGACATAAGAAGACTATGTGATTTTGTTTTTCATTTTTCTGTTTTTTTTATTTTTCTGCCCATTTGAATCTTGGTCAAATCCTAGGTTTGACCAAGATTTAGACAAGTTTAACACGTAAATGAGTTAACTTGGATTTCCTACCCTTGAATCCATAGGAAACTTTGTTCTAATGCACTATTATAATCAACCGAGTTTTTACACCAACAGGTCTGTCACTTACGTGTGGTGCCCACCCTTGAGGTCCCACACTTCAGTGAGCACAAGTCACGTGCAGTAGGTACGCAAACTCCCATCCATCTTCTTTGTCAAGAGAAGACGCATCAGATGCGTATTGGAAGTCGTGGGTCCTTTTGGATCCTTCGGTTGTCCCTCTCACAAAAAAAACAAATCTCTCTCATTCTCGGCCTCGCTCGACTCGCTCGCTCGCTCGCTCGCACCTCCTGCTCACTGACAAACCCTGCACAAAAGTCAACATCATCACCCGAAAAAGGGGAGACACCCCCTTCTTCTCTCCTTCCGAGTGATCCCTCTTCCTCCGTGTTTCACTCGACGGGCAAACACCCATGTGCTGCATAGTAATAATAAAAAGGTAGTAGAAAAATCGATATACGAATCTATAATTAAATAGGTTAAACTCGGGTTTTGCCCAGTTCTACAGATCAAGGGTTCAAAAAAAAATCCAACTACGGGGTTCGAACAACACGATTCTAATCCAAGAATTTTTTCGACCTCATCCAAATGGCCTCAAATTATAGGGTTAGCATCTAGTGCAGTTTGTGTGAAAATGTATGCACTATGTGTGCTATAACTTGTATGTCTTTCAAATTTGAACCAAATTTGAATAAGTTTGAAATATTTGCAAAGGGGCTTTTGGGAGGTTTTTCAAATTTCCATGTTTGAAACCCAAAACCACTTCTCTTCATGCTTGACTTCATAAGACAGAGTTTAGGGGTTAGGGGGTATAGATACATGATTTGTCTGGTTTGAATATGTCTAGACCTTGTTTATCAACTTTAATGCTTACTATATAACATAAGAAAACTATTTGCTTTGGTTTTTATTTTTGCTGATTTTTTTTTCAATTTTGATGCCCATTTGAATCTTGGTCAAATCCTAGGTTTGACCATGGTTTAAACAAGTTTAAATCATGAATATGAAAAAATAAGCATCTTTCCTTCTTAGTCACCCCAAAATGTAGCTCTTGGGAGGGTTTTTGAAATTTCCATGTTTGGAACAAAAAAAACCACTTCTCTTCATGCATGCTTGACTTCATAAGACAGAGTTTAGGGTTAGGGGTGTAGATATATACATGATTTTCTAGTTTGAATATGTCTAGACCTGTTTATCAACTTTAATGCTAACTATAGACATAAGAAGACTATGTGCTTTGGTTTTTCATTTTTCTGTTTTTTTCTGAATTTTATTCCCATATATTTGAATCTTGGTCAAATCCTAGGTTCAACCAAGATTTAAACAAGTTTAAAACATGAAAATTAAAAGGTAAGCATGTATCCTTCTTAGTCACTCTAAAATGAAGCTTTTGGGATGTTCTTGAAATTTCCATGTTTGAAACCCAAAACGACTTCTCTTCATGCTAGACTTCATAAGATCGACGGGGGGTAGATACATGATTTGTCTGGTTTGGATATACCTAGACCTCGTTTATCAACTCGAATGCTTACGATATGACATATATAAGAAGACTATGTGCTTTTGTTTTTCATTTTTCTGATTTTTTTGAATTTTGTGCCCACCCATTTGTATCTTGGTCAAATCCTAGGTTTGATAATGATTTAAACAAGTTTAAAATATGAAAATGCAAATGTAAGCATGGATCCTTCTTAGTCACTCTAAAATGAAGCTTTTGGGAGGTTTTTGAAATTTCCATGTTTGAAACCCAAAACCACTTCTCTTCACATGCTTGACTTCATAAGACATAGTTAATTAATTTAGGGCTTAGGGGGTATAGATACATGATTTGTGTGGTTTGAATATGTATGGACCTTGTTTATCAAATTCAATGCTTACTATATGACATAAGAAAACTATTTGCTTTGGTTTTTCTTTTTTCTGATTTTTTTTCAAATTTGATGCCCATTTGAATCTGCTTGTCAAATCCTAGGTTTGACCAAGATAATTTAAACAAGTTTAAAACATGAAAATGAAAAGGGAAGCATGGATCCTTCTTAGTCACTCTAAAATGAAGCTTTTGGGAGGTTTTTGAAATTTCCATGTTTGAAACCCAAAACCACTTCTCTTCACATGCTTGACTTCATAAGACAGAGTTTAGGGGTTAGGGGGTATAGCTACATGATTTGTCTGGTTTGAATATGTCTAGACCTTGTTTATCAACTTTAATGCTTACTATATGACATAAGAAAACTATTTGCTTTGGTTTTCCTTTTTGCTGATTTTTTTTCAATTTTGATGCCCATTTGAATCTTGTCTAATCCTAGGTTTGACCAAGATAATTTAAACAAGTTTAAAACATGAAAATGAAAAGGGAAGCATGTATCCTTCTTAGTCACTCTAAACTCGGGTTTTGCCCAGTTCTACAGATCAAGGGTTCAAAAAATCCAACTACGGGGTTCGAACAACACGATTCTAATCCAAGAATTTTTTCGACCTCATCCAAATGGCCTCAAGCTATAGGGTTAGCATCTAGTGCAGTTTTTGTGAAAATGTATGCACTATGTGTGCTATAACTTGTATGTCTTTCAAATTTGAACCAAATTTGAATAAGTTTGAAATATTTGAAAAGGGGCTTTTGGGAGGATTTTGAAATTTCCATGTTTGAAACCCAAAACCACTTCTCTTCATGCTTGACTTCATAAGACGGAGTTTAGGGGTTAGGGGTAGATACATGATTTGTATGGTTTGATATGTCTAGACCTTGTTTATCAACTTTAATGCTTACTATATGACATAAGAAGACTATGTGATTTTGTTTTTCATTTTTCTGTTTTTTTTTATTTTTCTGCCCATTTGAATCTTGGTCAAATCCTAGGTTTGACCAAGATTTAGACAAGTTTAACACGTAAATGAGTTAACTTGGATTTCCTACCCTTGAATCCATAGGAAACTTTGTTCTAATGCACTATTATAATCAACCGAGTTTTTACACCAACAGGTCTGTCACTTACGTGTGGTGCCCACCCTTGAGGTCCCACACTTCAGTGAGCACAAGTCACGTGCAGTAGGTACGCAAACTCCCATCCATCTTCTTTGTCAAGAGAAGACGCATCAGATGCGTATTGGAAGTCTGTGGGTCCTTCTGGATCCTTCGGTTGTCCCTCTCACAAAAAAACAAATCTCTCTCATTCTCGGCCTCGCTCGACTCGCTGCTCGCTCGCTCGCTCGCACCTCCTGCTCACTGACAAACCCTGCACAAAAGTCAACATCATCACCCGAAAAAGGGGAGACACCCCCTTCTTCTCTCCTTCCGAGTGATCCCTCTTCCTCCGTGTTTCACTCGACGGGCAAACACCCATGTGCTGCATAGTAATAATAAAAAGGTAGTAGAAAAATCGATATACGAATCTATAATTAAATAGGTTAAACTCGGGTTTTGCCCAGTTCTACAGATCAAGGGTTCAAAAAAATCCAACTACGGGGTTCGAACAACACGATTCTAATCCAAGAATTTTTTCGACCTCATCCAAATGGCCTCAAATTATAGGGTTAGCATCTAGTGCAGTTTGTGTGAAAATGTATGCACTATGTGTGCTATAACTTGTATGTCTTTCAAATTTGAACCAAATTTGAATAAGTTTGAAATATTTGCAAAGGGGCTTTTGGGAGGTTTTTCAAATTTCCATGTTTGAAACCCAAAACCACTTCTCTTCATGCTTGACTTCATAAGACAGAGTTTAGGGTTAGGGGTGTAGATACATGATTTGTCTGGTTTGAATATGTCTAGACCTTGTTTATCAACTTTAATGCTTACTATATAACATAAGAAAACTATTTGCTTTGGTTTTTATTTTTGCTGATTTTTTTCAATTTTGATGCCCATTTGAATCTTGGTCAAATCCTAGGTTTGACCATGGTTTAAACAAGTTTAAATCATGAATATGAAAAAATAAGCATCTTTCCTTCTTAGTCACCCCAAAATGTAGCTCTTGGGAGGGTTTTTGAAATTTCCATGTTTGGAACAAAAAAAACCACTTCTCTTCATGCATGCTTGACTTCATAAGACAGAGTTTAGGGTTAGGGGTGTAGATATATACATGATTTTCTAGTTTGAATATGTCTAGACCTGTTTATCAACTTTAATGCTAACTATAGACATAAGAAGACTATGTGCTTTGGTTTTTCATTTTTCTGTTTTTTTCTGAATTTTATTCCCATATATTTGAATCTTGGTCAAATCCTAGGTTCAACCAAGATTTAAACAAGTTTAAAACATGAAAATTAAAAGGTAAGCATGTATCCTTCTTAGTCACTCTAAAATGAAGCTTTTGGGATGTTCTTGAAATTTCCATGTTTGAAACCCAAAACGACTTCTCTTCATGCTAGACTTCATAAGATCGACGGGGGGTAGATACATGATTTGTCTGGTTTGGATATACCTAGACCTCGTTTATCAACTCGAATGCTTACGATATGACATATATAAGAAGACTATGTGCTTTTGTTTTTCATTTTTCTGATTTTTTTGAATTTTGTGCCCACCCATTTGTATCTTGGTCAAATCCTAGGTTTGATAATGATTTAAACAAGTTTAAAATATGAAAATGCAAATGTAAGCATGGATCCTTCTTAGTCTGTCTAAAATGAAGCTTTTGGGAGGTTTTTGAAATTTCCATGTTTGAAACCCAAAACCACTTCTCTTCACATGCTTGACTTCATAAGACATAGTTAATTAATTTAGGGCTTAGGGGGTATAGATACATGATTTGTGTGGTTTGAATATGTATGGACCTTGTTTATCAAATTCAATGCTTACTATATGACATAAGAAAACTATTTGCTTTGGTTTTTCTTTTTTCTGATTTTTTTTCAAATTTGATGCCCATTTGAATCTTGTCAAATCCTAGGTTTGACGACCAAGATAATTTAAACAAGTTTAAAACATGAAAATGAAAAGGGAAGCATGGATCCTTCTTAGTCACTCTAAAATGAAGCTTTTGGGAGGTTTTTGAAATTTCCATGTTTGAAACCCAAAACCACTTCTCTTCACATGCTTGACTTCATAAGATAGAGTTTAGGGGTTAGGGGTATAGCTACATGATTTGTCTGGTTTGAATATGTCTAGACCTTGTTTATCAACTTTAATGCTTACTATATGACATAAGAAAACTATTTGCTTTGGTTTTCCTTTTTGCTGATTTTTTTTCAATTTTGATGCCCATTTGAATCTTGTCTAATCCTAGGTTTGACCAAGATAATTTAAACAAGTTTAAAACATGAAAATGAAAAGGGAAGCATGTATCCTTCTTAGTCACTCTAAACTCGGGTTTTGCCCAGTTCTACAGATCAAGGGTTCAAAAAAATCCAACTACGGGGTTCGAACAACACGATTCTAATCCAAGAATTTTTTCGACCTCATCCAAATGGCCTCAAGCTATAGGGTTAGCATCTAGTGCAGTTTTTTGTGAAAATGTATGCACTATGTGTGCTATAACTTGTATGTCTTTCAAATTTGAACCAAATTTGAATAAGTTTGAAATATTTGAAAAGGGGCTTTTGGGAGGATTTTGAAATTTCCATGTTTGAAACCCAAAACCACTTCTCTTCATGCTTGACTTCATAAGACGGAGTTTAGGGTTAGGGGTAGATACATGATTTGTATGGTTTGATATGTCTAGACCTTGTTTATCAACTTTAATGCTTACTATATGACATAAGAAGACTATGTGATTTTGTTTTTCATTTTTCTGTTTTTTTATTTTTCTGCCCATTTGAATCTTGGTCAAATCCTAGGTTTGACCAAGATTTAGACAAGTTTAACACGTAAATGAGTTAACTTGGATTTCCTACCCTTGAATCCATAGGAAACTTTGTTCTAATGCACTATTATAATCAACCGAGTTTTTACACCAACAGGTCTGTCACTTACGTGTGGTGCCCACCCTTGAGGTCCCACACTTCAGTGAGCACAAGTCACGTGCAGGTACGCAAACTCCCATCCATCTTCTTTGTCAAGAGAAGACGCATCAGATGCGTATTGGAAGTGTGGGTCCTTCTGGATCCTTCGGTTGTCCCTCTCACAAAAAAACAAATCTCTCTCATTCTCGGCCTCGCTCGACCGCTCGCTCGCTCGCCTCTTCCTCTGCTCTGACAAACCTGCACAAAAGTCAACATCATCACCCGAAAAAGGAGACACCTTCTTCTCTCCTTCCGAGTGATCCCTCTTCCTCCGTGTTTCACTCGACGGGCAAACACCCATGTGCTGCATAGTAATAATAAAAAGGTAGTAGAAAAATCGATATACGAATCTATAATTAAATAGGTTAAACTCGGGTTTTGCCCAGTTCTGCAGATCAAGGGTTCAAAAAAAAATCCAACTACGGGGTTCGAACAACACGATTCTAATCCAAGAATTTTTTCGACCTCATCCAAATGGCCTCAAATTATAGGGTTAGCATCTAGTGCAGTTTGTGTGAAAATGTATGCACTATGTGTGCTATAACTTGTATGTCTTTCAAATTTGAACCAAATTTGAATAAGTTTGAAATATTTGCAAAGGGGCTTTTGGGAGGTTTTTCAAATTTCCATGTTTGAAACCCAAAACCACTTCTCTTCATGCTTGACTTCATAAGACAGAGTTTAGGGGTTAGGGGTATAGATACATGATTTGTCTGGTTTGAATATGTCTAGACCTTGTTTATCAACTTTAATGCTTACTATATAACATAAGAAAACTATTTGCTTTGGTTTTTATTTTTGCTGATTTTTTTTCAATTTTGATGCCCATTTGAATCTTGGTCAAATCCTAGGTTTGACCATGGTTTAAACAAGTTTAAATCATGAATATGAAAAAATAAGCATCTTTCCTTCTTAGTCACCCCAAAATGTAGCTCTTGGGAGGGTTTTTGAAATTTCCATGTTTGGAACAAAAAAAACCACTTCTCTTCATGCATGCTTGACTTCATAAGACAGAGTTTAGGGTTAGGGGTGTAGATATATACATGATTTTCTAGTTTGAATATGTCTAGACCTGTTTATCAACTTTAATGCTAACTATAGACATAAGAAGACTATGTGCTTTGGTTTTTCATTTTTCTGTTTTTTTCTGAATTTTATTCCCATATATTTGAATCTTGGTCAAATCCTAGGTTCAACCAAGATTTAAACAAGTTTAAAACATGAAAATTAAAAGGTAAGCATGTATCCTTCTTAGTCACTCTAAAATGAAGCTTTGGGATGTTCTTGAAATTTCCATGTTTGAAACCCAAAACGACTTCTCTTCATGCTAGACTTCATAAGATCGACGGGGGGTAGATACATGATTTGTCTGGTTTGGATATACCTAGACCTCGTTTATCAACTCGAATGCTTACGATATGACATATATAAGAAGACTATGTGCTTTTGTTTTTCATTTTTCTGATTTTTTTGAATTTTGTGCCCACCCATTTGTATCTTGGTCAAATCCTAGGTTTGATAATGATTTAAACAAGTTTAAAATATGAAAATGCAAATGTAAGCATGGATCCTTCTTAGTCTGTCTAAAATGAAGCTTTTGGGAGGTTTTTGAAATTTCCATGTTTGAAACCCAAAACCACTTCTCTTCACATGCTTGACTTCATAAGACATAGTTAATTAATTTAGGGCTTAGGGGGTATAGATACATGATTTGTGTGGTTTGAATATGTATGGACCTTGTTTATCAAATTCAATGCTTACTATATGACATAAGAAAACTATTTGCTTTGGTTTTTCTTTTTTCTGATTTTTTTTCAAATTTGATGCCCATTTGAATCTGCTTGTCAAATCCTAGGTTTGACCAAGATAATTTAAACAAGTTTAAAACATGAAAATGAAAAGGGAAGCATGGATCCTTCTTAGTCACTCTAAAATGAAGCTTTTGGGAGGTTTTTGAAATTTCCATGTTTGAAACCCAAAACCACTTCTCTTCACATGCTTGACTTCATAAGATAGATCGAGTTTAGGGGTTAGGGGGTATAGCTACATGATTTGTCTGGTTTGAATATGTCTAGACCTTGTTTATCAACTTTAATGCTTACTATATGACATAAGAAAACTATTTGCTTTGGTTTTCCTTTTTGCTGATTTTTTTCAATTTTGATGCCCATTTGAATCTTGTCTAATCCTAGGTTTGACCAAGATAATTTAAACAAGTTTAAAACATGAAAATGAAAAGGGAAGCATGTATCCTTCTTAGTCACTCTAAACTCGGGTTTTGCCCAGTTCTACAGATCAAGGGTTCAAAAAAATCCAACTACGGGGTTCGAACAACACGATTCTAATCCAAGAATTTTTTCGACCTCATCCAAATGGCCTCAAGCTATAGGGTTAGCATCTAGTGCAGTTTTTGTGAAAATGTATGCACTATGTGTGCTATAACTTGTATGTCTTTCAAATTTGAACCAAATTTGAATAAGTTTGAAATATTTGAAAAGGGGCTTTTGGGAGGATTTTGAAATTTCCATGTTTGAAACCCAAAACCACTTCTCTTCATGCTTGACTTCATAAGACGGAGTTTAGGGGTTAGGGGTAGATACATGATTTGTATGGTTTGATATGTCTAGACCTTGTTTATCAACTTTAATGCTTACTATATGACATAAGAAACTATGTGATTTTGTTTTTCATTTTTTTTTTTTTATTTTTATGCCCATTTGAATCTTGGTCAAATCCTAGGTTTGACCAAGATTTAGATAAGTTTAACACGTAAATGAGTTAACTTGGATTTCCTACCCTTGAATCCATAGGAAACTTTGTTCTAATGCACTATTATAATCAACCGAGTTTTTACACCAACAGGTCTGTCACTTACGTGTGGTGCCCACGCGTGAGGTCCCACACTTCAGTGAGCACAAGTCACGTGCAGTAGGTACGCAAACTCCCAGCCATCTTCTTTGTCAAGAGAAGACGCATCAGATGCGTATTGGAAGTCTGTGGGTCCTTCTGGATCCTTCGGTTGTCCCTCTCACAAAAAAACAAATCTCTCTCATTCTCGGCCTCGCTCGACTCGCTCGCTCGCTCGCACCTCCTGCTCACTGACAAACCCTGCACAAAAGTCAACATCATCACCCGAAAAAGGGGAGACACCCCCTTCTTCTCTCCTTCCGAGTGATCCCTCTTCCTCCGTGTTTCACTCGACGGGCAAACACCCATGTGCTGCATAGTAATAATAAAAAGGTAGTAGAAAAATCGATATACGAATCTATAATTAAATAGGTTAAACTCGGGTTTTGCCCAGTTCTGCAGATCAAGGGTTCAAAAAAATCCAACTACGGGGTTCGAACAACACGATTCTAATCCAAGAATTTTTTCGACCTCATCCAAATGGCCTCAAATTATAGGGTTAGCATCTAGTGCAGTTTGTGTGAAAATGTATGCACTATGTGTGCTATAACTTGTATGTCTTTCAAATTTGAACCAAATTTGAATAAGTTTGAAATATTTGCAAAGGGGCTTTTGGGAGGTTTTTCAAATTTCCATGTTTGAAACCCAAAACCACTTCTCTTCATGCTTGACTTCATAAGACAGAGTTTAGGGGTTAGGGGGTATAGATACATGATTTGTCTGGTTTGAATATGTCTAGACCTTGTTTATCAACTTTAATGCTTACTATATAACATAAGAAAACTATTTGCTTTGGTTTTTATTTTTGCTGATTTTTTTTCAATTTTGATGCCCATTTGAATCTTGGTCAAATCCTAGGTTTGACCATGGTTTAAACAAGTTTAAATCATGAATATGAAAAAATAAGCATCTTTCCTTCTTAGTCACCCCAAAATGTAGCTCTTGGGAGGGTTTTTGAAATTTCCATGTTTGGAACAAAAAAAACCACTTCTCTTCATGCATGCTTGACTTCATAAGACAGAGTTTAGGGTTAGGGGTGTAGATATATACATGATTTTCTAGTTTGAATATGTCTAGACCTGTTTATCAACTTTAATGCTAACTATAGACATAAGAAGACTATGTGCTTTGGTTTTTCATTTTTCTGTTTTTTTCTGAATTTTATTCCCATATATTTGAATCTTGGTCAAATCCTAGGTTCAACCAAGATTTAAACAAGTTTAAAACATGAAAATTAAAAGGTAAGCATGTATCCTTCTTAGTCACTCTAAAATGAAGCTTTTGGGATGTTCTTGAAATTTCCATGTTTGAAACCCAAAACGACTTCTCTTCATGCTAGACTTCATAAGATCGACGGGGGGTAGATACATGATTTGTCTGGTTTGGATATACCTAGACCTCGTTTATCAACTCGAATGCTTACGATATGACATATATAAGAAGACTATGTGCTTTTGTTTTTCATTTTTCTGATTTTTTTGAATTTTGTGCCCACCCATTTGTATCTTGGTCAAATCCTAGGTTTGATAATGATTTAAACAAGTTTAAAATATGAAAATGCAAATGTAAGCATGGATCCTTCTTAGTCTGTCTAAAATGAAGCTTTTGGGAGGTTTTTGAAATTTCCATGTTTGAAACCCAAAACCACTTCTCTTCACATGCTTGACTTCATAAGACATAGTTAATTAATTTAGGGCTTAGGGGGTATAGATACATGATTTGTGTGGTTTGAATATGTATGGACCTTGTTTATCAAATTCAATGCTTACTATATGACATAAGAAAACTATTTGCTTTGGTTTTTCTTTTTTCTGATTTTTTTTCAAATTTGATGCCCATTTGAATCTGCTTGTCAAATCCTAGGTTTGACGACCAAGATAATTTAAACAAGTTTAAAACATGAAAATGAAAAGGGAAGCATGGATCCTTCTTAGTCACTCTAAAATGAAGCTTTTGGGAGGTTTTTGAAATTTCCATGTTTGAAACCCAAAACCACTTCTCTTCACATGCTTGACTTCATAAGATAGAGTTTAGGGGTTAGGGGTATAGCTACATGATTTGTCTGGTTTGAATATGTCTAGACCTTGTTTATCAACTTTAATGCTTACTATATGACATAAGAAAACTATTTGCTTTGGTTTTCCTTTTTGCTGATTTTTTTTTCAATTTTGATGCCCATTTGAATCTTGTCTAATCCTAGGTTTGACCAAGATAATTTAAACAAGTTTAAAACATGAAAATGAAAAGGGAAGCATGTATCCTTCTTAGTCACTCTAAACTCGGGTTTTGCCCAGTTCTACAGATCAAGGGTTCAAAAAAATCCAACTACGGGGTTCGAACAACACGATTCTAATCCAAGAATTTTTTTCGACCTCATCCAAATGGCCTCAAGCTATAGGGTTAGCATCTAGTGCAGTTTTTTGTGAAAATGTATGCACTATGTGTGCTATAACTTGTATGTCTTTCAAATTTGAACCAAATTTGAATAAGTTTGAAATATTTGAAAAGGGGCTTTTGGGAGGATTTTGAAATTTCCATGTTTGAAACCCAAAACCACTTCTCTTCATGCTTGACTTCATAAGACGGAGTTTAGGGGTTAGGGGTAGATACATGATTTGTATGGTTTGATATGTCTAGACCTTGTTTATCAACTTTAATGCTTACTATATGACATAAGAAGACTATGTGATTTTGTTTTTCATTTTTCTGTTTTTTTATTTTTCTGCCCATTTGAATCTTGGTCAAATCCTAGGTTTGACCAAGATTTAGACAAGTTTAACACGTAAATGAGTTAACTTGGATTTCCTACCCTTGAATCCATAGGAAACTTTGTTCTAATGCACTATTATAATCAACCGAGTTTTTACACCAACAGGTCTGTCACTTACGTGTGGTGCCCACCCTTGAGGTCCACACTTGATGAGCACAAGTCACGTGCGATGAGTGTATGAAACTCCATCCATCTTCTTTGTCAGAAGACACATCGGATGCGTATTGGAAGTGTGGGTCCTTCTGGATCCTTCGGTTGTCCTCTCACAAAAAAAACAAATCTCTCTCATTCTCGGCCTCGCTCGACTCGCTCGCTCGCTCGCTCGCTCGCACCTCCTGCTCACTGACAAACCCTGCAAAAGTCAACATCATCACCGAAAGAGACACCCCTTCTTCTCTCCTTCCGAGTGATCCCTCTTCCTAGTTTCACTCGACGGCAAACACCCATGTGTTGCATAGTAATAATAAAAAGGTAGTAGAAAAATCGATATACGAATCTATAATTAAATAGGTTAAACTCGGGTTTTGCCCAGTTCTGCAGATCAAGGTTCAAAAAAATCCAACTACGGGGTTCGAACAACACGATTCTAATCCAAGAATTTTTTCGACCTCATCCAAATGGCCTCAAATTATAGGGTTAGCATCTAGTGCAGTTTGTGTGAAAATGTATGCACTATGTGTGCTATAACTTGTATGTCTTTCAAATTTGAACCAAATTTGAATAAGTTTGAAATATTTGCAAAGGGGCTTTTGGGAGGTTTTTCAAATTTCCATGTTTGAAACCCAAAACCACTTCTCTTCATGCTTGACTTCATAAGACAGAGTTTAGGGTTAGGGGTAGATACATGATTTTTCTGGTTTGAATATGTCTAGACCTTGTTTATCAACTTTAATGCTTACTATATAACATAAGAAAACTATTTGCTTTGGTTTTTCTTTTTGCTGATTTTTTTTCAATTTTGATGCCCATTTGAATCTTGGTCAAATCCTAGGTTTGACCATGGTTTAAACAAGTTTAAATCATGAATATGAAAAAATAAGCATCTTTCCTTCTTAGTCACCCCAAAATGTAGCTCTTGGGAGGGTTTTTGAAATTTCCATGTTTGGAACAAAAAAAACCACTTCTCTTCATGCATGCTTGACTTCATAAGACAGAGTTTAGGGTTAGGGGTGTAGATATATACATGATTTTCTAGTTTGAATATGTCTAGACATGTTTATCAACTTTAATGCTAACTATAGACATAAGAAGACTATGTGCTTTGGTTTTTCATTTTTCTGTTTTTTTCTGAATTTTATTCCCATATATTTGAATCTTGGTCAAATCCTAGGTTCAACCAAGATTTAAACAAGTTTAAAACATGAAAATTAAAAGGTAAGCATGTATCCTTCTTAGTCACTCTAAAATGAAGCTTTTGGGATGTTCTTGAAATTTCCATGTTTGAAACCCAAACGACTTCTCTTCATGCATGCTAGACTTCATAAGATCGATAGGGGGTAGATACATGATTTATCTGGTTTGGATATACCTAGACCTCGTTTATCAACTCGAATTACGATATGACATATAAGAAGACTATGTGCTTTTGTTTTCATTTTCTGATTTTTTTTGAATTTTGTGCCCACCCATTTGTATCTTGGTCAAATCCTAGGATTTGATAATGATTTAAACAGTTTAAAATATGAAAATGCAAATGTAAGCATGGATCCTTCTTAATCACTCTAAAAAAGCTTTTGGGAGGTTTTGAAATTTCCATGTTTGAAACCCAAAACCCCTTCTCTTTCATGCTTGACTACATAAGACATAGTTAATTAATTTAGGGCTGAGGGGGTATAGATACATGATTTGTGTGGTTTGAATATGTATGGACCTTGTTTATCAAATTCAATGCTTACTATATGACATAAGAAAACTATTTGCTTTGGTTTTTCTTTTTTCTGATTTTTTTTCAAATTTGATGCCCATTTGAATCTTGTCAAATCCTAGGTTTGACGACCAAGATAATTTAAACAAGTTTAAAACATGAAAATGAAAAGGGAAGCATGGATCCTTCTTAGTCACTCTAAAATGAAGCTTTTGGGAGGTTTTTGAAATTTCCATGTTTGAAACCCAAACCACTTCTCTCACATGCTTGACTTCATAAGATAGAGTTTAGGGGTTAGGGGGTATAGCTACATGATTTGTCTGGTTTGAATATGTCTAGACCTTGTTTATCAACTTTAATGCTTACTATATGACATAAGAAAACTATTTGCTTTGGTTTTCCTTTTTGCTGATTTTTTTTTTCAATTTTGATGCCCATTTGAATCTTGTCTAATCCTAGGTTTGACCAAGATAATTTAAACAAGTTTAAAACATGAAAATGAAAAGGGAAGCATGTATCCTTCTTAGTCACTCTAAACTCGGGTTTTGCCCAGTTCTACAGATCAAGGGTTCAAAAAATCCAACTACGGGGTTCGAACAACACGATTCTAATCCAAGAATTTTTTCGACCTCATCCAAATGGCCTCAAGCTATAGGGTTAGCATCTAGTGCAGTTTTTGTGAAAATGTATGCACTATGTGTGCTATAACTTGTA